>VWYP01012728.1:16176-136265 GCA_013400435.1 Pycnonotus jocosus | reverse complement strand
TATCCCCATTTCAAAACCGGATGATGATTACTTTTTTTTTAAAGATTAACAAAACACAAACCCAGCGACCAGTTTTGGCTGTGGGGACACCTTCTATAGGCTGGGAGGATCCAGAGAAAAGGGACTTAAAATCGAGGATTGATTTTTTTTTTTCCTAATGGCCATTTTCATTGGGTCAATTTTCAAGCACTGACCTTATAATATTCCGAGATCATAGAGCTACTAAAAAAAAAAAAAAAAAAAGTGACAAATGTTTCCTTCATGTCTCCTATACCAGAATGTAAATATTTTTGTGTTTTGTGTTTAATTTGTTAGAATTCTAACACACTATATACTTCCAAGAAGTATGTCATTGTCAATATTTTGTCAATAAAGATTTATCAATATGCCCTAAATTTTTAAGCAAAATCTTTTCCCCTTCACCCCGAAATTTCTCGGAAACCCATGGTTTCCCCCCACACCGCCTTGTTAAATTTTAGCTGCTGAACCCCCGCGGCCGCGCCGCGCATTCCTGCGGCCATAGGCGCATTTTCTTAATGTATTCGCTGGCTGCCAAATCGACCTCTAAAAACAAGCCGCAGAGGCGCACTTGCTGTATATAAATACCTAAAACCCCCCGAAACAGAACCGACCAACCAAACAAAAACCTCGTGGAGAAAGCCAGCCCCTTCCCTGGTTAGAAACTGAAGCGCGGACCGGTTCGTGATGGTGAAACTGCCCGGTAGCAGCCGCGCTCCGCTGAGAGAGGCTTTCCTCGGCAAAAATAAGTGTTTTATTTAGCGAGAGAGGGTTTGGGGGTCTTTGGGGGCCTTTTTCCCCATTTTTTCTAGCCCTGTGCGGCTCGATGCGATGAGGAACAGGTCCTGTGAGCAGAGGCTGCGCCCCAGCTGCTGCTCTGCCTGCCGCTCTCGGGGAGCGATCCTGGGCACAGAGTAAAACTCTGACATTAAAGACGTGGGGGAAAGGGAGAAAAAAAAAAAAAAGGAAAAGAAAAAAAAATGTTGCTCTGGGTCCTTGAGGAAACTAGCTGGTTTTCTGGGGGTACACAGTTGTTTTTTCATGCTTCATTTGCTCCTTAGCCTGATAGACTGCATTAATCAGTTTTATTTCCATTGATAGAGAAACCTCGTCTGCTCTGTTCGAGCTACAAAGAATCCTGCAAGCTTTTGTGAAAGTGCAAATCAGTTTAGGCAATTATCATACCAGGAATATGAAGGGGAAAGAGGAGGCATTGCCCAGTGGTCTCCTTTAATCTCTTAATCCGTGGATCCAGGGGGGCTAGTTGGACATAATTTAGGACAATCTGACTACCCTTTACACTGTGATAAGGCGAAGTTACAATGCATCGCAAAAATACGAGCTTTGTTAAACATACTGCCTTGAAAAGTTAAGATTAGACATTCTGTGCACGTGTTGGCTCTATCGGGTACTATGTAAATTTAATTTTTTTAAAAAAATCCGATTTTTTTTTTAAGCATCTCTTCTTATACAATCTCGGTGACTTTCCATTCACTTGTGCTACAAATGTGAGAGAGGCCCAGTCAGGGTTAGGACGCATGTCGCAATGCAGTCCCTTCCATCTAAACCCAGGCTAATTATTTAGTAGAGCTATTCCCAAGGTAAACTTCTCGTCGCGTTTCTCCCCTCCTCGAACAGCTGATGGTGCAGATCTGGAAGCCAAGCAGGACGCACATTTCCCCTGAACTCGCCCAAGCTGCCTTGCTCTCCACTTCAAACCCGGGCAAATGGGCAAACATTAAACGGATTGCGGCCGAACACCACACTTGGGCCTTTCTAGAAATTGTTTCCCATCTTGATAAAAGGCTTATTTCTGCAGGAACCATATACTTCTCCCCCACCCCTCTTTTTTTTTTTTCCTTTTTTTTTTTTTTTTTTAACCACGAAGGAAGAGAGGGAGAGAGGGGGGAAAAAATTAAGCGTCCTATGTAGCGTAACAGCAATAAAATCTTCAGAGAATGCCATTAGCTTTGAAAAAAAAACCCTAAAAGCTTTATTACAAACCCAGCTTTGAAAATAGGGGGGATTAGGAGTCTGAAAGGGTCCCACAATGGTTAGAAGAAAAGGTTTCATGCTAATGAGGTTAATGCCCTTTGTATCTCAGGACTCCACAACTTCATTACTCCCTATCTCCGGCTGCACCAAGCGGCTCAGAACACTGCAATCCACTCCAGCTCTCCCCTGCCTTGCCTAGAGAAGGATTTGATAGCAGCTCTGTTCAAACTAGATAATTATATCTTTTCAAGTCGGAATTAAGATAAAGAAAGTGAAGCAAAGGCGGCTAGCCTTGATCCACTGCAAACAAATTTGGCGCACTTTCTAGTCTCTCTCCCCCTGCCTCAATAGGCAGGACAGTCAGCTTATTAGACCCTCATTTGCTTTATTAATTCATCTATTTAAAGTGGCAGGATTAGAGAGAGGGAGAGAGAGGCAGAGTCTAATGTGGGACAGTGGATGCCAGGCAACGTGGAAATATAAATATTGGCGAGATGCTATCCGAGCGGGTGTTCAAAAATACATTTTATGTGAAATAACTGAGAGGGGTGGGGGAGGGAGCGTGGATTTCGGGTGGCGAATTGCAGACTCGGGCGGATTTTTATGGCTTTTTGGAAGGAAAGCTAAGGGACGGGTGCCGTAGACCGGCTTTCCCTCCGGGATTTGGCCCTCTGGCCCCCCGGGCTGCTCAGGGGGCTGCAGGACAAGCGGGGACCCCCGGCACCCCACAGTCCGGCGGCTGCGGGTACGGAGCGGAGCCGCTGCCCCGCGCAGCGTCCCGGGAGCGGCCGGGCTTATGGGGCCCGTGTGGCTTGTGGGGCCCGTGTGGCTTGTACGCCTTGTGTGCCTTGTGTGGTTTCCTTCTCCAGCGCTCTGCTCTGTCTGTCGGCCAAGGTCAGCGCATCCCGCCCCCGCCCCTCGCCTCCCCCGGCTCCTCTCGGCCCGGGGTCCCCGCCGCTGGACCCTCTCCCTCTGCAGCGCCGCTTGGCTCCGCGGCCAGGGTCTGACCCCTCTGGCCTTGGATTTTTAACCCTTTCCCTTCGGACAAAGCCAGCGGCTCCCAGCCGGGGTTGCTTCCCAGCGGTGGGATTTGCTCTCCCCACGCGGAGCAAGCCCGCACCCACGCAGCCCTGTCTTTGCCACTGCACTGGGCTGAGGCCTTTGGAGCCCTGGCTTTGTTGTGTTCAAACGCTGTTTATTTGCCTTCCTCCTCTGACGGATCGCTCTGTTACCTGTGAGGGCTCGGCGGAAATTAGCGGTCCCCCCTAATTAGCACCCAGCCTCCGCACAGCCCGTAGGAAACAGGCAGAGCAGCTCGGGCCGGATTCCCTGATGGAGCAGGATTCTCCCAGCCCCTACTGCCGTGTCCATCAGCAGTTCATAACTGCTCGGAGCTCGTACAGCCATTGATTTACTTCTCCAAAGGGTCCCGCTGCGAGGGGGAAGCGGGAGTTTAGAGAACCTCCTGACCCCGAGCCGTAACCTCTCTCCTCGCCAGCCTCTCCCGGTGCGACACTCGCAGGCGGGCGAGCCCAGCCCGTGGCCCACGCTTGAAACCGAAAGGGCCATTAATCACCTTCCCTCGCTCGTTTTTAATTGACCTTTTGCAATTAGCGCCTGTTGCAGGGAAGGCGGCCCGTCGGTTGTGAGGGAACCCCCCCCCGGTGTCCCCTCGGTCCCCTCTTCCCCGGGGGGGGCCGTGGTGGCCCCAGCCCCGCGGGTGTCCCCGCCGGGCACACGGCTGGGAGATGCTGCGGGCACCGCTCCCGCACCGGCCTCTCAGGTGCCAGCCCCCGCCGGAGCAGGGAAGGCAGGATCGGCTGGAGCAGGAAAGGCAGGATCTCCCTTCTCTCATCCTTCTCCCTCTCCTCGTCCCCGCCGTGGGGCCGCTCGGCCCCGCTGTCTCGGGAGCCCCATGTCCCCGCACGGCCTGGCTGGAGCCCCGGCTGCTGCGGGGGCTCCGGGAGAGCATTTATAGAGCCGCTCTCCATCGCCCACGGCTGGACCTGACGTCAGGAAGAACTTGATCTCGCCCGCTTTGCTCCTGCTTCTGAAACTGATCCTTGAAATGAGAGAACAGACTCTACACAATTCCCATGGCCTTGACATAAGGTACAGCGATAAATATACACCACTAATGAGCAATTACCATATAATCACCTTCCAATTAGCTCGCATAATGATGAATTAAACATTCTAGCCTGCTGGATTAGGTTTCTTACTTTGTATATTATTTACGAAGGCTAGCTTCTGCTGAGCACCAAATATCAAATTAGATAGGGAATTTTCAGTTGGGGGTAATTACGCATTCAGAGCACGCCCGGAGTTTTTGTCACCAGCCAACTAAAGTGTATTGGAAGGTAGTGTCCATCCTTTTCTCTCTTTCCTTTTTGATGTCTTAAAACAACAACAAAGAAGCACCACGCTTTTCTGCCAGTGCTCCGCACGTCTCCTCCCCCGTGTTAATTCTGCTTCCTTCCCCAAGGCTGGACAGACAGAAAAAACGGCGGATTTTTTTTCCCTAGGACAGTTAAATAATAAGGAGCAGGCAGAGGCAGGGTCTGGGGGAAGCAAAGGATCTCGCAGTCCTCTCCCTCATGGTTGCTCCATCCCTGGGAGATGGGAAGAAACTCGGCCCGTTATCCCGGACAGGTAGAAAAGCCCTGGTCCTCCGCTCGGGGTGGTGAGGATTGGCCGGGCACAGGAGGGGACACTCCCCGCACCCCCAGCCCGGGCTGCTCCCGCACAGACCCCAGGACTCCCTCCCGCGGGTTTCCCTCACATTCTGGGGACAGGGCTCCAAAAAAAATCAAGTCACGGCTGCGTTTGGTCCGTCTGGGCTGAGGGATGGGACGGGAAAGGCTTTGGGTGCTGATTCCCCCTGGAAGGGGATGAGAGGAGAAGCATCAGCCCCGCAGGAGCAGAGAAGGGTGCGGAGGTCGGGCACTGGGCAGCCCCGGAGCGGTGGAGGGACGGCGGCTCCGGGCGGGGAGGGGGCTGGCAGCCGCCCTGTGGAAAGCGGGAACACTTCTCGGAGCTGCTCGGCTTTTGTTGGTTTAAGCTGGACCCTTAATGTTTTCTTAATTAACCGTTTGAGTGTGAGTAAACCTCCGCGAGGCGTTTACAGCCCGGCTATAAAGTGGGAGCGGGGGATCTCCCTGCCTCCTGCATTGCCTGGAAACGTTCCTCGGGGGCTTGAAGGGGGCCGAGAGCCGCTCCGCAGGGAGCAATGTTCTTACCCAGACTCCTGCTTGGAATTACCTTTAAAAAAGTCCTTTACCTATAAAGGAAAGGACAAACTGGTAGTATCCTCTTTCCCCGCTCCACTCTCTCCCTCCTGACACACGGAGCTCTGGAAAGTTTCAGGGATTTCCAGTCACGAAAGGAACAGTCCAGAAGAGCAAAGATACTCGGCTTCAGTCGCTTTATTTTTTTCCCCCCTTTTCCTTATATAATAGTGATTTCTTTTTATTTTAAAAGAATTTTTAAAAAAAAGAAAAAAAAAAAAAAAGAACCAGAATGAAGAATTCGAAACAATTTCCCACAGTGAAAGTGTTGTCTGAATGAGTGTTGCTGACCTGGACACGAATAAACTTAGCTAAGGTGTAGAAACTCATCTGTCAAGTCCCGCACGTCTGGAAGCAGCAGCTGATCCAAGCCTGACTCGGGAGAAGCTGCTGGGTTCCGGTGTTTTTGTGGAGTTACACTCATAGCTTTATCAGTATTTGAACAACCTTTTTGCGGTTTTGTTGTGTTCACAGAACGCGCCGAGTCCTGACTTTCTCCACAAGGCCGGAGAATACAAGCACGGCTGTTATTTTATCTTTAGATCAGCGAGTGGGTATCAGAGGCAGCGAAGAAAGTGCATTCTTGTGGGTTGCGAGACTGAGATATTCCCAGATAAACTCTTCTGTGATCTCATTTGTAATCCACGCGATCACGGCTATTTTATTTGGCATACATGTGTCGAGAGGAGGCGTTTGCTGTGATGGGATGTTTAGGATTCAAATATGATTTTAAAACCTTTTTCAGAGAGTTATCTCCCGTGCCACCCTCCTTGTCCCGGTGAGCACGCTGCGTTTTGTAAAAGATCTAAGTCCACACCTTACCTGCTGCTCCTTGGGCTGCCAAATGTCTGCTCGGAATTAAAGGAAAAGGAAGAAAGGAGAAGATGTGATTTGGAAGAGTAAAGGCTGTTCAAATAAACCATGAAAATGTGTTTTCATAAGAATAACGTTATTTTATTTCAATTCCCTGGGAATGCAAAATAATAGAAAGCCGGCACTGACTAAAATCTGCAAGGAAAAAGAAAGGAAAGGAAAAAGACAGGAAAAGAAAAAGAGAGAAAAAGAAACAAAGATGAAAATATGTGTGCGAGAGATAGGGGGAAAGAGAGAAAAAAGAGAGAGAGAGAGAGAGGAAGAAGGGAAGGAGGGAAGGAGGGAAGGAAGGAAGGAAGGAAAGAAGGAAAGAAGGAAAGAAGGAAAGAAGGAAAGAAGGANAGGAAGGAAGGAAGGAAGGAAGGAAGGAAAGAAGGAAAGAAGGAGAAGCCAAGGTCCCAGTGTGGGATTGAATGACATGGTCGCAGGGACATTGTCAGGAGTCTGGGGAAGGGTCGTGAGTTCAGTGTCGGACCGACTCGGAAATTCACGCCAATTTGTCTCTAGGAGAGAGTCAAGGGCTGTCGGAAATCCCCTTTCCTCTCACCATTGTGGCGAAGTCCTGAGAGGTTGCGGTCGGTGTTTTCTGTAGGTTTTCCCTGGCAAATCCAGGGCCCCGCTCGGCAAAGCGGAGGGTCCTGGCGGGCGCGGAGCGGTGCCACCAGTGCCACGAGTGTCACCAGTGCCACCAGTGTCCTCTGCCCGAGGGCATCGCGGACAGGGCGGCCCCTCTGCCAGGGCCTTTTTCCTCTCCCCAGTGGGCGCTTCCCCTACCCAAGTGCCCGATGCCGGCTTTGGAAAGGCAGGAGGCGAGAGCGGGGGCTGCCCGGGGTGGGCAGCGGTGTCCTGCGTGGCGGGGACCACCTTCCTGCTGCCACCCCGCGCATCGCCATGGAAACCATCTCTGCGGCTGCACATCAAAGGTCCCGGAGGCTCAGCCCCGGGTGCCCGGCCAGGGACCGGCCGGGGATCCCCCAGCAGCGCTGCTGCTGTCGGGAATGGGGCGCAGCCCCCCGGATCGACCTTCCCTCGCCCCGTCCGTCGGTGGGCAGGAGCTCGCCCTGGGGGTGACTGCGTGGAAGGGCCGCTCTGGCTCCTTTTCCACCTTGACACGAGGGTCACAGACAGGCGAGGGGTGGCCTTGAGCTGGCGGCAGCAAATGGGGACTGACACCGGCCAACAACCCGGTCTCGTCCCTGCCTTGTTGGAGCGACAGCGGGAAAGGACGGGGATGCGGGCCGGTGAATACGAGCGAAGAGCTTGTCCCTGCCCTCCTCTACCATCCCTCAAGCTTCCCCCGTCCCAGCCAGCGACTCCTGTGTCGCTCCAGAGTCCCTGGCCCCGCACCTGGCCCCGCAGATGCGCCCAGCGCAGCGGGACCCGCAGCCCCGGCCCCGTCCCGTGGAAAGGGGCTGCTCCTTCTTTTTCGGGTATAAGGGCAAAACTCGGCCAATCTGCCCGCTCCTCCCCGTAACTGAAATAAAAAAGGAGTAAAAGGCAACGTTTACACCAGTTTAATTAAGGAGGGCTCTTGTACCTTGGGGGGGATCGCATCATTTCACATGAAATATTCATACAGGAGGTTTCCCGAGCTGCTCCGTTTAATCATCCCTGCTGCCAGCGAAGGGCTCTGTCTTTATACATGTCTGTAATTTGATTTTAATGTCCCCGCTTTTCCATTTGCACATGTCCGGAAGGTAAGTTCCAGTGAGAGGGAGCCGGGGCTGAGAAACACTGCCCAACCCGGGAGGGGGGACCCGCACCCGCGGAGCGCTCCGCAGCCTCCCGCGGGCGCGCATCTCCTGAGCGCGCATCTCCTGAGCGCGCATCTCCTGGGCGCGCATCTCCTGAGCGCGAATCTCCTGAGCGCGAATCTCCTGAGCGCGCATCTCCTGAGCGCGCATCTCCTGAGCGCGCATCTCCTGGGCTCGCATCTCCTGAGCGCGCATCTCCCTCGCTCACCACTCCAGCCGTCCCAGCCGCTTCTCCCTCTCCTCCGCCGGACTCTTTCGCATCCAGCCGGGTGAAATACTGCGATTATGTATCCCTATTTAAAGGGGGAAAGAAAAAAAAAATAAAAAGGGAAAAAACCCAAAACACACAGAAGGAAAAGAATGTGGCGTAGAATAATTTGAACCAGTTCGAGTGGAAGGGCTGGCAGTTCTGTAAGTAAATGATGCTGTGTTGATTCAGATGTTTCTGGCCGTGGTTGCTGTCTGAGGGGGAAGAGCTGAGGCTCGGAGATATTCGGAGCCGGTGCGGGCAGCAGTGGCCGGGCCAGAGCCTCGCTGTTCTCGGCTGAGCAGGGCCCGACACCTCCGTGCCCCTCCGCAGGCTCCTGCCCACCCTGTCCGCATGGGGAATAAGTTAAAGGGACATTTACCCCTGAAATGATGAGCCCCTCTTCCCCCTCGACGTCCTCAGACAGAGTTATCTATCAACCGCGCTGTTTATTGGGTGTCACCAGCAGGGCTGTGGGGAGAGAAGCGCATGTTAAACGATGCCATTAGACTGCAGAGCAACAAGAAGAGGCGAGGTAATTGGCGGCAATTCTCAGAGCCAGTCCGGTGACCTGTTAATCTATTGTCACCAGCACTCAGCCAGGGGAGGAAAAAAAAGAAATCAAAAAAATCTGCAGAATGGAGAAAAATCTGACTTACCTCAGACCTGGTCAGCTTGTTGATATTCCACTTGTAAAGAGGGAAGGGTTTCTGAGCAATGCTGTCTGTGTTCAATCAGACTGTTATTCCATTTGTTGAGTGTAATATATCCTCCGTGGTTTAATCTGTTCTCCCTTCTTTTTTGAACTTTTTCCGCTTCCCTTTCTTCATTTGGATCCCATGAGGTTTGGCACCAGACTGCTGGAATTATGAAGCAGAGGGTGTCTGCAGAGCAGGAGCACCGTTCAACACCTCTGCCTTTGCAGATTTCCCATCCAGCAGGCAGCTGTGTGATCGGAAAGTTCGGGATGTACATGCAAACCTTCACCCCTCCAGAAACTCTGCTCAATAAACCTCCCTCTGTCATTCATAACAGAGCACAGAAAGAGCTGCTTGTGCAGGTGGGAATGTTTGTGTGGAAGGCTTTACACAACCCCTGCATCCCAAACCAAATATCCACAGTGGCTGGAAATGTGAAATAGAAACTAAAACAGGCTGAAACCAACTGTTTAAAACCAATTTCTTCACAACATTCCTTTGTCTCTGAAATAGAAGAGATGGGCCCTTGGGTAGCTTAAAAGAAAACAGATTTTTAACAGGTGACTTGGAATCAGCAGTGTTTTGAAGAGCTCAGGGTAGAAACAGTGACACCCCCCCAAATTAAAACTGTTTTACAGAAGGTTGAAATCACAGGAGATGCACAAAACTACCATCACAATGTATATTTTCAGCATTGAGGAGGGGATATAAAGTGTGTTTGGGCTTGCTTTATTTTATTTCATTTCAGCCTTCCATCTTTCCCTGATAGTTTTATTTGTTTATTTTTAAAATGGAAAGGATTATCAGGAGACCTCCCTAAAAATGATCTTTTGATCTTACTGCAAATATAGGGCTGAAACCAGCAGCCCTTACTTAACACTAAACCATTTCTGAAATGACTGCTGGGTTGCACAGGAGGAGATCCAGGCTATTTTCCATTATTCATAAATATTTCAAGCAGGTAAGTTTAAGACTTTTTGTTTTTGATGAGCTATTCTCTCTCACACACATGAACACAGACAAGACCTACTTAGAACATACTTGGACTCAAGTCCAAATCAGTGAATAAATTACACAGATGGGTTTCATTGCTTCTATATTTGCTACATGTAACAAATCAGCAAAGATGTTCAGCTCATTAGTGGGGACAATACTGTATTGGAAGGGTCAGACATGAGAAGGAAAGAAGTGTTCATTTTTTCCTGTGCTGTGACTGATGTCTGGCCGAACAAGTGTGATTTATACCAGACCTCTCCCTTAATATAACATATTTCTGCAATTCTTGTGAGAGAGCCCAAAACATTCATACATGACAGAATCAAAAATAACTCCCTTAGAAAGGCTAAATTACATGGTTTGGAGAGTTCCAGCCGTGTACATCTCATGACACTGTTTCACTGCTGAAGAATTGTCTTTCTTTTACAAGTGATCACTGTAATCCAGTAGCAGCTAAACCATTCCAGTGGGTATATGGAGCATATTTGGGGTATGTATTAAAGATCAGTAACTCTATGTGCTCTAAAATAAAGGCTTTACATTTCATCTCACAAATGAAGACCAATAAATTGTGAAAGAGCTGCACACATATTCACAGTCCCATAGTTCTACACTGTCACTTCTTAGTTTTCTATAGGGACACAAAATATCTGTCTTTTCCTGCCTATCCACTGTCACCCAGACTTATTAATTCAAGATAAGGCTGCTGTTCTGAATGGAGCCACCAGGTCAAATCCTGGAAACTTTTCCACTTCTGGCCTGGGAATGAAGCACCATTGAGAGAGAGTTAGTGAGCATTGCTCGGAAAAGTATGCAGAAATTAATGCAAAACTTTCAGCTGCCATCCTGTCACTGGTGGAGAAAGTCACCTGTTTTGATTTTCCAATGAACAGGATTTGCAAACTGTGATAAATGAGGCTGCTTTATGGCACAGCAGACATGTCACTGGTGAGTTTGAGGTGCTCAGGGGACAAGTGTGGCCTTTGCATTCTGTACTCCCATGGCTCTCTGAGCCCAGGTCTCTCTGTCTTTGCTCTGCTGACTGATACAAGCTCTGTGATGCAAACAAGGCCCAGCAAATCTTCTGTGTACCACAAGGACCGTTCCCAATCATGCATCTCTTGGAGCTCTTCCATTGAAGGAGAACCTCTTCCAGAGACAGTGATCCACTGCTGATTGGTGCAGTGAGTGATTTACCACGTGAAAGTTGGTGTGGCTCCTCCATTCCTCTGTACATGGCTGTTCCTAAAGCCCATCTCTGTCTCAGGGACATGTGCTCAGTCATGTGCATTGCTTTTGCAGAACACACAGCCAGATATTAAACTAATTTCCTCAGTGCATGCAAAGTTCCCTTCAGAACCTGAAATTTTGGATCTTTTCCTTGCCTAAATTCTATTTAGCATGTAAGTGAGACATAGATAACAAGCTGGCAGGCTGGAGCTAAAATGACCTTTCTTCCAATGAGTAACAAGTGCGTGTGAAGGGAAAACACTGCATGCAAGGGTTTTCCATGGGAACCTGAGTCACAGCCTGCTCAAGAGAACATGAAAATGCTTTGCCAGGCTTACACCATGTGTGCAGTGTGTTTTGATGTGTCTTGTGATACAGACCTGGGTGGCAGCTGAAGTCACCAGGCCCTGGATCCCTGCTGTGGGTGATGCTAAACTGGCCAAACCCCCTGCAGGCAGCCTCAGCCTGGCTGGGAAATTCGGTTTATGCCAGATGAAAATCCGGCTGGTCCCTGGGTATAAAATTTGGGAATTTTGGCTTCAGAGTCAGCATATATCAAAATTTGGGAATTTCAGCTTCAGAGTCAGCATATATCTTAGCAAAAAGAGCCCCTTTAACTTGTGAGAAGACAGGGCCAGGCAGACCATGCTGCTAATGCCTGTCCTCCTGGACCTCTAGCAGAGAGTGCTGCTCCCTCACTCTGCTGAGATAAATAAGCTGGGGAAGTGAATATCTGCTCACAGGTGCTTTCAAACTACTTTAGCAAAGCAGAAGGACAAATCCTTTTTTTCTGTATGTGCACAGCACCTAACACAGCACAGTCCTGGTGCCTTACTGGAGTTGTCAGGGACTTCTACAGCACAAGTGACAAGTATATAATGCATCTGCTACAGAGCTCACGAACCTTTCATGTTATTTATGTACTAATCTGAACAGCGTGGGCCAGATTTTGATCTCGGTTATTCTGGAGTAAATGAGATATGGGCTTGGCCTCACATCCATAAGATCTATAGTCAATCAGTGTTTCTAATGTGCTCATCATGGAAATATCTTGGCATTGTGTGGCTGGCCCACTTCAGTGTGACTAGAATAGCAAAGCATTATATTAAGCAAACAGAACAGTTTGATTTATAGATTTGTGGTAAGAATAGTTCAGTTTTCCAGGGTGTTCAATTTAATTAACATTCTCCAGGGAAAAAACTGCTATTGTTTCCCTAACCACATGCCTTCCAATACAAAATAAACTCTTGCTGGTGTGTATGTGCTGCTTAATTATCTTAAATGGTTCCTTTTGAAAGTTGTCTATTGACCTGCTTCTACACTTCACAAGTGGAGCATGTCCCATTCACTCAAGAGTGTGTCTCTACCTGCACTTAGCAAGAAAGAGATACCAGATGAATTTTAACACTGCTAAAATGACAAAACAACCTGCTGCAGGCAGTATTCCCCAGTGGTGTGTGTGAATAAAGGGGTCATTTATAAAGCCAAGTAAATTGCAATAATACCTGTAAGTCCTAAATCTAGCCACTGATGATAGGGGATAAATCTATGGCAAGGATGCTAGTGGAGCACAGAGCAGGGGAGCAGGGGACAGTTTGTCTGTTTGACCCACTAGGGATCAAATCCTGCTGTTGATTTTCACCTTGAGCTGCTCCATGGTTTTGATCTGCTGCTTTTCAGAGGGGTGAGCTACAGGAAAAGCAGATCCTGGGCTCAGGTCATCCCTGGCTGCCAGGGCTGTGTAAATAAAAAATCATTTGCACCAACACAGTGCCTGACCTGCTGTCTTCATCTTTCAGACTCTCTTGCAGATTTTCAAGAGATTCAGGAGAAGAAGATGGTGGAGCAATCCTGACTCCATTTTTTATCCCAACATTTAAGTGGAAACAGCACTGGGCCCAGTGAGTGCTGCAGTGTGGGATGACAGGAGGGCGAGATTTTGTGCAGTTGAGTCAGTAGTGAGAGCTGGCTGTAGCCGGCTCTGACTGAACACAATAAACAATTCCACTTGCAACATGCTGTACTATTTAAGGGCTCAGAGATGCCAGTGGGAGTTTTGCCTGAAGAGCAGGGGAATAACAGGTCCTTGCTCTCTCTCATGCCTCATGAAGTGTCACAGCCCCGTGTGTGCTGCAGACAGGTAATGGAGGGTGAGATAGGAGATAAGGGAAGGGCAGGAGGAGCAGAGAGGCTGTGCCACTGCCTCTCCACTCCTGGAGAGAGCCTCCATCCAGCTGGTGAGCTCCCATCCATGCTGGAGCTGTCTGGAAGATGCTCTAAGAATGGCCAGGGAAACTATACAACCAGGCCCTGGAAACTGTGGATTAGCTCTGCAAAGTAAATTACATGAGTGCAATGATTCCCTCTCCATTTAGCATCTATTAATCTCTGCCACTGTGTCTCCATTAGTTCTGCTTTCCAATGGCTCTTTCTGTCCAAAAAAGGAACCTAAGTTTTAGGGAAAGGTTAGAAATAATTTTTTCTGCCGTGCAATGTGCATGCAATTTATTGAATAGTCTCAGAAGTCCAACTATGTTGCTTTCCTCCTGCAGTACTGCTGATTCAAACATAAAGCAGCAGGTTAAAATATATTCATAAGATACTGAAAAAAATGAAACTTGTCAAAACAAGCAGCAGATTTCTCCCTAATATTATGGTATACAATTTTTATAAATGTGGAGGCAGCTTTTCTTAGAAGTGTATTTTAAACTCATCTAAATTATATTAGGAGTCAAGGCCCAATTTGGTTACAAGCTGTGAGACATCAAGGGTTCTTTTAATGAAGAATTCACGCTGGAAAAATGTATGTCACAAGACATATGAGTGGATGCCTCCGTGCTCACTAACCCTTTGCTCCCCATGTGCTGATGCACACTGAAATGGAAATGCACTAAAGGGGTTCAGATGAAGTCCTTGACTCCAAATGGTCATTTGGGTCTCTCCGTGAGCACAAAGAGCTGCAAAACAAAGCGGCATCAGCAAAGATGCCTGAGGTTTGATTTGAATTTTGCTCTAGTTGAGTGATACTATTTATACCCTGGGCTAATCAGAACCAGGGCTGTTTCATCATTCTAAATGTCAGGAAAAATATATCATGTGCATCAAGGGAGAAATCTTGGCCCCACTGAAGTCAATGGCAAAACTCCCATTGATTTCATTGGGGCCAGGATTTCGCCCTGAATAAAAACTCATGTTTCATACACAGTTTAGATGGCAACGGGTTTATCTGTGAGTGGTTTTTAAAAATTGTTTTGGAGAAAAATACATTATTGCAATGCAATTAGGCATTTATTTAGCCTTTACAGAGCAATCAATGTTTTTGTGAGCAGTGTAAAGGAATTTAAGATGAGCAACTCAAGGCTGAAGTTGTATGATATGCAATTGGGCAATTGCTAGAACACATAATTGAGTGTGATTCAATGTCTCCAAACACAGTTTCACTAATAAGCTCCTGGGTTTGTGTCTGGATGATCCAAATGTGAATATTTTTTCCTGCTGGGTGACGTAATAGCTCTCCAGGACACCAGTGCAGCGGATGTAACATATTTGATTTGATGAGCCTGTTGGACACGAGCAAGAGCTCGCAGTTGTCTCTCTGAGTTGCTCTCACACTAATGAAACACAGCCCTGTGGCCCCTGAAGTCCTGCTGGGCTTGAGCAGCTGTCTTTGGTACTGTCCCCAGCACAGGAGGTGGACAGAGGGTCACTGTCAGCTTTGAACGTCATTAGAGAGGTTTGGTGAAGTCCCCAGCCTTGTTTTAAACCAAAAGATTTTTGTCTTTCCTTGCTGGCACTGTAAATGGGCAATGTGTTAGGATTTGTGAGGTTCTATGTTTGCTGAGACGATGCACAGGAAAGAAAATAGCCTTGATTTCAGTGTCTAATTAGTTCACGGTGCATATTTCTTCAGCTGTGTACTTAATACTTTGAAAAGTATCATGGAATCAAGAAAACAGCTTTGCATTTCAGTCAGAAAAGGAGCCGGTGGAAAAAAACCCCCATACATGAACAACATTCAATGATTGGAAAACACCACATCCCCACTTAAAAGGGCTTTCAAAAGATATGCTGCACTCAATGAATCTCACTCCTTCTAACCAAAGCCATAAATCTGATGTACAAAATGTTCCCTTATTTTGACTGGATCTATTTGAACTGATTAATTTTTTCACAATTTTCTCAGAAAACCACACTGTGGCATCGCTTCAGCACTTCAGCTGCCCATCTCACACAGACACCATCGGTTCCTGAAATACTTGGGTTTCCTGTGAGTTTAGAATGGGTCCCTTCCAAGCATTCACTTTGTCTGATCTTGTTTAAATTATTTGAATGGGCAAAATTATAGCCTTTGATGCTACGTTGCGAAAACATTTAATCTATTTTGTTTTCAGCTTTCCTTTGACTGGTACAAGAAACAAAGCCTGGGAAAACAGGCAAATCATGACTTATGGGTGAGTGGCTAGTCACATTTGGAGCTAATTTCTTTTCCAAACATTTATACTTCCTAAGAAGCAGTTTCTCCAAAAGAATAACTCCTGGAAGTGGCTACAGTAGTGGTCAGAGAAGAGGAAAACACAACATTTGATGTAGTCACCTCGATTAAGGTCCTGTCCAATTAGGTTTAACAAGACAGGGTTAGAGAATCATCCTAAAATACACTGAGGAGAGGAAAATATTAAGGAACAAAGAAGGCTCTGGCCCCAAAGGACAAGAGAAAAGAATTTCAAACCATCTTGACGAATCAGTACAACCACAGCTTGATGGAGAGACAAAAATGGGAAGGCTCTGGCTCTGAGGATTGATGCTGAGATTAAAAAAGCAAATAGAAAAATAACTCCTTTCACTTCTAGACCACTGACTTGAATTAATAAACCAGTTAGTCATCATCATCTGATAGTTGCTGAACCTGTCCTCTCTGGAACAAACTGGTGGTCTCAACAGGAGCTCTAGGAGGCAGATGACAATATTCAAGCCAAACAACAATTTCCTGCTTGGTATTATTGCTGGCCATCTCCATAGGAAGGCCAAGGAGTAAGCCGGGGGAAAAACCCAACAATAGTTTATTACTATTATTACTATTATTACTACTAGTACTATTATTACTGTTATTAATTCACAAGAGGAAATTATACAGTTGTCTGAGTATGGCAGTAATTATGCAGTTGAATGGGATTACTGCAAAGCAGGGCTGAGATGAGGGATGCAAGCTGTGGCTGGATTAGGGAAGCATCTGCGGCTGCACTGACTTGGCGAGGGACAGAAGCAGGGCTGTCACTGCTGGAGACCCAACAGCAGCAGCTATTACTGCATGGAATGGCTCCTGCTTCTACAGGCAGGGGCTGCAGCAGCTCCCACCCTGCCTGGAGAGGCACTGTGCTGGGGAGGAGCAGTGGCACAGGCTCACCCGTGGGTTGTGTCCCTTCTTCTGGCTGGCCCCCAGCAGTTCAAATCCCTTTTGAGTGAAGATTCCTCCAGAGGGTCACTCACCACCCAGGAAACTGCTGTCAGGGGTTGCACTGAGGCTGAGCAAACACCTAGCAGTGTGCAGTGTCACAGCAGCCTGTCCTGGCCCTGCCTGAAAACACGGCATCCCCTAAGAGCTGCTTTTCCCCAGGCCTGTCTTAGCTTTCCTCTCTTCTCTGGATGAGCAGAGTGAAACAGTCACAAAGTCCATCACTGCACTCATGATCACTTCATCAGTGTTTGGAAAGAGGATCATCACCCAGTCTGTTCTAAGGGCTAGAGCATAACACTTCATCATTGCTGTGTTGGCCCTAAGGTGGTAATTTAAGTGAGTTTTGTATTCTGTGCTGATTTATGGTGGCTAAACTAATGTAATAAAACTTCCCAGACCCTTTTCATGTGCATTATTGATAAAAAACACTCAGTAAAAGAAATGTGTAAATCCATCTTTGTGAGCTCTAATACTTGTTGGTGGCATCTGTTTTTCATTTAACAAGATGACTGAAAATGAATGTAACTACAAAAAACCCTCAAACAGCCAAATGTGTATGTATCATTGTGTAAAAACTGCAATTTCACCACTCACTGATAATCAGCCCTGATTTATTTGAACAGACTTTGAGGTTCTGACTTCACTTCTCACCCAGGGCTTCAATTCAGCAGCAGTTTTCCTTAGGCAGGGTCTTCCAGGTCTGATCCAGACACATCCATTTGCAACAACATCCACTGGAGAGGGTTTTGTACTCGGTAATAGCAGAGTGAATCAGAAGAATTGGAGTTTCCCTTCAGTCACAATCTTCTGTGCCTTGGCATACCCTCAGGGAATTTACTAAGTGAGTATGAACATCTTTTGTGCTATCTCATGACAAAATGGCCTGTTTATGGAATGACACCATTTCTGGGTATGGAAAAGTTACCTTTTATCACACATCATGTGTAACGATCACATAAGAGATTAAAAAACGGAGATATGTGGGAAGAAGGGAGTGTGCAGTGGATTATTCAGCACCATGGAAATACAATGTGCAGGAAAAGAGGAGAGTCTCTGGAGACTGCCTGGATTGTTAGCATTGATAAGAACAACTGGGATGTGATGCTGAAGCTGGGCTGGTGTTTGTGGTCAGGATGCTGCATTTCCATGTACACTTCCATGTACTGGACAGAGCTTTGTAGGTGGATTTGTCACTGGCACACAAATAGGCCAGAATAAGTATAAATTAAATAATCTTTCTCTCTGCATGGTGATGGAGTCCTTGCAGGTTGATAAAGAGCAAATCCATCTGGTTATCTACCCAAGTACAGAGTCTCCCAGAAAAAGAACTGGTGCAGCTCTGATGTACCAGGTAGGGATCAGCTTCTAAACATGGGCAAGGCAAACATGACTGTAAATGATGGGAGACATCAGCAGCTTTCCAGCATAAACCCACCCAAATGCCCAACAGCATGGGCTGAACATTTTATTGGGACAGTGCCCAGGTGCAATTTGCACCAAACTGTGTTGACAGCTCATAGTCATGAACAATGTGACAACCATGGCACAGCTGCAACCAGGACAAACTTGCTGCCAAATTTATCATCTCTGGGTGCACAGTGACAAGAGTTCACCCATCTCAAAACAGAGGTAGGAATCCTGGGCCAGTGACTGAGACATCCATTTAGGATGTGCCCCTCAGTCATTCTCCAGTATTCCAGCAGCTTTTCCTAATGATGCTTCTTTCCAGTTCAGCCTAATTTGCAAATTCACAGCTGTGTGGCTGAGCAATGTAATAGGGTTAGATCCTTGGGAATTTTGGACCTGCAGGCTTCAATGAGCCTTGGGGGAGTTATCCAGGCTCGGAAGACATCCATCAGGTCTCTATTCCAAAGAAATCCTCCACCATCTGCCTCATTCCACATGCCCTGAAGCCAGTGGGAGTCCTACCAGATAATTCAATAGAAATCAGCCCAGCACTCACCTAAAAACACACCTGTTCCTTACAGCATGGAGTGATAAGCTGCAAAAGGTTTGGTTTTTAATTGGACACTTAATACCAGCTTTGGCAGGTGATTAAACTGAGATTTACTTCCAAGGGAGATAAGAAGTAAATTTCTAAGGAGTTCTGGAGCGATGGTTTAACAGCACGGTAATTATACAGAGACTTTTTTGGAAGAACTGGGCAAGTTAAGGGAGAATCAGACATAAGTAAGTGAGTTGTTTTTCTTCCTACACTCAGAAGACACAGGAGATTAGAAAATGACAAAAAAAATTGAGCAGTGTTTAAGTAGTTTGAAAATAAGGGATTGTGAGTGGACACAAAAGCTGCCCAAGAAAATGTTTAATAAGGAGCCAAGAAGGAATGTATTTCCACTCCAACTGAAACAGAAGTGGCCAGTGCTATCAGAACATCGATGTATACAAATCAAACAATGCAGCTTAACTAGCTCCCATGGGTAAAATAAAGAGGCATGAAGTAGGGATTTGTCAGTCATTGAGACCTTTATTAATAACAACTGCATTGAAGAGCGTGGGTTCTGGTACTTGCAAACAGGAAGCAGCAGCACTCAAACAAGAAAGACAACATTTCACTGCATGTAAAGGAAGATCATAATTCAGAGGGAAAAAAAAAATTTTTGAAAACAAATTAAGCTACATGACTGCAACAAAGACTGGGATGTTAACAAAGTATTTTTGTATTTTAGGTTACAGAAATACAATGTTCTTAAGTATTGTATTAGAATTGTCTGACTGATGTTGGGACAAAAATGAAATGGATAAAGAGAACAACTGTTCTGAGGTTCATCTGAGATGCGGTTCATCTCCCACACTCACCTGGCTTCACAGCAAATTTTTAATTTTTTCCAAGGACATATTAAAGAAATTTTTCACCTTTAGGCTTCTGTTTGACAGGGAAAGATTATTTCAGACCTCTTGTGGTGATGCTCACCATAGTCCTCCATGCAGAAGGCTTTTTTAGCCCTTGTGTTTGCATAGCTCTGTGAATGGGAGCAGGATTGTTTATCCTAAGCACCCAGACATGGACTGTACTGCTGAGAGTGTACCCAAAAGTGGCTGAATGTGGCTGCTATTTTTGGCTAGACTATCTCTACTGAACCCTTCCTTTGCTCTGGTTTATGGGTGTTACCACATGAAAGCTCTATTTTGGGGGACAGTCCTGCCCCTCCAGCACCCCATAACCCTTGGAATGGGACTCAGAGGTATTGCAGAGCCCATCCTCTCAGTGCACCAGAGCTCACAGGGAGCAAAAAACTCCCATCAATCTGTGACACCCCTGAACCCCTCCAAGCAATTCCTTTGTCCCCCTGTGGTCTGACTGCTTTAATGGTAATTGGATCATGACTACTGTGGGGTTTTTTTTGCAATTGTTCTCCCTTGCAAACACAGGTGTTTGCTGGGGCTATAAAGTACACAGAGCCCCAGACACAGCTCAAAGGGGGGGTTGTACCTGTGTCCTGCTAATTCTAAGTTAACAATTTTTCACCTGAAAAATAAATATTTCCCCTTTGTCCTTTCCTGGGGAATACCGAAGAGAAAAGGACTGCATCCTGTTTTGTGTAACTAGGTCAAAAGCTGTAGTAATTATATAATAATGGCTTGGAAAGGCAGTATTTCAGGACAAGGTGTTTCGAGCCAACAACTTCAGTCATAAGAATGACAATGGTATTTATTGCAGGAAATCCCTTGCAAGAAAAATATCTGCCTATTACAGACAGCAATAAAGTAAAAATTTTGCCTTGAGCATATTTCTTCCTGAGGCAGAACAGTAAATATCTGAGCTGTAGAAACATTAAAATACCTGTAACTAGTAAGAATTTACAGTTCTACAAAAAAACGTTGTCAACAATGTTTGTAGGTGCTTTAGAGAGAAGTAGGCATTTACCAAAGATTTATGGATTATGGTGTTCTGTGACATCATAAAATGTGGGGAATCTGAGTGCACGACTGTGGCTGCTCAGCAAAAGGCTCTTCTTAGACCATTAGGCTGTGCCATACATCATTGCTAAGGTTATTTCCTTGATAGGCCTTGGAAAAGGTGTTGTATATCACAAATAGTCTATGACCTCACAAGTCAGGCTGGGAGCACCTTTTACTCCATTAGCAATTTAAGTTAATATCATTTGTTGTTTTTACAAAGAAAGTAATTACCTCGAGGTTTTAAATGCTTTTTCCAGTTTGAAGCTGTGACCTCAACTTTAGGATGATGTTGATGTTTGTAATCACGTTATTTCTGAGTTTGATGATTCATCATGCACTCATTATATGTGATTTTCTTGTGCAATGGTACAACACATTAACAACAAATGAAGTTACATACCCTCATTTAAAATAGTTTGAAAGGAAAATCAGTCACACTCACTGCTGCTTTTGATCATTTTTCTTCTACCTTCACTGGCACTTCGCTTGGTGAAGTCAAGGATTTTATCTTTAAATTTCATAGCTATGTAACAGAGAGTAATATTAAGTGGGATACACGAGGGACACTGGTATTATGGAGCTCATTTTAGTTGCTTTTATATATTACATTGCCTTGAAAACAAGTTAGAATCTTCAGTCTCAGACCAGGAAGGCCAGGAAGAGCAGAGGAAATTTTATAGGCTAAGTAGAGTGAGGTATTTGGGATCTGTATCCCTGGAGGTGATCTCTCCATTCATAAATTGTTTTGTATTCCCCATTCTTCCCCTCCTTCTCTTTCTCATTCCCAAAGGTCCTGGCCTGGGTGTTCCTGTCATCTTGCAAAGGTCAAGTGGAAACCTGACATGGATCTCCTGGTGGAAACATAACCAGGACAGATTGCCTGGGAGCCTTGCCCTCTGCAGGATGATGGGACAGGGAAAACCATGGAACCACAGAATATTGGAATGGCATGGGCTGGAAAGGATCTCTAAAGGTCACTCAGTCCAACCCCCTGCAAAGAACTGGGACAGCTTCAGTTGGAGCAGGGTACTCAGGGCCCCATCAAACCTGACTTAAGATGTTCCTGGGGATGGTTTTTCCTCTGCCACCTTTCTGGACAAGCTGTTTTGCCAACCTCATTGGAAAACACTTGTTCCTTATATCTAATTTAAACTGACCCTCTCTTGTTTTAAAACCATTACCCCTTTTCCTTTTGCAATAACCCCTGCTGAAAAGCTTGTCCCCTGTAGGTGCTGGAAAGTGCTCTAAGGTCTCCCTGTGACCCTCCCTTCCCCAGATGAACAACCCCAACTCTCTCAGCCTTTCCTCACAGGAGAGATGTTCAACTCCTCTGACCATCTTCATGGCCCTCCGCTTGACCTGCTCCAACAGGTCTTTCCTGTGCTGAGTACCCCAGAACTGGACACAGTACTCCAGGTGAAGTCTTGCTGAAGTGGGTTAGAGGGGAAGAATCCTCTCTCCTAGAAATTTAGAGATAAGATCAAAGAGAAATTGAAGGGATAGAATTGGAAAGACCAATCTGTGCCAAGATTTCAGTGTGTTTTCTCTCACGGAAATGGACATCGGGGCAAAAGAAATGTGTTTATTGTTGGGAAACACATGAAAAACGAAGCAGCAGCGGAGAAGGCACTCGGCACAGAGGGATTGCAGCAGCCAAGGAGAATGGAGGGCTTTGCATATCCAGAGTGAAGCTGCTGGGAAGGAGCTGCGAGGGGATTATGCAAATCCCTGATTGGGTGAGCGGGGGCTGATTGCCAGAGCAGGGCATGCACACTGCTGCCTGTACCTGGGTAGTGATTATGCAAATTACACCCCCCCAGCCAGGGTCCAGGGCAATTGGCTAAATGAGAAAAACTCTGGATACGCATCAGTGAAGGCTCAGCGCTCAGGCCAGCCCACAGGCTGTGCAGGATAAACACAAACACACAAACTCTGCCTCCCTCTCTCCCTGGCATCCCCCTAACCCCGGGCTGGCAGCAGATCCCATCGGGTAAAAGTGGGTGTCCTTTTCCATTTCCTGTGAGTCACCCACCAAAGGGACAGAGGATGGAAGATTGGATGAAAACTTCTCCACGTTGCCTGCAGTTTTCTGATCCCAGGAAAATTCTCTTTGTCAAAAGAGGGATGCAGCTGCACAGTGGATGGGCTGAGTTTTGCACCATGCATGGGAAAGATCTGGAGGGGTGTGAAATGTAATTAAAAGATCAGATATTTAATACCTCTTCCATGTTTTTTAGGGGTTCAATGGCATCTAAATTTGTAGAGAAGATAAAGACATTGCCCTGCCATACTCACAATAAAATTTTAATGCTCAGAAGTTTCTTTTTATTATGTTTTATTCCAGTGTGTACAATTATGTGCCTATAGGTGTGCAATACAGCATCAGTTCTCAAATCCAGCATAATATCTCAATATAATTTAATTTTGTTCTGAACAGCCTTTAATGTTTTTAGGAGCTTCTCACAAAAGGAATCTCATTCCCATGAACACCTAAGCCTGAAACACCTCTATAATTCTCACTGCACAATGTTGGAAAGACATGACTCAGAAATCCTGGAAAATACACTAATTATATTGTACAACTAATTGCACTCTGCAGTTTTCATAGCTTACTGGCAGATGGGTGATTCAGATTTTGAGATGATTGGGCCAGTTTAAAAACTGAATATAACTGACTAGTAGCTGGACATGTCAGAAGAAAGGAAGGAAATTTTGCATCTCATCCTGTGACACAATCTAAGATCCCACTGAACTGAATAGCAATAAAAATCAGTTAATTAACATGTCAGGATTATAAGAAAATTTCTTGGTAAAGCCCATGCCAGTGAGGAAGAGAGTAAAAAAAGGTCCATGAAGTTTTCCACACTGAATTTTCTCCCTAATTATTCCCCTGGGTGGGCAGAACCTGCTTCTGAGTACAACAGGTTATTGGTGATATCGGCAAATGTCAGCCCCAGGGGACCAATTAATTTTAACAGAGGCTCCACTGAAAATCAGGGAATAAGGCCAAATATTATTCCAGTGAAAATCAGGTGAGTGTTTACCTCTGAGGAAAAAGAAAGGGGAAATATATAAACATATGAGGCATGAGGGAAACCAAAGTGTGGTCTCCAGGCAGGACAGGGTGCACAAGCCTGGCTGGGGAAAGCCCATGGTTCTTCAGTACCTTCAGTCACAAACCAGTGGTTATAATTTGCCATATTTACTCTCAAAATTACCTGCCCACTGCCAAAGGATGGATTTTGGAAACCCAAGCTGTGGGCAATTGTTCCCAGTCTCCCCAGGCTGTGGGAGCTGAGGAGAGTGGAAGCTGAGAGGAGATGTTTGCTGATTAACTGCTCTGCTTTCAATAAGCTAACAAACATTTGAAGAACAACAACTTGCAATAACTGATAACTCCTAGACTATTTCTAGCCCACTTTTATGGAGGTATAGAACAAATGTTACTTAAACAACTTGCATCTGTCATGACACCAGCTCGGTCTGTGCCTGCTGGGCTGCAAAGCTGTGTAAGGAGCAGCTTTCAATGAAGTATTGATTCTTGTCAGTTTGCAAAGAGGAAAATAGAGAATGTCAGCCCTGCTACAAGAGAGACACAGTGGAAAGAGGGAAAAGATCACAGGAGAACTGAGTTCCAGACAGCTGTGCTGTCCCCCTCGTACCAGCAGTGGATGAAATTTGGGGTGAGTCAGTGGTGCTTCCTCACCTGTGAGCTCCTCTGTGCACTGCAGCACCACCGAGCAGAGCTGCTGGGGATGGATCTCTGCTCAGCCCCCTGGGCAGGTGTCCCAGCCACACAAACCACCGGCACAATTGACATTAATTGGCACCCTCCTCGCAGTCTCCAGGGAGAGGCTAAAGATTTAATGGGCATGGGGAGTGAATTATTCCCATTTGCCTCAAGGTGGTCCCTCCAGGGCTGTGCTGACACACACGGGCAGTGCCAGACGCCTGAGCTGCCATCTCTGGTGATGGATTTGCTTCACTGATATTTTTAAAGGACAAAGACAGAAGGGAGAAATTAGAAACTTAGTACAACAGGAAAAATAAAAAAACCCCAGCAGGCTATTTATCAAAGATATCTTGGAACTGAAGTAAATACTTTTTCTTGGACAGCTGTGAGGTCAAATGGGTGAATCTTTATGTAAATTGGTGACTCTTCATGGAGGCAACCACTTCATATGAACAAATACTTAATACTAAATACTAAATACTGTCCTTTTTTTGAAAGCTGAATTATTTCACCATCTACTTATAGATGAAATACAGATTTTGTTGTCACCTTATTAACTGTTAAATATCTATATTATTTTCAGATGAAACCTGTTTAAAAACAAAGTAAAAAAAAAATCCATAAAGGAACAGTTTATTTCTGAAATTCCCTGGCTTCTTTTTCTTTGCATTTATCATGCTTTCTCCCAAGTGTGAATGACAGACATTTTTTGTGGGCTGTAGGATTTTAGAAATAATAAAAGAATGCTTTGGAAATGTGTCACCTCTTCACAGTTATAACTCAGCAAATCAGGAGGCAAGATTTCCCTGTGCTAACTTCTCTCATGTTGGCTACTATCTCTCTGTCTGAAACAATTTATTTTCAGATCGGCTATAAAAACAAGACATCACATAATTGTCTGACCATAAAATATGTAAAGTATTGCACTACTGGGGCTCATTAGGACTAACATAGATGCTTTTTAGTAATCCATAAGGTGACACTTCTTAATGAACGCTGCAAATTATTCTACTGACTACCTAAAGATTAATAATAGATACGTCTGCTGCAACAAACAAGTCTCAAATCTCTGGAGAGAGCTGGAGAAAGAGGATAATATTTTGAATAAGAGCACGGCAGCTATTCTTATATTCATAGTTTTGATGCTATCAGCTAAATGGTGGTTGTGGTTTGTGTTGTGTCTGTTGTAAACAGACTCCTCTTGGAGCAGGATCCTGGACTAAGAACACTGCACACAGCTTGGCTTGTGCATAGGAAGAGAAAAGGATTTTAACTCTGACTGAGGGTTTAGTGCTGCCTGATTTCAGGAGAGTTAAATATCTTTACAAGACCTGAAACCTTACAGTTTAATTATCTCCCAGGATGAGTGTCCCTCCTTTTGAAAGGAGACTGAAAACGGGCTCTGTGTTTAGCTAACTTTATTCTGGACAGTAGACAAGGACTCTCACAAATTCACAAATTTTTACTGAAGTCTCTACCTTACTGCAGGATGTGGAACTCTGCAAAGGAGGTACAGAGGATGAACAGTGTTTTCAGATGTAATATCCAATATATCTAGTCATGTGAATTATTAAATATTGGAGAAATATCTCTGTGGTAAAGAGCACTTGGCACCTCCAAAGCCCTGGTATCACTCCTCTAAAAGTTTGTCTCTGAGAGTCCCATCATACTGCTGGTTAACCTGTGCTGTGGCCCAGGCTTTGAAGGAGGGTGTGCAGTGCCTGATTCCCACTCACACTGGGAACAGAGGTCACTGGGCCAGAGAGAGCCCAGTGTCCATTTGTGATCAATTATTTCTGAATTTGATGATGGATCTGCGAATCAGCAGGAGAAATGGGTCTAAAGGAGCTTGCATGAGTTACTGAGGTCCCTCCAATTGCACTCAGCTGTGTGTTTCCATTTCCATACCAGGTGAAATGTCTCAGTGATCCCAAAAATGAAAGCTCCAGAGAGAGAGAAAGGCCAGGACACCTCAGTGGCTCCTGCCAGTCTTTTGAACCTGACCCAGTGTAACCAAATTCTCTGGGTCTGGTGGGTACAAGGCCATGCTTATTGCTTAGAAATGCTTTGTTATGGTGCATCATCTCTGACCTAGGCTTGCTCTAAAGCTCTCAGAATCCATGGGAACGCTCTCAACCGACTCCTTTAAAGCCTGGATCAGTTTTATTCCCTGGCAAAGGAAGGCCCCTGGCAGTTCTTGAGCCCTCGTGGATCCTGCCAAATGGCATGTGACTCTGCCAAAACCTGCGGTGGTTTTTGGAGAGGAGGAAATTCTCCACAAAGAGGAACCTCAAAAAGTTTGGGGTTTTTTTTTTGCCTCTAAATGAGAGAAGGTGAATGTTACAAGGCTCCTGAGATATTTCCTGTTGTTCCACCTGCACTTCAGCAGTGATTAAAAAATACTCCATCCACAGTAATCCAGCACAGTGCAAAAAACTTCAAATTATAGATAAAATTATTCAAAGACAATGATTCATGGCTGGCCTGGTGTGCAGAACCAGCAGAAAGGCAATTTAATCTGAACATGTAAGCACACACCAGTCCCTGCACAGAATCCCTCCAAATCAGATGAGTTCTCTATTAGTTTCTGTGTATAGTAAAAATAATTCCCAGAGGGTCCTGCTTAAACAATGTCTGAATGAATACTTTCCTGGTCATTTCATAAGTTGTTATAGCAGTTCAGGAAACCCAGTGAGCACCATCATGGCCGTCAGTTTGGAAATGAATGGTGTAATTATTATAACAGTGTTGGGCTGGCCTTTCTGTACTTGGAGCTCTTGTCAGTCAAAAGATGTCCCTTCCACAGGAGTGACTGAGTTTTCTGTCTTGGCTCCTTCCTGAAAGGGAGCTGTAGAGTCTGAGGCCATGATAAATTCATTTTTAGGTGGCCTGACCTACTGGGTGCAGCCCTGGGGGCTTCACAGAGACCTGCCACCATCCTGCTGCATCAGCTGAGATAATCTCACCCCATCCTCCATAGCTCAGTTTCTCCATCTGTTAAATTAGAGCATGAGAGGTAAATTCCCACTGTAAAAAAAGAGTCAATGAGTCTGAAGTCTGTATATCCATGATAGAGATGTTCTCCAGGATGCTCTACAGACTCCAAATCATCGTTAGGCATCCTCTAACTCCTTGTTTTCCTTGGATGGCCAGGTAGAAAAGCAGTATCCTACCCTTTGGATTTGATCCTGAGCTGCTGGTTCAAGTGACTTGGCAAATTAGATATTTCCCAGCACTAGTTTAAAAAGATACAAACCACTTTCACTTATTAATCCTGAGGAAATCTTGATTTCTAAAGAAAACTTCCCTACCCTGACAAAGCTCTGGGGACACCACAGTATAAATGGCATAATCAAAATCAAAGTCAAAAACAAATATGAACATTCATTGGAAGTTCAAAAACATTTAAATTATAAGAATTCCGTGGTTAAAACCATAGGGAGCTTACTGTTCACACACTATTGAAAGTAAAGTAAAAAGGGCATTTCTTGATTTAAAAGTGTGAGCACTTGTTATTTTTAAGTCGGATTAAGTATCTGGACTTCCAATTACACAATGGAAAATCCCTTTTTTATTGGTAAGATTTTAATTAAGTACCTTGATTTCTGTAAATGGGGGCTTCATTTGACACTTGTGGCCAACTTTGAATAAGTGCTAATAGAAACTGTGTAAATTCTGCTGAACTACATAGCTCTGAGTGCTGCTCAAAGAGAAGTCTGCCTCCAATTTCGATTCCTTTAGAGAAAATCTGAAATAAGCACATTGAAGTCAGTGTTGCACTGGTAGAAATCAGAGTAAGAATTGAGCCATGCCTAGGCATTGGTTTGTGCACAGTATTGAAATATTGTGTGGTGGATACCATAGAAATCTACATAAAAATGAATATATTTTTAAAGTCCCGTTACAGCCAGATGACTTGTACAGGAATAAAGTTGCAAAAGCCTGTCCTCCATTGCAGCTTTCAGCCATGTATCTTCCTTTATGGCAGGGAAGCCTGTTGGGGAGGATAAAATACATTGGCACTTGCACAGGAACCAGTGGAAAAGAAGAAATCAGTGTCTGAGTTATGTGATTAGTTACCTATACCATACAGCATGGGTTTTAATCTCTGGGTGAACAAATATTGCTCCTGGGATCAGGAGGAGAAATTCTCTGGAGGCTGAGACCTCGTTGCTAGATGGGAAACAAATAAGAAAGAAGTGGGATATTTTAGAAAACTGTATGAACCAATCTTTTATCTAATGAGTACTTCTAGCAATACTTGCATAGATTAATTTCATTTTTTTTTTCCCTGTGATATTTGCACAAAATGACTGGGTGTAGGTAATCCCAATGTGGAAGGACAGGGAAGGAAGGAAGACATTCTTTTTCCCTTGTGTTCAGCAATAAAATGTTTTCCCAAGTGCTGGTGAGCTGGAGTTACAGGGGGAGGGAGGCAGTGTGGCACAGGGATGTGTGGGGCTGCCTGCTTGGGATTTGTGCATAATGAAGTTGGTTAATCAGTGCAAGTCGAATTGGAAATCCACAGATTATGTGATACAAGTATTGTCTGCAGCACCCCTGAACCTGCTCTAATCAAAAGCCAGGTTGAGGGAAGATAAAACAGATTTGTGCTAAAATGAAAGAGGGAAAAAAATCTGCTCTCTCTAAGCAATAATCCATCTTGATGAAACCAGAGTGATCCCATGAGCAAGGCTTTTGTGAGCAAACCAGAGTGAGCTCACCACAGTCAGCTAAATGGAGCTTGGGTGCCTACAATGGTCATTACAGCTTCTCTTTGCATATTAGCCTTCATTTCTATCACACGTGCATTTAGAGCTTTGGGCAGGTATTGACAAAAAAAAAAATCTGAATATATTGCACCTCTGCTGCCTAATTACAGTGGTGACAGCAGAAGACAAAGGATATACATGAGATCTGAGCGAGGTGTTAAATCATAATAACATGTGTTCACACCGTGCCCCATTCCTATATATGGGATGAAAAAATCCTACTAATTAAGGTTACTTTGTTAGACTGATAGGTAATTACCAGAGCAAAACTTGTAACCTCCCAGCCCTTGGTAGGAAAAGGTTGAAAATAATGGTGTAGTCCTTCATAAATCTGGAATGGAGAAGGAATACCAAGGAACTTAACACAGAGGAATTTTTAAGTTTCTATACACACTCTTTAATGCTTCTTAAAGAGCACTGCTTAGATTTATATTTCTTTCAGCTTACAGGACATTCTGAATTTAATCTCCCTGTAGCCACTCGTCTACAATGATTTCAGCTGTGGGTCACAAGAGTTAAAGCTGATAACAGCTCCATTGCAGCCCTTCTGCTTCAGAGGTCAATGGAAAGTTTCTCAGGAGGCATCATTCAAAAATAATATCTCCTTCCACACGAGAGATTTGAGTCAGAGTTTGATTTCCTCCCTCCTTTGACTTAGAGACTTTTCTTTGATTAAAATGGAGAGGAGTAGTAAATGCTGAGCACCTACTGGAGAACACATCTCTCTTAAAGAGCCACCATCACCGAGCTCACATCTATAATATGAACCATGATTTTGTTGGTCCAACAAGAAATAAACATTGCAGACAACTGTTAGGAAAAACTGGTGACATTAGGGGGCCTATTAACACTCCGTCAAATTAACAATATATTTCTAATTCCCTTGAGTGTCATATGTGTTTTTCTTATAATATTGGCTGATTCTCTCCTGCATTAATGAGGTGGACTGCTGCCAAAAATATGCAAATGGAAATCCAGTGGACCTGCCTTTGAAAATTCAGATATCTAGGAATTCACACTTAAATGAGAGTTGAAAAACCCCCAAACCAGGCAGTCATTTGGTGGCAAATCCTCTGTGTTAGATTGCTTGCACCAGTGCTGGAAAACATCAATATGTAAATACCTTGAACTCTAAACTCCTCAAGTCTGTATTATCTGAGTTTTTACAGTGGAGGTGTCAGGTCCCCCTTAGACTCTCTTCCACATTTAAATATAGATCTGCAATCAAATTATAGAGCTTTCCCTAGGAAACAGCAAGTCATGTAGTTCCCAGATAATGTAGACAAACAAATTCACATTTCCCTGGCTCTCCCACCCTTTCTGAATCCGAAAATTACTTCTGAAGCTGAAAACGGTGTCTTAAAGCAGAGGAGAAACACATGCATCCCTACACACATACAAACCCCCTATTTAATATAGCAACAGATTGTAATTCTCCCTAGAAACAAAACAAAGCAACAATAACGCTGCACAAAGCACTGGCAACCACACAAACTCACTCAGTGGCCTCTACTAAATCTGGGGTTAGGCATTATGACACAGGGTGTTGGAAACCACCCCGTCCCCGCCTCTCCACAGCCCTTTTTCCATATGTTCCCTATTTCTGGTTACCTTCCAGCTGCCAGATGTTCCTTCCCACTACCACCATCCTGGACCTGCAGACCCCTTTTTCTGGGTAGAAGTAATAGCATGCAGATTTCAGGAATATTTGCCTTTATTTGATGCTATTCTTGTCCCGCCCTCGCCGTGGCTCCAATCTCGCTGGAAATTACATGGTAGATGATCTCCATTTATTGGGCATGCATTCATAGATTTTAAGGCAAGCAGGGACCAATATCACTGTTTAATCTGGATTTCTGCGTGACAGTATTGCAGATTTTAACTGTTGGCGCTGGTGTTGAGTCCAACAGGAAGAACAGATCTTGCAGCCCCACACTCCTGATTGTATGCAGGCTAAAGGAGAAACTGGTTCAATGGATAAGCCCCAAAATTTAACCCTTCTCCCATGAAAATCTTGGATTTTATTCCATGTAAGAAGAGAGGGCCCTTGACCAGCTCAATCCCTGTAAATCCACCTTCCCAAAGTGATACTGATCCTCAGCTTTTTCCTGTTATCCACAGAGCTACCTTACAATTCTTAACATATGAAAAGGAGAGAGTACAAAAAAAAAAAATCAAATAATAATAATGCAATTCTCCATTTCTCCATTCAGCTTCTGGAGACCATCATCTACTTTCTGCTGCTCTTATGCAGCAGGATCTAAGCCACTCTCATTTTTAATGAAAGCTTAATGTAAATCATGTGAAAAGTTATGCAGTGTTTTCCTGAAGTGTCCACGCTAAATTGCCATTCAGGAATTCATACCTTTCACTGGGAAGAAAAAGAAAAAGGAGTTTAGTTTCTATTTAGTTCCTATGAGACAAGGGGTTGGGATATAAATCCCAAACAAGAAATGTGAAATAAAAAGGATAGAAGAAGCAAAGTTATATTTTTATCCTATTTAGATACTCAAGCTGCAGCTAAATGTGTAATGGAGTTTACAAAAGCACATAAGTGATAAACTATGACTTCAGGAATTTAAATGCTTTAAGAGTTTGTTCACAGTATAAGTTCTCATTTAAAAAGATTGAAGCCTTGTCCAGGTACTCACTGTGTTCTGCATTTCTGAAGACTCCAAAACACAAGCACATGAGCAGTTTTATCAAGGCTTGCATAATTTCACATTTTTAGTAAACAGATCTACAGGACCCAGCTGCTTCTGGGGTATATCTGTGCATGTTTGACTTTTTTTCCTCCTCTGTATAAAATGCAAACTCCACAGCAAAAATAAGAAATACTGTTTTAGGAGGGAAAATCTTCCAGAAAGTGAAATACACTAGTAAAATGAAATCCAGTTTAGGCCAGTTGAATATCAATTGCCCAACTGTAGAATGTAAAATAAAATTGATTTATTGGACAATATCTGATTTCAGTGGCTTTACACCAAGGATGCATTAGTTGAGCCAGTATTTTGAACTAAAGAACACTGAAAAAATCTTTTATGTTTATTGCACACCTGGCCATAAACCAGCCCCAAACTTCCCTTAAATGAACTTGTCAGAAATCCACAAAGCAGCAAAATGCAACTCTTGGGGTAGAATCTCACAGCGGAGTTGAGCTCTATCACAAAATCAAGATTTAGACCATGTGTTTCCTGTATGATGTTGATCTGGTGATTGCCTTTCTTGCTGCTTTGGGTGAGATTCTGATATCTACTACATCAGTTTTCCAGGTGTTATATTAATCATCTTCCCTTCAGAAATAGAAATAATTTCTGCTTTTTGATGGCATTAAGCTACAATTTAAATGAGCTCCCTACCTGTCTTAACAACTGCAACCACTGAGTGCTTGCAAGCAGGTACCCAGAGCAATTCAGACCTTCACATGTATTTATAATGAACCTTAAGCCATGATGCAGTTATTTTTAAAATCTTTTCAGCTAATCATCACTAACTTTCAAAAGCCTTTAGTCAGAAATAAGAGCTTTTCCTTCCTCACTCATCTCCATGTTCTGCCCAGTGTAGGAATGTCATGGCCATGTGTGTCAAAGGTGAGGAGACCCATCACAATGGCCTTTAAATGATAATTATTCAAACTACCAGAAGATAAACCTGGCTCTTGAGGAGGGACAACTGTAGACACACCAGCTGTTGAAGTGAAATCAAATGGGAATAGAAAAAATGATGTGGAAAACAAAGAAAAAGAAAAAAGAAAAAAGAAAAAAGAAAAAAAGAAAAAAGAAAAAAGAAAAAAGAAAAAAGAAAAAAGAAAAAAGAAAAAGAAGAAAAAGAAGAAAAAGAAAAGAAAAAGAAAAAGAGAAAAACTTTCCTGCTGTGGATACACCCATTTCCTCATTTGTTTTTTTCAAGTCTGCATGTGCCCCATGCAAGGGCCTCCACTTGCTGGAGAAGCTGATACCTGAGATTCTCCTCTAAAGGGAGGCAGCTTCAAGACCTTCTTGGAATTATAGTTATATTTGTTATATATAAAACAGCTATATTTGCCCTCTAAAGACTGTGGAAAGTTGAAAACAGGAATAGTACAAGCCATGCTACTCACAACCCTGATTCTCCTCCCTGTCATCTAGTTTATCCAGTGATGGAGCGTTATCAAACTCTTTAAAGGATCCCAAAAAACCTCAAAAGATATTGCACAAGGTGGCCATTTGGCCACAAGATGACATTTTTGAGTCTTGTGTGGTGCTGGGTCTGTGTAAAAAAGCTACATTGAAATAGATTATACTGTAATTATATAATATCATCTCACAAATACATGGGTAACTCTATAAATATAGCAGATTAACACACAACATTACATTAAGAATTCAATACTGGAAACAAAACAAAAGTGAGCACATTCTGAATTAGCACAGTGGTATCAAGATCTGATATTATGCCTTTGTTTAATACTGTAAATTAAACAGGAAATGTAGTTTAATTTTGTGTATGCTTGTAAATAAACAACATGTTGTAGATTTCATCATGCTCATTATATGGAAAATTACTCCACTTTTTTTTTCTTTTCTTTCTTTTTTTTTTTTTTTTATTACAAGAGCTTATGATACCAAATCTTCTGTTTATATCAGTGGGGTTTTTTTTCCTGAATGTTAAAAAAAAAGCATTATGCATCCTAACATCCATATCTGTAATTCTGTGAGCATCCCTTTTGTTTACTGCACACAACATAGTTGTAACAAAGACATTTACGCTTTTGGAGTCTGAAGCATGAAGTCGTTCTAAATCTGTGCCCACAGGTAATAATTACTTCACTCATTAACAGATCTCCCTAGTCTCTCATAAAACAGCTCTGAAAAGGTCTCTTGGGACAGAGTCAGGAAGTGTGTTTTATGATCATTAATATGGCACTACTTTGGAAATACCTGGTCTGGCTGGTTTAGCCCCAAAGCTGTGTTTATTTGCCCAAACCCAGCAGGCTGCAATGACAGGGAGTAGACTGAAGCCAGCCCCAGTGGTTCCTCTTCATCCTCTTTGTGCACCAAAGAGCTGAATCACATCTTATTCTTTGGCATCATCAAGCCATTACTAAGAGAAAGGGACAAAGGAAGGCTAAAAAATTGAATAATTTATGTAGGTCATTTAATAGGACATGAGAAATAAAGGACCAAAATGTAAAACCTCATGAGAATTTTGTGTGTGCATGTATTCAGGAAACTTTCAAATGATTGTCTTAGCTAAAAACAATCAAGATAATTTGTTAATAAGAGGCCAAACATAGCAGTAGTGTAAGGAGGCAGGACCTCACTGAAGGATGTACAGCTTGGTTTGACTCCATGAGCAGGGAATTTGGGTCTCCAGATCTATTGCACTTCAGTCAAGTACTCTTTTAATAAATAATTGATCAATTTGTACCAAGATCTTTGGCATGCTAAAGACAATGCTGCAGAATGAAAAATGCCCTGCAGGGAGATCTAGATCATTAACCAAACTACACAACCACTTCGTAGAGTATCCAGTTTATAAAAATATACGAGTTTGGATCAGTCTGCAAAGCACTAAACAAACTGTCCAAGGTCTGTAAAATTGGATCCTGTCCTTTGTATGCCAAGGGTACAAAAATTTGACACAAGTCAGTTAAAATGTACCACTCATTCCTACAGAAACCCAACCTCAATAATCTCAAAAAGTTGCTAAAATGGTGCTTCTCACACAGCCTGGGCTGTGGAAGGTCCTTTCAAGCTGGAGAGAGGAAAAATACTGGGCACACAGACTGGGATTTTCTCAATGTGTCCAGACTATTCTGGGACTTGGCCACAAAAAGTCTTACCAAAACTTGTATGCCACCAAAGAATCTGAGGAAAATTCAAGGTAAAAAAGGCAGCTGTCTGCTGTTGAAGAAAGAAGGGTTGTCTTGCCCCAAAGTATTTGCAGCACATGTCAAAACTGTCTTCCTCAGGTACTGTGCTTACCTGGTAATCAAAAAGATCTGTCACTGTGTTATATCATCACTCAGAGATGCCACTCAGGGCTTTTAATTTTCTTTTTTTTAATCAGACTTTATTTTAGACACCTCAATCAATTTCCCTCTTGTGGCTTTTCCCCTTCAGCCCAAAGCATCCCAATTTCAGTACTAATTATTCTTATTACAAAAGTCCCTCAGGTCCTACTCAGACTGCTGTGCTTAGGGGTATGCTAAAGCCTAACTGGAAACATTCCCAGTGCCAAAGAATTTACAAGTAATTTAAGGCAGGATGTAACAAGTGAGTATGTGAGACAGTAATTAAGGTGAGGGGATTGGAAAGGAAACCTGTAGTAGCACCAAGTGGTCACACTGATTAGCTCCACACAGTGATTTAGACTCAGCTGTAATATTTTTATTCTTTTTTTTTTTTTTTGCTGAAGTATAAACAACCAAAATGGATACAGTTGTGATTTAGAGCTTAAGTGCTTTAAAAAATTTGAAATGCGTGGTTTGCAAAATTTATCACTTATGTGTACTCAAGTATCTGCTGAATTCTTCATTTTAGGAATTAGAAGGACAGGTGGCTGAGACTGGGAAAGCGCAAAGGGCTCTAGAACCACCTGATAAACTCTCAGTAGGGCAGCAGGGTTCAGGCAGATCAGGCAGTTTTTAAGATCCCTGCAAGACGCTCTTCTCCAATGGATCCTTGAGTGGAAATTTGGATCCATGGAAATACAGCCTAGAATGATAAAAGTCCTCCCTAAAACCTGTAGAGCTTAGTGAGAAACACTATAAATCCCACTGTTGTGGGATTTAGCCAAAATTAAGTGCTTGATTTTCTGCCCCTGGGAGAAACTGGGGCCAAAACCCCTCCTGCCTTGCGTGGTGCAGCACCGAGATCTTTGTCTGCTGGAGTGGTGTCATACACATCCTTTCCCAGCGGTAAATTCAGCCCTGTCAGGCAGGGAATAGATCCTTGGCCAATGTAAACTGGCACAGAGTTAGAGTGGTTGAGACCATCTGCAGATCTGCCAAGGGGAAAATTTACTCATTGGTTGCATGGGAATTGGGATGGAGAGTGCCACAGACGGAGAAAGCGAAGGATGGTGAGGGCACAGGTTTGCAATACCCCAGCACAGGGGAAATTAGGACTTAAATTGGCTTTTCATTTTCAGAGGGGAGGTGGCTTATCCTGTGGCCATTGAGACAGGTTGTTTGGACATGATGAAAAACTGAGACAAACTCCGGGGCAGAATGGCCCCATGGAATCTACTGAACCTAGGAAAAGTGATCTGCAAGAAGCTGGAAGAACGAAAACCATATTCATGTCTGCCACTCAATATAATTTAATGTAGCAAATAGCAAACACTCAGACTGAACATATGAGAGCAGAAACAGTGCAGGTATTAATATATCTGCTCTTCCCACAGATTGGCAAGCAGCCTAAATCCACTGCTACCTGAAATTATGCCAACCTGTTCAGCACATCTGAATTTAAAACTAATCTCTTATTTACAATCAAAGCATCTACAAAGCTGGTGCTTGTAATGGGTTTTATTATACTGCATTAAAGATTGTTGTTGAAATTTGCATTTCCAATGACCAATTAGTATATTTATTTATTAGAATTTAGTCATGCTATTTCTAGTAAATGAAATGTAGTGCATAAGAACATAAATAGGATTATTAGCTACATTCCTCTCTTTCCTCTTCTGTGGATTTCATTATTTTTGCACAGATGCCAGGATTTTTTTTTTCAGTGAAAAATTAAGATTGCATGAAGACTTGCCCACTCTCAAAAGCTGTGATGACATTCAGTGTGATTGCAAGCTATACCACATTAAAAAAGACGTTTCTCTGAAAGCAGTGGTTAAAACCCAGACGCCTCCATTTATTTACATTTGCAATGCTTGTGCCATGTGTATAGGATACAGTGAACTGCTAACTTTTGGAATGAAAATAACTTGTGTCTGTGTTAAATGTCACAGGAAATTGTAGCACTGATTAATAAGTAAAGAATACAAAATTAGAAAAAAAAAAGTTGCTTCTTGTAAAACTGCTGTGTATGTTTAAATTCTCATTCATTTTTTTTTCCCCAGGAATGAGCAGATTAAAATAAATAGAGGGATCACGTAATGAAATTTGCTCTCCCCTTTAATGTGAGTGTTCAGATTTCAGGGTAACATTGTTCCTTAACAATGTACTTAAAACAGGAGGCAGAATATTTCCATTGTTACCTGGTTTATTAAGCTTCCAATCACAAAGAAAAAAAATATTTCTTTGCCTCAAAATTAGAGTGAGTATGAATTAAACAACAGTTTAGATGACTGGAGAGTAAAGTTTCTAATTAAAGCTATGGCAAGAATTTCTTCATCTTTTCCTTGGTTAGAGGTCTGCAAATAACAAAAATTGGGGTAATGAATGGAAGGGAGTCATTTCTGATCCAGATTGGAAGGTTCTCAAAGTTCAGGACTTTTGTTTCAGCTCCCAGTTTCTCTTGCCTCTTGCAGCTTCTCCTTCTTGGCTGCTTTACACACCAGGGTATTGGTTTGCTTTTCAAACATGAATAAAATGTAACAAAATGTAGATATAAGCCGAAGGAAATGCTTTTCTCAGATTGATGTTCTAAGGCCAATGAAATCACCAAAAGCTAAAAAATCCCCATTTTGGGATCTTTGTGAGCTTTGATGCTGACCATAATTCCTTCTTTTAATAAAGGCTTCAAAACAACCTATTCCAGGGTAAGTTCTTCATCTGACAGAAGCTTTTCGAACTTTTAGTATTTTGTCATTCCTTACATATATGGAATCTGGAGAACTGTTATTTATATAAACTGATTTGTAATTGATCTGTAATTGACTATTTTAATAAAAAATTGTTAAACTGGTTGTTAAAACAGTGGAGAAAATTGTACACCTCTGTGTACTTATAATTGAGATGACTGAGATTGCTTTTTTGGAAAAGAGAAAGTGAAGCTTTGATAGGACAGATGACAGTTTTAAAGAGAGTTCTCTTTTTCCATCTATGAAATGCATAATGATTTCCATTATGAAATCATAATGACAGTGTATATTCACTAGCAATGTACTGAACACCTGCTCCACAGAAGTCCACAGCTGTGAATGGCATCAGGAATATGATGTACTCTGCAAGCCAGGATTCTCATTCTTCATTTCTTATTGAAATCAGGTAAGAGGGTCTTGCTTCAATTCAAGCACCAGGTCACCTTTGCTGGATAATTCAAGCAGTTTGTTGTTTCTCTGCAGGTTACAACCAGAGCGGCACTTCCATTTCTGATCTAATCACCCCCCGTGTTCACTTCAAGGAATTATTAGAGAAAATGACATTTGAACACTAGGAAGTGCTCCTCTGCTTCACTTCCTATATCACTATGAGCCAAAAAATTATGAAGGGCGATCCTTATTTAAATTCAAAACTGATTTTTTTTGGATATCTCAGTTCTAGCATGAATATTCAAAGCCGTTAGTCTCTTTGCTTGCAAATGTAACTTGAAATCGTTTAGGAATGAAAACAACCAGAGAGCAAACAATTCAGCAAAGCCACGCTTCGATTTCAAGACGATGCTCAAATGGATCATCATGAAAGAATTTTTGGAGTACAAAGCACTAAGTAAGTACTTTGCTCTCTGACAATCATTGCTCACAAGTTTGCCCATCATTTCATTGCATGGATCTGAAAGTAGACATGACTCCACTGGTATAGCTCTGATAAATTCATCCAGGGATGCTTTTTGTGTTGGCTGCCAGATCTTCCAAGTGACTGCTGTGGTGTTTGCTGTGCTCACTGGGAGCTGCTTTGGAGAAGTGTCCCAGCAAGTGAGCAAATGCCTTCTGTCCTTCCGTGTGCACCATCCATGTAAACCTTCACCTGCTTTCCACACTTCACGCAATTTCCTTGTAGCTTCCAGTGCTTTGGCCAGTTTCAAGCTGACCACTTCCAGAGTGCTGAGCAGTGTTGAAACAGAACATCTTCCAGCACCCCACTTCCAAATGCTCAGCACTCCCACAGGCATGGGGATGTCAGGTTTTCTTTACTTTTTCTTAAAACATGGCTTTTAAATTTCATCATTTTACTCTGACAGTCTCTACTGTGACTTAATGCCTAACCATGCTGAGGCAGTGCCATCTCTGGTGTCCTTTGAATCACACCTGATATAATTTGCCATAGATAAACAAATGACAGCAAGTTATGGCAACCAAGAACTTTTTTCAAGATTTGTTGCTTTCTGTTATTTAAGATAAAATCAAACCTTTCATTTATACATGCCAAAACAAGGAGTTTGGAAAAGTGGTATTTATGCCATCCATTAATTGCCTCTACTAATGAACAGAATAGATTGGTAAATTGATAAATTGATTTACCATTCAATTGGTAAATCCACATAAAACCTTCTGTGCTGTCAGAATGGCTGCAAGTTGTACAGTTCACTTCACATTAGTGTGTATAGCTTCTTACTTTGTTAATTTTGGGTGCTAACGGCATGCAGGTGCTAAAATTACACCTATGATGTGTAATTAAGCAGTTTCCACAGAGTTTTTCAGCCCTGTCACTGTTGGTAGCTCCTTGGCATTGTCCCTTCACTGGTTAGAGTCTAAATTACCTATATATATATATATAATTTTTTTGGTATAATTTATCTCTGGAAATTTGCACACCCAGCAGATTTTTAGTGGCCAGCAGCTCTTCTTTGTGATATCCCCTTGGCCTCCTTCTGACAAGCCTGGCACTGTAAGTAACACAATTCCCCCGGGATTGCAACTTCCCATGGCAGCCATGGCTAAGCTCGTGGCTGTGTGTGATGGATGTCCTGGGCCTGCTCAGACAGCAGCATGGTATTAAGCAAAGATAATATTTCCACCAGTCAGCTCTACAAGAAAAACTCTGCAGGATTACCCAAATTTATGAACCTTTGTAAAATGTGCTTTTTTTGAGTGTTTGTTTCTTAAGGGTTTGGCTGGATATTAGTCCTGTTGTAGTTTTATAGGTAAACATACACAACACACACATCTGGTAATTAATCATCTGCTATTATTTCATTTTTTCACCTGCAAAGAGTTGCAGTGAGGAAGCCATGAATGAAAGATTTTTAAGATTCCTATATATAACTTTTACAAAAGGATTTTTAATGAACCCCTTGCATAAATTTTAGACACCAGTGTGTGGTAGTGCCATGTCTGTTGGCAGGTTGATCTTCAATATCCAAAGAATTTGGGAGCAGAAAAAATCCCTTAGGCATATGAGCCCCAAATTATAAAATAATTTTGCTTCAGATGTAAAAGCCAGATTAATTCATGGCAGCTGGCTTGTAAATGTATTAAATGGACAGAGGCATAGTGAATGTCCTTCAAGATGAATTTCTTGTCATCTTTTCTTGTGAAAAGAGGTTTATCCCATCCCTTCAAAATCTGTAGGGTATCCTATTTTTTTAGTCTCAAAAATATATTTGGTTTTCTTTGAAGATGAATAAAACTGAGATGCTATTATATTCAGTTCCTACTTTGCAGCATCCAGAAATTCCTTTGCTATTAATATGCCAGAGAAACAGATTTCTTTGATTTTTTTTTCAGTTTAGAAGATCAAAAGCTGTCAGAAATTGTTTCAAAAGAAAAAATAAATCTTTGAGAAGTTGGATTTGAAATAATGAGTCTCCAGCATGTTGCATATACAGTACTTAGAACTGTTTAATGGAAGATGCTGTTATAATTGTGGGGTTTGCCTCTTTACAAGTATCACTCACCTAAAAGATATTTCAGCATTGGTTTTGCTTTTTCCTAAAGTAATTATTAGAGAATTGGATAATAATGGTGTTCTTTTTTTGTGGCTTCTTGCAAATACTTAGTCAGGTAAAAGAAAAAAGCAGCACAGTTTCAGACTGCGAGGAAAAAAAAGTCTTAAAAGCAGTTTGGGAGTTTTCACAGACTTTTGTGTTCATGTAAAAGCTTTTCAATATTCTATTTGTATTTAGGGAAACTGATCATAACACAGAGAGGGAATAGCACTTTTGTTGTTGCTGGAATTGCTCTGGGAGCGCTTGTGTAGTTCAAGGATGGCTATTCCTGGCACTAATCACCCACCAGACAGGATTGCAACAGCTCTGGTGTGTTCAGAAAGCCTTGTTGTGCCAGGGAATTAAAACCTGGAAGCCTGGATTTGTGTTTTCATCATCAAGAGACTGAGGCTGGTTTGGTTTGCCTCAATAACATCAAGAACCATGGTGTGAAGATATCACTGCTGTAAGGGCTGAAAGAGCAAGTGGTAAAAAAGGAGCTGAAACAAGATGATTAAATATTGATAAACACTAGCCCCATTTGGAAACAGCCCCAAGTGCACACAGCCTACCCTGCAGCTGGAGATGTCATTGTGGCTTTCAACTTTTTCATCAGTAGAGCTCGAAATCAATTCTAACCCCACCTCTATTATTCTACATTTGTAACAGCCAATTGGGAACAATGTTCACCAATTCATCAGTGGAAAACTGTCTAATGATTGGGCTGGCAAATAAATAAGTCAAACATGCTCTTTTGGAAGGGGAGTGAATACACTTTTAGTTCCAAATTAAAATATTTAGTTCTGTATGAAGCAGTTGCTATTTAAACTGCCAATAATGTTTAACACGAATTTACTCACCACTGCCTATCCTCATACTGTATAATTTATAACACTAAGCCCTTTCAATACTCCAAAATGCCAGATAAACTTTTCTCATTTGCTCTTAATTTGGTCACGCAGGATAATACCAACATCTGAAGGCTCTTTAAACTGCTTTTTAAAATGCATTCCTGAAAGCACCACCAATGCCACCTCTGCTCCTTGTCATCTTCCATAATTATTTCCAATCCAAAGCGGTCCTTAATGCGCTTATTAATCTGGCATTCTCCTCAGTGTGAAGCACATTCAGCTCTATTAATTTTTAAAAACCCTTTTTTATGGTGGACTGCAGATGCTTGGCTATTACTGAAAAGCTATTAGAAGTTAACACCTTTCTCTCCCCAGGGACTGGCATCATCCTATGCTTCCAAATGCCACCCTATTTTACATTATCAGCTGCTAAGACTGAGTATTAGAGACTTTTTTTTTTCTTTTTACTTCTGAACTGTTAATGCTATTATTAGCTAATGGCAGAGTTCTGCACAGAGGATAGATACATATACTCTCTCAGTGTCTACAGCAGATGGGGTTTTATTTATCTGCCTTTGAACAATGAGACTTCATTCCTGCCATCCGTTAGAAGAAAACTCACATGTATACAAACCACTAATTTGATATCCAGGGATTGATACTATTTTTGCCTTTTCTCAACTTGGATGTTATGATCAGGTGAATATTTAGTAGAAAAAATGTGAAAGAAACAAAATCATCATCCATCAAGCCCCAAAAGGCAGCTCTTTCCCTTTTAGAGTGAATGTATGTCTTTGTGGAACACAAACATCCCTTGCATGAATGGAAGCCAAAAGTTCTGAAAAAATATTACAGAATGTTATTTTTGAGCTGATGACAACTATTAGAATTGATAGGGTTTTGAATTTTCTGAAATAATTTGAAGTCTCAGCTGCTCATTTCAGGATGTGACTGCTGTTGTGAAAATAGGACAGAGCTGAGTGTCAGCCACAGGTTCTTCTGTTCATGGTTACCATGAGTTTTTAACAATCAAACCACTGAGGCACAATGGAGAGTGAGTTTGTGTCTGTATTCTGTGTTTGCAGCATGTTCAATGAAATTCACCCTCCTGCTAATTTTCACTGAGGATCTCAGCTTTTATCTGAGTGATGACAAGGAGTAGAAATCATCATTGGCTCTTTTGAGCTGTGATGGCTACAGGCAACAAACTAACATATCATGGCTTGGAAATGCTCAGATTGTGCTTACTCAACCTAAAGTACTAGCAAACAAAATATTACAGAGACCATGATACAGTCACATTAGTAAAATTTCTGTATTAAATTTAGTAAAAATCTATATTGAAAATGCTTCAAAGGTGTGGAACAATTGTCTCTTGAACACTGAAGAAAGTTTGACTGCAACATAAAATTGAAGTCTAACCTGCCATGAAGAGATTCAGGAGCCAGAACATCAACCTGGATATTTGCAAAGCAATTATTGGGGTTTCCTGTCTCAAAGTCGAGGCAATGTAAAGTCAATTCCAAAAGTCAGTTGGGAGAGAAGTCAATTCCAAAATTCTGGCAAATATTGTGAAGGGAACTTCTTGCCAGAATTCTGATAATATTTGTACTTTAGCCACTATCTCTTAATATCTTCATTAATTAGCACCTGAAGGACTCAGTAGAGACCAGGGCAGTGGCTCATAAATGATACAGACAAAAAAAGAGTTCTTTGCTAAAAAAACTTTATACTTTCTCATCTTAGAAATATGTAAAATACACAGAGAAGAGACCAATTCAAGAAGCTGATTACAACATCATGAATGTGAGGCTGGCTGGCAGGGAAAACCTGCTGTGGTCCTTGTGAAATGAGCGTTGACAGTAGATGTGTATCCGTGCCATGAGGAATGGAATTCCAAGGATCTTTGTTAGCATTAATGCTGTGTTCAGTAGCATCTTGAGAAATGCAAAGATTGCATCAACGTCATGCAGAATGGAGCTCCCACTCTTCAGAAGAGGTGTGTGGATGCTCCTGGTGAGAGCCAAAAGAACTTTAAAGGACAGACCTGTCTTGCTGCAAATCACAGTGGCCCTTCTTTAAATGACTGCCAGAAGATCCCACTTTAACATTTTTTATGATGCGTGTCCCGGCTTTTCATTTCTTTCACCTTTTCCTTCATTATTTTAGAAGTCATTAGTGAAAAACGTCTTTAAAATCCAAGTTGCCGAGTCCTGTCCTAGATTTATGGAAGGATGCCACTCTGTTCAAAAAAACAATGCTGGAAAATAAAGTGGAAACATTGACACCAGAGAAAATTATGATTGAAGTGTGCTTTAAAACACACAATGACAAAGCTGGGGCACTCTGACCTGGGCTAGAGTCTGCTTAAAAAGAAAGCCATGGGGAGTGGTGGCTGCTTTAACTGAGAATTTGCTGGCTGATTTTTGTTTTCCTGAAAAAAGTAAACCTGATGCTGAGCACTTGAAACATCTCAGCTAGATTTGTGGGGTTCTAAGAAATATGGAATAAAGGCACTGATATAACTTCATTATTTCAATTTAAAAAATCATTAATTTTTTAAAGAAAAGTCTTTCAGAAAAAAAAGGGTGTCAGAATATTTGAGTATAAGCTTCAGCTGCACCTTAAATGTGTTTCCTCCCCCTGCAAAGCAGCCCAGGGAGAGATGGGCAGATTTCATGTCAGAGACCTTCCTGTCCAGGCTTCCCAAAGGAATAGTAAAGACATTCAAGTTCTGACTTGAAAAAACTCATTAACTCCAACAAATTTGGGGTGGCTTTTGTGCTGATTAAATTATTTGCCCAGTCCTATTGAACACTGAATAAATGTAGTCATTCAAATGTTGGATAGTGTAGTAAAGGCACTTTTTCCTTCTCTAAAGGTGTAATTCTTTTGCATGAGATTTAGACAGCAGATATTGACAGAAGAATAGATAATAGATAATTGATGTCAAAGGCTGAATAAGAAAGTTGTCGATCAGCCAGAGTTTAAGTTATCTCTATGTAAAGTAATATAAAGTAACGATGATTTATTGCTTGAAAAAGTTGACAGAATGAAAAAAAATTCTTTGGACTTGCTGGTGAATGCAGATTGATTTTTCTAAAGAACTCTACCCAGACCTATTTCTCTTCCAAAAGAATGCTGCTGGTTCTAATTATATGTATTTTATGAAATTGCATTTCTAAAAACTTACACCATCAGAACACCAAACACCCTATCTTTAATACTCATGGAAAGAGGAGTATTTTCAACTGTCTAATTTGATACAGTAAAGAGATAAGAAAAGATGTGATTTGGTTTTTCAACATCCTTTTAGGTGCTTTGCATCACACAGCCTATAGCAGCTTCTCCTATTAAACCTCATGGAAATGGAATAAAATGCTTTGTGAAAACAGCAGTAACCTCTAAGGCATGACTCACTAAGTAAAAGATGAGTATTGGAGGAGTAAAATGTTAGTACTGGGAAAAGGTGAACTGTTTAGAAGGTATTTCCTTAATATCAGGACAGCATCCAGTTTAGGAGTGCTTCTCCCATGTTTCATTTAGCCACCTCTCACACTGGAAATCTGCTTTGAATCCAGGAAATAATCTCATGCTCTTTCCAGAGTCCCCGTGGAAACCCATTGCACACAAACCAGCAGAGGTATAAGTTACACTTCACAGGGATCCATCTACACAGGGAAAAAAAAAAAGCTCAATATACTCCTCTACTTAAGTTCTGGATGTTTTCCAGAGTCATAAACATGGCATCCCATCATCTGTGCCTTTACTGTGCCTTTCCTAATTTTTTTCCTGTTATCTTTATGAAAAAGGCCTTCTCAGTGTTGGTGACATGTTGGTATCCTGAATCCAATGAGATCCATTCCTGACTAGAACACCTTTTTTTGTGTTACTAGATTCTTATGCTGTTTTCACAGACTGTATTTACAACTCCTTATATTGTTTAGTTTATGCTACTCTAGAATTTCAAATATAAATTCAAAGGTGCTTGAAAGAAAGCACAACACTTAAAATAGCTCATGCCACTCCCCTAAAATATTAATCACTGGTGTAACTCCATGAGAGTTATATCAGGCATGAGTTTAACCCTACTTTTTGTTTTAAATCAAAAGAAATTGATTTCTTTAGCAAACACACCCTAAAACCACAGGATCAAAGGCCACTGAAGCACTATAAACTCTCTTATTTCTTTCCACCTTCCCCAAAAGCTGCCTGTAAACTGGCTTTTAAGCACACCAATTTTGGAGCAGCTGATTCTGTTGAGAGCAGTCCTCAGCTGTTGGCAGTGATGTCACTGGTTAACACTTCACAGCCCACAGACTGCTGGAATGATTCACCTTGCCTCTGTCTGTCCCTGGATCAAATGAAAGATCCCTACAGAAGTCAATGAGTACATGTGGCATATGTGNAAGTCAATGAGTACATGTGGCAGTTGTTCAGCATATTTATTTATCTCTATTTATCTATCTATTATCTATCTATCTATCTATCTATCTATCCATCTATCCATCTAATTTATCTATTTATTTATATTTATGAGATGTATTTTTTCAGTGAGATTGAGTTAAGCTTGCACTCATGTAATCGATTCTGCAGAGAAAAAGAAACTAGCAATGAGAGGTTTTTTCTTGCAAAATGGAAGAATATGTAAATATGGATCACATCTTGGTATCCCAACGCATTTTCAAGGAACATGTCATAAAGCATTCTGTAAGGAAATGCTGTATAGACAAAAATGAAGGTTAATGATTTTGGATAAAAACAATATTCAAATCAAACCTGTACTAATTAATGTTTTATAATATTGCATAAGTAATTTTAAACCCCAAGGTTTCCTGTGAAGTATTACCCTAAATTTTCCACATATCATACACTGCTTTGGGGTTGAGAAATGTGTTTCCATGGTTAGGAATTGTGCTTTCATGGAGTTTTTGTTTTCAACTTTTCGTTACAAACTTAATTCTAATAGAACAAAACAGAAAAAATAGATACAGGCAAAGTGTAGACACCAACACTTTGTCAGATACAGAAGTTTGACAAAACTTTTGAATCAACAGCAGCCATTAAAAAATTTAGAAGCTTCAAATGAGCAGTGCAACGGTGTAAAAACTAAATCAACAAAGCCAAAATCAACAGGAGCCGAGCGTCTCCGTATTTCGATGCTGCGCGAGCGCTTCCTCTTGTTTACAGCCCTGAGTTGTTTACAGACCCTCCGTGTCCTCTGCCAGGGCTCAGGGCTGGCAGATACCTGATCTGAGAGCTGGGCAGGGATGTTGGTGTGGTGCAGACTGACAGACTGACATGTCCAGACTGACAGTGTCTGCCCTCTCCTGTCACCCCTGACGGGTGAGATGGGGCAGACACCTCTGCAGCCCTGGGCTCCAGCAGCGCCAGTACCCACCTCCTGCCCTGGCCTGAGCACAGCCCTGCTCTGCCCCTTTCCCAGGGAATGGCTGAGGAAAGGATAAAATGGTTGCTGCAGAAAATGCCATCAGACAGGGCTGAGGCTGTCATGTGGGGAAGGAGGCACAGTCTGTTGAGATATGACTCCTACTCTCATTTGTACCTACACCATTTGTGGAGGTAGAGCAATAAGAACTTGGTGCTGTTGTAAGATGGATGTTAGAAGCTTGCTGTGTTCTTCATTATCCTGCCCCGAAGGTCCTGTGCTCATTTTAGCAATCTACAGGATTCTGCTGGGCTCTGGTGGATTCCTCCCAGGTGAGGACCTGGAGAGTGAGGCTCATGTCCCATTCCTGCACACATCCACTCTTCATTTTCCCATTTATCAGACAGCAGTGGACAGGTGTTGATCCCAGCACTGAAGTCTTATCAGTTGAAGGTAGAGGGGATCTAGGATGTCACTAGCAAGACAATGCTTGTGAGATAAGCATTTTCTCACTTGTCTCTGCTTAAAAGTTGTTTTCTCTCCTTATGTGTGGGATACCCTCCCCATAGCTGACACTGCCACAGAGAATGGACACTGTACACCTTCACATTTTGTCCTTACTGTTCCATGCCTTGATCTGTGCACTCTCCCAAGGCATTCTGACTGCTGGTGGAGGATTAGAGAACTCCCTGTGAGTTCTCAGTTGCCCATCTTTGCAGGGGTAGCTCACAAGCTCCACATTTTTCTTCAGAAAGCTCTTTTTTCTGAAGATGTGCCATTGTTCTGCGAGCTGGTTCAGCACACAGAGTTGTGTGAGTTAATTTAAAAAGGCAAAGAAAATCCTGGAAAGACATTCAGCAGTGTCACACACTGAAATGCTGCTACACAGTGTGAATCACAGGGCACCAATATCTTTGCTGGAATGAATCAAAGTAGCTCTGCCTTGTTATGTTGGAGTCATAGTCAAGCCCTTTCTCATATTTCAATTCCATTTTATATCCCCTGTGGTTGTACACAAATTCCACGGTTGAATAAACAGACTTTGGTGATGATTACTTGGAACCTTAGGGGTTAACAGTGTTCTTAGCCTTTTCCCTAATTGGTGTTTACTCTCTTGATGCCTTTCCATGTGCATGATATAAAATATTCCCCAGAAAGGGTTTTTGCCTAGTGCCAGGATGTTATGTCTTGTAGCGGATGAAATTCCTTGACAGAAAGTTGTGAAACGCACCTGTTGTAGTGCTGTAATAAAAATCTGTGAAAAATACACCTGCTGCAGAGCACAGACAGCAGGCTGAGAAATGGTTTTGTGTGCTCAAAGAGGGCTCTGCTCACACTGCAAGGCAAGTGCCTTCGGGTGATTCCACAAAGGATTTTAGCGTTGGAGTCTAGACCACTAAAGGGAGATCCTCATGGGGAAGGGTTGGCCTGGGGATATGAGGTAGTGCGGAGGAGAAGCACAGAATTTACACTTTGGCCTTTCTGTGCTATATATTATGAATCTGAAGAGGTGGACTGTGGAGAGCTCAGAACACCTACCAACTTGTTTCTACCTGAGATGGCTGAATCAGTCAGTTCCAAATAAAAACCTCCCTGTGCCTTGAAGCAGTTTACCCCACTTGCAATACAGACACAAATAGCAGCTCAGATCCCCTCAGCTGTGAGGCCATAAATCCATGCTCGTGTTTGGGCAGCTTGCGTCTCCTGTTTGTGCTGAGGAGAGATTTTGGCTTTCAAGAGGGATCTCCTACCACTCAAAGCCATTGGCATGGTGGTTAGCAACACCTTTAATGCTCTCTGTACCTTCCTTAAAAAACCTGGACTCTGAACTGGTGCTGGAAATCAAAATCCACTCTTAATTCTCTTAAGGGTGAGGCTTTGCAGAGAGGCTTGGTAATGGCCACCAGCTCTTGATGAGCACCTGTGGCATCCCCTACCAGCACTCAGACAGCAAGGAGGTCCAAAAGCAGTGCAGAGCTCTAGATAGGTGGATCACAGAACCACAGAACACGTTGAGCTGGAAGGAGCTCTTCTCCAGGCTGAACAGACCAAGTGCTCTCAGCCAGTCCTCATACAGCTCCCCTCAAGGCCCCTCACCACCTTCGTTACCCTCCTTTGGACACTCTCTAATAATTTAATATCTTGAGTTGTGGTGACCACAACTGCACATAACATTCATTGGGTGTAGGGTTGTAAATCCATTAGACAAGGAGACTTCCTTCTGGAGGCTGCAATTAAAAACATCATCATCTTGTCTGCTTCCCAGCTTTCAGAAAAAGTGGCAGCGATCCAGCTGACGAGGTCCTGGAGAATGCACACATAAGGAGACCACTTGGTTCTGCTGGGAGAGGAACTAGGAAGTGTCATTTGGAAGGTGAACACACCAGCTGTGAAATAGAGATTTCTGCCCCCATCAAATCAGCCTGTGCTAACTCATTGCACTGTGAGCTTGCATCTAAAATTCAGGAACAGAGGAAGCTTTGTCTGGCTGCTTAATTCTCTTTAAGTCTACAGGTGGAAAGTATTTCTGTGCAAATAAAAACAATGCTGATAGGCTGAAAAACCACAAAAGGAGGAAACTAGCATTTATGTATTTATTGATGATTTATTCAACAGTAATTTTATTCTGTGATCTTATCCAAATATAGGCATGTATATAATCTGTCAGCATACTTGTTGTTGGCCCTTATAACTGATGTAACCCATCCACAGAGTCTACCTCCTTTCATATTAAACACCAGCTCTAAATAAAAGTTAAAACCACCTCTTCCTACTTACTCTAAGAGCACACATATCATTTAGATAAATACAGGTTTAACTGAACTTCACATTAAAAAGTGAGAAGGGAATGTAGAGATTTAAAAAGCTTGTATGGTCTCAAGTTTAGAAAACCATCCCAAACAAGATTGACTGAAGATTTTGCAGCAAGGCTTTTTTGACAGGATCCTAGATCTAGTTGAATGATGTCCCTTTAACTTCTCTACCCCTTCTGCCCCCAGCAATATCTGCTTCCCATGGAATTTTGCCTGGCTGAGAAACTGAACATCTCTCTATTCTCCAAACCTCTGTTTAAAAATGATGTTCTGTCAGTTATAATTGTGGCTGGGGGCTTTGCACTACTGTTTATTCTTTGGCTCTGGGCTCCTTTCATTATCCTCCACACGAGGGGATTCCTTGGGTGCACCCTTCCAGATCAGCAGGAGGCAGAAGTACCCATGAAAGAAATAATCTCTCTCTCTTATTCTAATATCTTCACTCCTTCCTCTCTCTAGATTCCAACCCTTTGCCTTTTATTTCTTTGTCTTGCTCCCTGATTTCCCATCTCCTCACATTGCACAAGAGTTTCCTTCTCGTGCTGCCTCCTAGCAGTAGGGAGATCATCAAGAATGAGACTGTTTTCTTGGCTTGCTGGCAACTCCAAAACAAACAAGCCAAATCATTGTTTAAAAACTGTGTAAATAAAAGGATATTCTGAGTGGGTTTTTTTCCAAAATTCTGAGAAATTGAGAAAACAAACTCTTGATGGATAAAAGTATTTCTCTTGGCCAGATGGGACACAATTACTCTGGAAGCACATGAGGTTTTTCATACTGAATTTCAACACTTATTTTTCAATCAAAGTGAAGGAAATTGTGTAATTAAAAGTGGTTTCAGACACAAAAACTTCTGAACTGTCATTATGGAAGATGTTTCAATAGGTTTCCCTTTTTCAAATAAATTTTTTCACAAAAAGGCTTCAGCAGAAAAGAAAAAAATCTTTTAGATGTCTCTATCCTTGCCTCCTTACCTTGAACAGTGAAGCAGATCTTCAGAAAATCTGGTTTATTCTGGCTTTATTGGTATGCAGGGATTCATTTGGCTCCATTCAAGTGCTTGATATCACAGCTGATGTGGCAGGGCTGGTAAAGGACCAGAAAAATCATTAGGAAGCAGGAGATGACCACTCAGTTTAATTAATATAGATGCTAATGTGATGTGCTGCTTGAACATACAAGTGTATTTAGCTTCAAATATTGGATTATGTAAATTCCCTGCACCCCAAAATTTGAAAGAATGAGGAATTTTGTTGGATCTCAGCATATGTTCCCATCATCCTTCATTCTAGTGGTGAGAATGAGACTTTATTAATAAAGTCTCATTCCTGAGACTGAATTCCTGCCTCTCTGAAGTAAATGAGAATTGTGATCAAATTCACCTTCAGCTGAATTAATTTGCAGGATTTGGCATCAAAACAGGTAGCTCATGATTTCAGTGAAGCTGAGTTTTAAGTTACTACAAATGGCTATTTAAAAAAGACAAATGAAGTAGAAAACATCTCTGTGGGTTGTCAAACTTGCCTCATAGTACAGACTTCCAGGCTAGCCTAGAAATATATTATCTCCAGTAAAATAAAAGCAGAGAATTTTTCTAATGGCTCTTCAAAATCAGAGGTTGACCAGTTACGTGTCTTCACATTTCATATAGAAATGTCATAATTTTATTATATACAAATTTCCTGGCTCTTCTTTTGAATGAGCTTTTAATGACTCTTTGGAAGCTTGGTACTTTTGTATTAAGTATCAGCTTGCATTTTGGACATCCTTAAGGTATTACCAAAACTTACAGCTAACCTAAAACATTCAGTCACAACCCTTTAAAAGGATGGCTCCTGTTTAAATTATGGCTGCACTGTGATGTTACCAGGATGAAATGAGAGATGTTGAGCCATTCCAAGGTGGACTTCATAATTTCACCTCTTTATATCAGGCTAGTGATTTCCATTAGCTTTATAAAAAGATATTTTTGCATTGAATACTTTCCAGAAACTGTTTAATGGATTATCAAAAGCAACTTGGTTATGTCAAAACCAATGGCAAGATTCAATATAAACATCAGATGAACCTGATCTTATATTGGTGGGAATCAAATTCCTGGAGGAGCAGTACCACAAATATGTCAGTCACTGCAGTGATGCCCAAATTCCACATGATGACAATCATATGTTCCATTATGAAGAAAACTTTAACTTTGGTCATGAATGCTTCTCCCTGGTCATGCTTAAAGTACTTTGAATTACACGTTGACCCAATGGCTTACTAAAAAGAGGAATTCCTTTAAAGAAAAAAACCTCTAACACATAGTTTCTTAAAATGTGGCAGAGATAGGATTTATAGAAATCTACTCCTCTCTAGAGTTTAGTTTCATAAGAAAGAAGAAACACATTTAATGCAGAATGAAAACCTGGAAACCTTACATGTCCTTCAGGACTGTCAGTCCTGGATATGATTTCTGGAGCTGTATCCAGTTCTGGCCTCACAGTTGCCCCTGTCCAAAACATGCTCTGGAATTTGCTGAAGGTCCCTCTTTCCCTGTGCATGAAGGCTGTCAATTAATATAATTAAATATGCTGCCACTAAATATCTGAGAAGGGCAAACATTTCTATGTACATGGCCCAGAAGAAAACCAAACTGCCTTTTTGCTGATACTCACACTCTTTCAGTGTTCCAAAGACAGTCCCCACTCATTCAGCCCCAAGACAGACATGTGTGGTGCTGATAGCACTGATTTGTAGACTGGCATTTATGATAAAATTGATTTTCATACACCTCACCAGCGTGGCAAATTTCCCATTGGCTGTAAATCTCAAAGATCCATACATTAGCCTATCTCATACTTCTGAATTTGTCATAAGAGGAATTTTAAAATGTGATGAAAAGCTTTTCACATCTCAGGTTAGATCTTAGGTGCAGGAATGTATTTTTATGTTTTCTGGATCAGCCCCATGGTACAGCAGCTATTTATGGTGTGACTAAATAGTGAGAATAGAAATAGACAAACTGTGACTCACTTTCAAAAAAAATATTTGGTGTCTGACATATGACCTAAAATTTGCCCAAACAATGTCCTGGCCAGGGGCCATATATGCCATATCTAAGGCTGAAGATATTTTATTGTAATTTGTGGCAGTGGGAGGGGAAAACTGGATTTATGATGGAAATAATCCTAACCACAGTTAGGGTAGAGCTGTCACTATCTCATTACAAACTGCCATTTTTTCCCATGTTAATTTTTGCTTTTCTTTATGTACCCTATATTCATAGAAGGAAATCACATCTGAATCAGTTGTTCAAATATTTAAATGAGCTAGGTTTCTTTCTGTCAATTTAATTTGGGTTTCCTTCGTCACCCATCTCCACAATAAATAAGTATTTAGTGCCACTAGGAAATATCCCCAAACTGCTTCTGTGAGTCAGCAATTACCATCTCCTGAATAAGTGTTCAATGTACAAAGAGAGTACAATAATTATGTTCTTTCACCTTTTCTGTCCCTGCTTTTCAGAAAAGGTGAAGGACAAGGGGATATGTACAGAAATAGATGTATAATTTGCAGGGCATTTGGAGAACCCTATTTTCCTGTGTAGAGCAGGGTGAATATCTGATTTTTAATCCAAACTGACTGTTTCTTCAAGACATCTGTACAGTGCTCCCAGCCATTTGATTTCTGAAAGGACCAGCTTCACTGGGATGCTTCATTTGTTAAAACTGGGATGTTACAATTTTTCTGAAGGACCTGGAAGCTCTGTGTGAGTGTAGTCACCCGGTCTGCCACCAAATTAACAGGGAGTGGTCAATTAACAGAGCTATAATGATCAGACTGGAGTGATGCCTGTTCTGACATGTGAATATGCTCCTGCAGAGGTGATCTGCTGAACCTCTCTCTGAGACTGAAAACATTTCTAAATCAGACACACAGAACTTCCAGAAATGCCTCTCTCTTCATATTTTGGTTCTGATGCACCTTACCTCAAACCAACCCCCCAAATGTGAGTTTTGCAGTTCTAAAAAAATTTATGAACATAACTTTATGACAACCACATGTATAATCGTGTCAGAGGTGGAGCTGCATTAGCTGGTTTATGTCATTTAGTCCATTTCTTATTGGGCTTAGAGGATTCTGTTGCACTAGAAGCAGAACTGTTCTGGTGAGTGCAGCTAGAGACAGATACTCTGCAACATCCTTTGAGCCTATGTCTATACTAAGAAATGTACATTAGCAAGTAATATGTTTAAACCTTTATGTGCTATAACATCAACATGCTATCTTCTACACAATATAATTTCCTTGAAACAAAAATAAAATAAGCTTTTGTTTTTCTTATCCTCTTCTGTAGATTTTCCTCCACATATTTTACTCAATGTTGTATCACAACTTCAGTGTTCTTTGAAATATATTTCATCTACATATTTTTACCGGATATTCTTTCACTTCTAATCCTTTGTATTTGATTCTTTATTCAAGTAGAATACTTGTTAGTATTGCATTCTTTCCCACCTCAGAAGGCCAGTGACTCATGAAGAGCACACATATCACCCACCTGCCTTGTACTATCAGACACAAGAATTTGTGTCTCGTTTGTATCAAAGCAAAGTTTGTATGTCACTCGTTGCAGTAGAATTTCTCTGCAGCCTCCATAAACTTTTAATTTTGTCCAGTTGTGCTTTAGACTCAGTTCTCTTGGTTTCTGTCATGAAAATTTGCCTCGTCATAATAGCATGAGATAATCTCCATAATCTTTCTCAAAATCCTTCTCCCCATACTTACAGAATATTACTTGCCCTAGTGAATACTATTGTCCTAGTTATACAGGTGGGAAATTCAGGTTGTATTTAAGATTCCTATTCAAGCTGCTAAAATAGGCCAGAATTTGGTAGTGCTGCAGCTACAGGCAAATAACATTGCTCTGGAACCAAGAGTGATGCTCAAGAATGCTCCTGCTGTACAGTGGTTGTAGAAATGAGATGTTTGTCTTCACACTGAATACTGAAACTCAAACCTCTTCAGTGCAGGGGGGATTCTAAATTCTGTGTGCTCACTGGGCCAAGCCTCTTGGGTTCTTGAAGCCTGAAGCCTGAGAAAGGACAGCACAGGCATGGGGAATAGATGTGTGGATCTGGCCTGGTGCACACAGGCAAGCTGGAGTGAGTGTCAGCAGAGCTCAGAGCCTCACCCAGCCCCAGCTGGTGTCTGTGCAGCTGCCCTGGCACACCCTGACAGCTCAGGAAAGTCTGCCTGGCTTCACACCAGGAGTGGGCATTCCTCTGCTCAGGAAAGTCTGCCTGGCTTCACACCAGGAGCGTCCATTCCTCTGCTGGCTACCTGGCCACCTCTGACATTAACAATGAGTTCCATGGGGCAGAAAGCAAGGCCAAAACACATCCTTCTTGCCTCCTGCTCATGTCAGACCTGGCTGGGCCATCCTTGGGACAGAGACACTGAAAGCCACACGATGGGGAGTTTTTCCCATGTGGTTCATCATGTGTACTGCTGCAGGATGCAACCCTGCCCAGGCTGCTTCTCATTCTAATTTTGCAATTGTTTTACTGGATATTTTCCTTGAGTCCCTGTTTAGATTGTTGCAGATTCTTTTGGCTGATTCACCCCCGGACTATTATCAGGATAAAAGAAAGCATTCAGGGAAAACGGGAGGAATTTAGAGCAGCCAGTGTAAATGTGATGTAGGCACACAATGAAATACTGTGGGAAGCCTGGAGTGAGAGCAGATCAGCGATGGTGTCCTTCAGGAGAAGGAAGCTTAGAAGAATCAAAGCCCAGCTTGTGCATACAGCTTTGTTGGGTTTGAAGGTGTGCAGTCCCACCCCAGCTCTGAATGTGTCGTGGGGGTAACCCCCTTGTCTTTAACAGTGTGTTGTTTCTGAGCCCCAGGTTGTGATAAAGGCTTAGTGTAGAAACCTTAGAAATGGAGCTGTTGAAATCTGCAGAGGTGCTGCACTGTTTTGTACACATATGCCTGCACTTTGCCAGCACTTTCTACATAAATGATTCCCAGATTTCCAATTGTATTTTGTTTATAGACACGTTTTGCTTATCGTAAATTGCATATGGTTTTACCTCTAACTTCAGGTCTGATCCTTCCACAAAGAGCTTGGCCAGGAAAAAGAGTGGGCAAGCCACTATTTGTTAGCAGTTCATTTTACATATAAATATAGATGTATATATATGTGTGTGCACAGATATAGATATATCTCAGTGGGATTCATACTGGGAGGTGCTGAGCTCTCTTAATCTCTTGTGAAGTCAACAGGAGTTGAGGGCACTCAGCACTTCCCAGAGGTGGTCAGAAAACAGCAGTTTTGGGCAACCTCTTGCTTGAGATTTTGCTATCTGAAGTACCAAAAAAAGTGATAAGCTTCTTAAAGCCTTCCTTAAACGCCAGCACCTCGAGATTGTAACTATTTATGTTTTACCACTTTTTCACATGCAAAATGTGTTGCATGTATTTTCTTTTTTTTAATTTTTGTTGGAGTTTTAAGGATCAGATTGATGAAGGAGAGTTCAGAGCCAGACGTACAGCATAAGAGACAAAGGTTTAGTAATGAGTTCAAAATTTACAAAACACAGAAGCAAATATGGCTTTAATACATGATGTGACCCTTTATAAGGCTTGAAATTACTCTTCAAAAATCATTCTGGCTTGACTTCAGAGCCGAGTGGATTGTGGGATACCACAGATTGACTTTGAGTAGTGGGTTGGTATTGCAGGAATTTTTTAATTTCCTGTAACTCACAACAATTTTCTTCCAGTTAGACCTTATCCTGCTGCAGAGTATTTACTGAACAATTTAGTACAGTGTATAAGCCAGATCAGAGGCACATGCATGCACTCATACGCTTACACACACACACACAGAGTAAGGAAAATTAAAGTATTAATAGTCAAATTCGAAATGATCAAAAGAGAAAGGTTCAGTGTGGTGATGTTTACATTTTAATGTGCATTTTATATTTAATATCTAGCTAGTGATGTAAGGGAGAGGAAGAAACTTTGGGCTGGAACAGATTTTTTCTATTTTTAAGAAAATAGGAGTTGTTCAAGTTGCATTAATGGACAGAAAATAAATTGGGAAATACTGGTTATTATCATTTATAACAGCCTGTTAATTATTTCTTCAAACACATTTTCAGGAACCCTCCAAAGATACTCAATTTACGGGATTTAAAAACAAAATAAAATTACTTAATTTTATTGAAGCTGCTTATGCATTTTTTTTACCAGTAAAGCAGCACTAAAAGGATCCCTGTAGATCAAGGGGAGAAATATTTAATACCACACAACTTCACGTGCTCATTTCATTTCAATTGTCTGCCAGGTATTGCAGGGCAATTAATACAATATATTTGGAAGTTAAAAATACAATGCAGGAGATGTGTTATAACAAAAAAAACCACAAACCACTATGGATGATAGCAATGCATTTGGGCCACTGGAACTACAGATACACATTTACATCTACTATTGATTTTAAAAAGCTTCTTGGTGTTAGTGGGCTATTTTATGTATTGTTAAAAAAAACCATTTACCAAGAAATCTAACATAGTTTGCAAATGATTTATATAGGCACACATGCACATGCAGTGCTTATGTATGTGAATTTATGGCATGTTTTATCCCTCATCTAAAATCTATTAATGTTCAAGGAAAGCCTTTGCAAAAAATTGTAATTAGGTTTGCACCAGGCCTTGAAGAAATGGGAAGGGAAGAGTGCATAAAACATCTGTATCTTATGATAAAAATAGGATATATATTATCACCATAATATTGGAAGGAGAATGTTTGAAAAAGAATAATAAATACAGTACTTTTTAAAAAAGCTTTCTTAAAATCGGTGGTAGTAACAATGTTACCTGGCCATGCAAATAAAATATCAAAATGTAAAAAAAGAAAAGCCTGATTGTCCCAAGTGAAATAATTTAATGTTTCTTTAACTTCTGTCTGCCAAACAGGGAGAGATCATAACCTCTAGCATTTTAGAGAGCAGGATGTACGATGGGATTTATTAGTAGATATAGGGTAAATAATGCTTATTGAATTTCAAGGTAACTTTATTTTCTGTTACCTACCAGTGGAAAAGTCTCTTTTGAAATAACACTCATTAGAAATTGAAGGTTATACTGGCAAAACAGACTTGAATCCTTCAAAAATAGCCCCTAGTAAAAGTCATAGAAAGATCTAAAGCCAAGCCTATGACAAAAAAAAAAAATGAAACTTAATATGCAGGGAAAGTTTTTAATATGTGAGCCAGACACAGAAATATTGCTCCTCTTTGAAATGAGCAAGAATTTGATGAAACACTAAAGGCTTTCCTATATTTTACTTTATTGGACAGCAACAAGTGACTCAATGAAAGCATATCCTGCAATAGCTGCATGCTTCTCAGTATCAGCTCAGTGCTTTAACAAGCATGCTTCCCTACAACACAGAAATATTCCCAATATTCCCAAGTGACGGGAATAGTGTGCAAATTGCACCCTCAGTTCTTCACCTAAACTCCAGCTGGATCCCTTCTATTGCCTTAACTGAGCTTTGGATCAGGCTCCAAAATAATGAAGGGACAAATCCATTGAAGTCTTTATTTATGTCTAGATTGTTTTCCTTCATCAAAGGCTCCCCCGAGGCTCTTCCTCCTGCATTCTCCTGGGCAGAGTTTGTGCCTCCCCGTAAATCAAGCTTCATCCCTGCTCCTTGGAATCTCACAGATCAAACTGGGATTTGCCTCTTTTTTGGTCCTGTGGACTCCTTCACAGCTGCTCATATTCCTCTTAGTTCTTGAAGTTGCTCAATCAGTGGATTCCTGCCTTTTGCAAGTGTTGCCACAAGTAAAATATTAGAGTTTCTAAGAAGAATCACTCAAAAAAAAAAAAAAATCTTTATGCTCCAGTAGTGCCAAGCAAAGAGAAAAAAAATAAGGGGCTGTTTCTGCCTTATCTTGGGCAGGTATGAGGTCCAAGGAGAGTGAAGTCTTTGGATCTACCTTGACTTCTTTTTCCACTTGCATGGCCTGGCATCTTCACTTGCCAAGACAAGCACTGTTTCCCTATTAGAGTATTAGGAAATTATGCCCCATCTACTTGGCATCTGAGATCTGGAGACAATACTTCTTAAGAGGTCAAGTTCATGGGGTAAATTAATTTAAAAGATCAGGTAAATCCAAGTTTTAAACATTTTTTTTTTGGAAAACATTTTAGGAATTTCTTCTTTCATAAGGAATTTTCTGGTAAATGATTGGCACAGTATTGAATCTCCTTCTAATTTTCAAAAAAACTCACTGAGTTTACATCCATTTCTCATCATTGCTGCTGGATTTGTTCAAGGAGGAGGACATACATGAAAATGTATTAAAAAAAATTAGTGAAAATCATTAATTCTGCAAGGAAAGCACTATGATACCAGAGTGGTGTACAGCACATCTTTGGGATTTCCCAGAAGTAACTTTTGTTTTTGCTTGGATAAATTCTCAGAGATCTGCTCTTCTTCCACAGGTGAGTTTCCTATGGGAAGTCTCATATAAATCTCCTTCTCCATTTACACAGCTCTTGTGTGAGATGACATATATGCAACACAGGTTCTAAAAAAAAAAAAAATCATATCTGATAAAATCCCGTGCGCTGTGATTTTAGCAATCCTCACATGAGCCACTCAGCATATCTGAAAGACAAATGAGAACAAGGGAAAGGACTGTCAAATAGAGAAAGAACAGAACATCAAGCTTCAAAAGAGGGGCTGGCCTTGTGCATGCTGCCCTGCATAAGGAGTCAGGCAATCTGGATTCAATTCCCAGCCTTTCCACAAATCTTCGGTGAAAGTAGAATAGGTTTTTGGTTTGAATTTTTTTTTCCCTGATGCTCTTCTAAGTAATTCAAAAGCATCTGGGATGTTCCCTGCTTTTCTCTAGCAGGGAAAAGGCAGGAGCATTATCAGCCATGCTAACAAGTCAATTTGACGGGTCATTGTTGGGTGAATAAGCTGCTCCTGATGACAAGTGCACCAGCTCACTTGTGACTGTGAGGCTCCTGGAGGCTTCACTCATCAGAGCATTTGGTTACAATCACTCCCTTTGAGTTATTTAATCAGGATCTCCTGTCAGGCTGCCGTGCCAGGCCAGGAGACTGAAAGGAGGTAGAAATAGATGACCAAAAGAGATGACAATTCCTAATTATCGAGCTGTGCATTTAGTCCTGAGGAGTCCCCAAACAGCAGAGGGTCAGCTCAGTGATCACACTGGAGCTGTGCTCCGAGTTTGATATTTTAAGCAAAGCCTTTCAGCCAGCGGCAGGTTCACAGTCAGGGAACAATGGGAGCAGGAGCTGCTTCACATTTCTGACATACCAGTGATGCCAATTTATGAATTCTTCTATAAATCTCTGGAGATACAAACCATCTGTAAAGAATAAAAAGACAGCAACATTTATGCATTTGGTTACACATAAGAGCAGTGAATGTGTTTTGTTTAGACAATTCCCATGAATTCCAGTCTCAAGAATCACTGACAGCGTGTCTTGTTTGTGAGTTTTAAATAATGACAGCAAAGCAGAGTTTCCAGATAGCTGTACAAAAACATAGATTAATAAGTGACTGTCTTCCCATTTGTTTTTGTTACTGTGCCTTTTAAAGGGACAAGTTACACCCTATTTGAATATGCTAGTGGCTGAGCAGAAAGAAAAGAGCTTATCTGCTAATTTAATTTTATCTCCTAAATCAAAAGCAGTTATTATAGGAGCATCAGTTAAGTCTTAATGATATGTTTTTGCTTCTTAAAACTCCTTCACAGAAGAAGTAATAAACAATGAGGTATGCGATGGACTTAGGGTATTTTTCCAGGTCTTTTATCTTCCTTTGACCTTGGAGGTTATGTGTACAAAATATATTGCAGGATTAGGCCTGAGAAAATTAGGATTTATCATTTTTAGTGATACTTAGAAGAATTTGCTATTGTATGGGTGTTATTTTTCAATGCTTTGCCAGGTTTCAGGGCCAGAACCTATATTTTATTCCTCAGAATGACCTCCTACCATGTCTAGATAGAAAAAGACAGCCTGTCATCTGATTGACAATGTAGCAGTGTTACCACATGGTCTTTTCTTAAACTCAGAAAGGCAAAAATAAAGGAAGATGAGGGGAAAAACCACATTTATTTCCAGAATAAAATGAGTTGGCAACATGATTCTAGAGTAGTGCTTCCTTAGCCTGAGTTGAAGCAGAAATTCTGAACTGCTTAATGATATCAATGTACTTTAAAAGAAATTCTTTTACAGGAAAACTTGGTTCATAGCAAAATTTGTCTCTTCTCAGTGCAAGTTCCTTCTAGTCTGGGCTGCAGCTTTGCTACATGTAGAAAAGAGAAAACCATTAACACACAAATCTGTGGAAGGATTTGGAACACAACTCTGATGGAGGGGTATTTGAGGGAGGTGGTGGAGCTCAGCCTGGAGAAAAAGAGGCTCCTGGGAGGACTGATCACTCTCTACAGCTGCCTGACAGGAGGGTGGAGCCAGGTGGAGGTCAGACTGCCAGGTAACAAGTGACAGGATGAGAGAAACTGCCCTCAAATTGCAGCAGGGGAGGTTTAGATTGGATGTTGGGAGAGATTTCTTCACTAGAAGAGTGGTCTAGCATTGGAACAGCTGCCCAGGTCAGTGGTGCAGTCACTGTCACTGGAGGGATTTAAGAGACTTGAGGATGTGTCACCTGTGGATTAGTGGTGGGCTTGGAAGTGCTGGGTTAATGGTTGGGGTTGATGATCTTAGGGGTCTTTTCCAACCTCAATGATTCCATGGTTCCGTGATCCTACTGATGGGAAAGAGCAGTTGACTCATTATCACACCTGTGCTACTCCTAATAATGGTTGAACAGCCTGAGTTATTTGACCTCACAATAATTTTCCCTAATTTTTCACCTACATGCAGTACCCTTCTGTCCTCGTACCAACAAGCTGTAATTATACAGCTGCACTGGTGTTAGCACCACTCTGATTTCTGTCAGCTTGTCTTGCCATGCAGACAGACATTTGAATCAAAGTGGGTTCATATTATTTTAATCTATATCTCAGCTGTATATATAGAACCACTATAATTACTCTACAAAATACACTGTCTTGCTGCAAAAAAATTAGACATATTACTTTTGCTGTTCTCAGCTCAGGAAGACAGGGAATAAGCTCAGGGATCAGAGTGTATGATCACACATAAACCTTGGGGAGTGCACGTAGACTTCAGGGTTTTGTGGTGTGTAGGGCAAATTCCCACTAATCCTTAGAGCTGTGTGGCTTGCAGTGTGGTAGCTTTCTGATCCTTTTGGTCAAGATGCACTTAGGTCTGAGCTGCTCTGGAGACTGATGTCATGACTGAGCCAAGGAGAATTAAAAACACTGATGTGAAGATAGGCTGTGAAGGCGAGGATATCCACGGGGGTATAGGTGTCACACCATGAGAAAAGCAGCAGAATGGAGCCTTTGCTGTGAGGAATGACCTGAAAATCCAAGGCCATTAATGTGAATTTGAGATCAGCTTTCCACGGCTTTACCAAGGAAGGCTATAAAAAGGACAAAACGCTCCAGGCCACGCAAGAGTGCAGATGTTAATGAAAACAAAAATCAGAAGTTGAAGCATAACCAATTTAATGCCTGTCCGAGCTTGTACATGAGATATCCACTTGCAAGGCATGAGGCAGGAGCCTGTGACCTCATTTCCCCTGGCACACGGGGAGAAAGTGTTATTTTCTCATGCCATCACACAGAAACCGGAAGCTTTTCTTTCCAAATGATAACTTGAACAGATGCAACTTATTTCCCAGTAATGCAGGCGGCAACATGTGTTGCCACTGCAGTTTGAAATGTCCATTAATTTAACAGTAAATCCCTTATCCCTGTAAAATGAAAACACCATATTCTACATGGACAGAGAAGAGCGTATAACTCTGCTTTTCAGATGTTTGAACCTCCAGTGGACAATTGTTCACCAATTTCAATTTACACAGCTGGCTGTCTCATCCTGAAAAGATGCCTTAGGACTGAGAAAGCATGGAAAGTAAATTACCATCTCATTCCAAACAACATCATTTCCCTCTCCCCCAGGCTAAAACTGAGGTATGTTAATACAACAATGTTAGGAAGTCAGCCCTGCTTCTGTTGGCACAACATTTGACCTGTGTAAAGAGGCCAAAATTTTCTGAATCTGTAGAAATGAAGTTTTGTAGATACCAGAATCTTGTTTGCCTTACCTAAAGACGATTATGAGGAAAGGACTGAGGCACACAAAGTAATGAAAGATTTCATTGCAATTAGAGTGAAAATTAAAACAACCCTGTCTTGTGGAGTTAAAACATGTAAGCAAAAAATGATGTTTCTGCTTTAGGTAAAAAAAATAACCATATTGAGTATTCTGTTCTCAAGTACTGCCAGTTTTTCTTCTCCATGTAATAGAGCAGTGGAAAATACTAAATTCAAGACAGTCCAAATCTGTTTCTGACATTATCAACAGTGGGAAGGGAATAATCTGACTCAGCAAGTTCATTATCGCTGAGAGCACTTGAGCATGCTGAGTTTATAAATTTGATAATGCCTGGTTTATGAGTTTGATTACTGAGTTAAATTATAGCTCACGATAATTATCCCAATTAATGCTCTCTCTACCACTGTGCTGGAAATACTAACAAAACACACAGGCAGATACTGATTGTGAGTCACAAATGACAGCAAGCAGGAGATGGGGGCTGTGTCACTCCCCCTCCTCCCCCAGACCAACACTGCTCTTTTCCATCCTTACTTCACTCCTGTCAGATTGTTTTAACATTTTTGAATGGTTTTCCATTCCGTGTACCATACAGTGGCAAGGAGTCTGGAATTGATACAGTCTCAAGGAATACTGCAAAGTAATATGATTTTTCTATTAAAGTTTTGATGCTTAGCAAAACCTCGAAATCCATCTAGAAATATGTTTTTCTAAATGATCAGAATTGTTTTCCCTTCTTCCTGAAAGGGACATGAGTCAAATAAACAATGCTAGAGGATGTTATTCCAAGGCATGTAAGAAGCTCCATGAAAAGTTCAATGCTGCTGGGAGGCTAAATCCCCTCTGCCCTTGGAAATCTCCTCCTTCAAACCTTGAGGCACAACATCAGCTATATTAACATAGCCTGAGAGGTCTCACTTCTCAAGCAGACTTTACCAAAAGTGAAAGGACCTTTTCTTTTGGAGCATTGCAACCAGAGATTAGGCAATGCTAAGTGCAGTTCAATGAGGTCTCCTCAGGTGTGGGAACTGACACCCACCCAGCCCCAAAAGTGCTCCCCCTCTCCATCTATCGACTGAGATGAAGCTGCCAGAGCAGAACCGTGCAGAAAGATGCGTTGGAGGAATTTTTGCACATCTTTTTACACATTTTTGCACATCAGGATGAGGCACAGAGAGGATGATTGCCTGGACTAGTGCTAACACATCTCTTAGGACGAGTCATCACTTGGTACTGCCCTCAGCCCTCACGGTTCATAGTAAGGTCTTACTAAAAATGTCCTACACAAGATCCTGGGAGCAGGACCAAGCAGTGACTCCCTCTCTGCTCTCCCTCACCACCAGGCTGTTGTATAAAAATCTAGTGTGAGGAGGCAGCAGACACAGCCACTGTAAATAACAGGAACAAAGATTTTTTTGCAGTTCAGCACAGGCTATAGGGGCTGCAGGGCTGTTCTGGGGGTGCACAGAGTGACACAAAGCATTGTGTGAGGGCTGAGTTCAGGTACTCTCAGGCACTGCCAAGATTAGGCAGGCATTGGAAAAATCATTTTGAATCACAATTTTGGTCCTAGCTGTCCCTGTTGTGCCAGGTCATGTGTGGACACAAAAGCCATGTGGCTGATGTTCCCAATTCCTGCAGAACACATGGGTGGATGTCTCTCTCACTCAGCTGAGGATCATCCTCTTCTCTTCCCAGCCTCCCATGAGAGCGTGACAAGCGCGGTTATTCACGCACAAGAAGGCGCGATCCTTATCAGGGTTTGTTTCTGCAGATGTTGTTAAAACAAGGCAATATCTGTAGCCCCACAAAAGATGCTCCTTTCTCATGCAAAGCATAACATTCCTAGCTGAGTTGAATGCTGTGTCAGAGCTGGGTAAGCAGGAATATTCCAGACATTTTAATGCAAGTGCACACTCCTCCGGTGTGAGACGTTTGTTTATCAGCCAAGGAGAATGCTATCAACAAAATTCAATAGCTGGAGTGGTTCACCATCATCCTTTTTGCAAATGAGGCATGAATTTAAAGACTGTCATCAGCTATGGAATGGTTGAATTTATATTGATTGTTGCTTATAGTTAAACCACCTCCTCCCTAAGGAGTTTATCTTTAGCCATCTGCAAAACCTTGCCCACATTCATATTGCTATGTAAATAATGTTATAGGAAACATAACTCTGTAAATGAAGTCTGAGGCTTACACTAAAGAATCAGCTATTGGGAGTTAGAGAACAGCTTAAATTTTATTACTATCTTCTTGAAATATCTGGCTTTTTCTTGAATTTCTATCTCTTGGTTTTCAAAGACATTTTATGAGCAGAGAACCTTCCACTAGACCAGGTTGCTCAAAGCCCCGTCCAACCAGGTCTTGAACAAAGAGGTCTCTCTTCACCCAGGAGAAGGTTTGTCACAGCTGCTTTTAGGGGTTATCCTGTATGTCCAGACCTTGTTTGGAGTCTGGTAGCTTGATTTGCCTTCTATTTGTCATTCCATTGGTTCTGGATATTTAAATGGAAACTGTAATGGTCCTGAGCTGCCTGAAATAGTTCTGAGCACCCACAGGTTTCCTCAGGTTGCTAATGAATTGGGTATTACATGCTGAAAAGCAACAACTGATTTTTTTGTAGGGAAACAGGGTACAGTACAGAAATGAAGCATCTTACCAATTGCTGTGTAACGTTACTCTTTCAGCTCCATTTTACTTCTACTGAGATGTGGGTGGATATGTGCAGATGGAAGCATAAATATGAAGTTTTATCTCTTGATCCACTCAAACACTGTCCCTCTCTGTACAGGCAGCCAAGCACACGGTTTAGAAAGAAATTAATGGCTAAGCAATCAAAGATCTGTACACTCTGTGTGCTTACATGCTGGGTCTGCCAAAGTCTAGAAAGGCAACTATCAACTATTCAATTCTAACAATTGCTGAAAATGTTGATATCTAATGATCTGAGCTTCCTCTGCTGTAAATTAAAGCACAGTTGTCTTTAAATCAATTGAGTTTCTCAGTCATGCTGAAAATTAGATATGATATCAAAAGGATAATAAACTGCAAAGGCATTAAGTGACTTTTATCTCTCTGTGATCACCAAATTGATTAATTTCCTTCACCTGATATAGGCAGTAGTTTCTAAACTAAAACTACATTTCCTGGGACACTATGTACAATCTCTTTCCGTGAATACGAAAACAACAAATTGTTGATGACTATTCCTTGCCATGGTGCCTGTTGAGCTCTGATACGTGATCAGTGATTGAGAAATGGGATATTTGCAAGGGTTCCAGGTGTCCATGTGTTGAACATAACCACCACCATTGTCTATGAGCTTTTTTCCCTCAGCCCCACAGAACATGGGATTCTCTTTTTTTCCTTTCTTCCTAGACCTCAGCCCACTGACACCTAAAACAAAATATGAAACACCTAGGAGCATAGACAACTGTGCAGGCTAAGGCAATTCATGGGACATTTTCCAGAGTTTTTCCTCTTTTGACTGAATCTATTTCATCAGCTGTTTACCCATAATGAACTTTGGTACCTTTATAATAACTCCATGTTTTATATCTTATTTAAGTTTCCCTTGTCTCTGACTTGCAAACTCAGAATTTTTTGTGTTTAGCCTCAGACTAGCATTAATTTTGCTGTTTTTTCAGAGCTCTATTGAACCTGAAGAGAGAACCCCTGCTGCTGCTCAGAGGATGCCACCAGGACTGCACAGTGAGCTCCACAGGCAGGTGTTGAGAGCATTGGCCAGCAGCTCTCTTCATGGTCATTTGGAGCACTCCAAGGTGTCCTACCGAGGACACTGAGGTGGCAGCAACCAAAGAGCTCCCTCTGGAGTGAAACAATCATGCTGAAATATAGAAAGGTGTTTTTTCTTCCTTGTACTCACAAAATGACAGTCACATCAATTGCATTGCGGGCGTCAGTTAAGACAGGAATACCTGCCAGGGAAATGCCTCTTTGATAGCTTTTTTTTTTGAAGTCAGAATGGCTGAGTCCATTTCAGACATGCATGAACACATCTGTACAGGATTAGCCCCATCTGGGCAAACATCAATATTCCTACATCACAGGCAGTGGCCGGAGGCATGGATAGACCTGAGGGATCTGCCAAGAGCTACAAGCAGAAGTGTCAGGCAGCTCCTTGGAAGAGATTCCACCACCAGAGTCCAGGCAAGGAGCAGTGGAGCCACCAGGCCCCTCACAGTCCATTTCTGAATTTCTGAGAACTCAGAAACAAGGTGCCTGTTTCTGTAGCTCCAGGCACAGCACCTACCTACAGCCATACCTTCTCTTGAGTAAACAGAAGCATTGCACTGCTCACAGGGAATGCCAGTGAGCCTGGAAATGAGGTGTTAACACTGAGAAGATTGATTATTTTCCATCCTGAAGAACTTCTGTTTCCCCATAATTTAAGTTTCAAGCCTCTTGTTTCTGTCTGGACTGAGTTTCAAGAAAAGCTTACAGGATACTGAAAAGCAAGCCCTGTCTAGCTGGCTAATTTATTTTAATAAAATAAAACAGCTAAAGCATTTTTTTTTTAGACTGCAGTCTTCTTCTTTATTCTTATTATTACTTCTGTTACATATTAAACTTCTGTAATCAACAGTATTTATGCAGAGCTATTGTGAGATCATTCATGTTCTGTACAGTCTGGCCAGGTAGAGGGCAAAGGTTTAATGCAGTTTTATCACAATTTATGTTTTAATAAGGTCAGCCACAACTTCATACAAATTCAGATATATATAACCTAATTAAGCCCTTAGAAAATGTGTTTTTTCAGGCCAAGTTGTTCTTTCCTTTCCATGAGGAGGGTGATAAAAGCTGCTAACATTGCTTACCCAGGTGAAGCTCTGTGGCACTCGATTTTGCCATTGATGCCACAAAAGGAAAAGACAGCAGAAGAAAACCTGAACCACAACATCACAGTGCTATGGCCCAAACCTTCAAACTCTATCCAGCAGGAAGGGCATGGATCATCACATCTCTCTTCTGAGATCACACACTCATCCTCACGTGGGAAGGAGTGAAAGCTGGGTTGCAGTCAAATGCTCAGAAGTGTGGTCAGGGCATCCCCACGGTGGTACAGCCTGTAAATTCATACTCACACAATATTCTTTTTTTCATCAGCCTCTGGGTTATTCAGAGCACCAATTTAGTACTATATTTGGCTTATTGAACATGAGTTCAATTTCTAATTTGTGACTGATGAATGTCCTTGGAGGTGAGTCTGTGACATTCATGTTTGCTTTGCTCTGCTCAGAAACATTGACAAAATTATTTGCAGAGTGGCAGGAAATACAAACTGAATTGCCAAAGTCCATTTCTTTGAGTTACTAGTCCAAAAGGTCTGAATTTGCAGAAGGCACCAGAATTGCACTGTACATTTGGTGCCTGAAGCTCCTCTATATCCCAGGTCTAAGTTAAGTGTGCTTTGCAGTTTTGAAGGCCAAGCTTGATTCCGTTTTGGTCCATGTATTTTCCTCAGTCACCTTTGTTTTAATGGCTGCGCTTTCCTCCTCAAACAGCTTTTCCCAAATCTCTATCCCTGAGTCTGCATCTTGCACTTCTTTCTCCTTTTCTTTGTGTTTTCTTGAGTTTCAATGTGCCAGGGCCAAGCGCCCAATAGTGAAGCATTCATGGGAGCCCTGTGGTCTGGTCTCCTCTCAAGGACAGTAAAAGATGCTGTGCTTCCTTCCCCTCACTTTATCTAAATTTCATGCTGTGCTCCAAAACGTATGAGAGCATCCCTGCCCTGCCTCTGATCTGAATGGTGATGACTAAAATAAATAGGTTATTAACTAGAAGCAGGCAGATAGCACAATTTCAGTCCAAATAGTACAAATCCACCACAGCTAAAAAAAGAAAGAAAAGGAAATAAGACAGGAAATCTAAAAAAGGAGTTTCTTTCAGTAGGAATTGCCAGCTTGTCTAAGAAGAGGTGGCTAGTCCAAACTACAATGTCAGAATATACTCACATAGAATGTTAGAGGGATAAATATTGTCAAGTCATTATCAGTGTACAATGAACAAAATTTAATAAAGTCGAATGAACCCATCTATCTATCCTTGCAGATTTCCAAATTTCATACACTAATTTCCATGTTCCTCTTTGACACTGAATTTTCAGGAGGAGAATTAATTCAGAGAAATGGCACTTAATATAAAATTTAATCATAGCCTTTTCAATAAGTGTGTAATTTTTTTAAGAAATAAAATGTGATGTGATCTACATTTTTGATTAAACAGGGAAAATGCTTATAGGCTTTATCCTGATAGAGCCTTGATTCCTTAAGCAACACATTATGAGATGTTAATTAAATGACAGTAACGTGTAACACAGCTCCCATTTTTAATTTATTCAGGCTTAATTTTTTTTTTTTCCACACTGAGAGGATATTCTCACCTTAACAGCAACACAGCTCTGTGAGAGGCAGAGCTGATGAAACCTGGTTTCCTCTAAGATTTGTGGCTGTGGGTTGAGCTCAGCCCCACGGATCAGGGAACATCCATGGGGAACTTACACCTGCTGCAGCCTTCCCTGGTGTGGGGCTCTGACAGCAGAGAGGGGATTGACTCAGACAATGCTAAGGGTGTTTTTGGCTCTGCTGTTTAGGGAATTGTATCCATCAAGGGTCTCTGGACACCTGGAAATGCCAGACTTTGTTGAATGGGTGCAGATCACAGACACACAGAAGGAGGGCTCTGATGCAGGGACTCACTGGGTTTTCAGCACATTTATCACACTGCCACTGTCAGGAACATGGCAAAACAGAAAGAACACATCCATTTTACTGAGTGCAATTGCAGCACAAGAGCCCTCAGCCAGTCCCTGGTAGCACCAGTTCCCTTAGTTTTTCCGGTATTTCCTGCAGGAGAGGAGCTCCACCAGAACATTCCTTCACCAAGCACAGCCCTGCTGTTGAGACTGATCAGATTCCCCCTGCAGAGGCTGCATCCTCTGGATCCCTCAGCTAGCACAACACCCTTCCCACGTCACTTCTCCTCTGCTGGCAGAGCTTGAACTGACCAGTGACTTGAAAATTTCCAAGGGATCCTTGAAAACAAGGCAAGAAGGGAACACACAGAGTGCAAGAAATCACATTTTTCAGGCTGTCGACGCCTGAAACCCAGTAATTCCAGCACTGATGATAGATGGAGCCTTTGAAATTCAGTCTCCTACCAGTGGCACTTGGATGCAGAGGGTGAATGAACCCCTCTGCTTCAGCTCAGGTCAGTGAGACTCTGTTCCTGCAGGCATTTGGCAGGATGGTGCTCCTGTTGAAATTTATGGGAGATCATCAGGAAGCTGTGGCTGCCCTGTCCCTGAAAGTGTTCAAGGCCAGGCTGGGTGGAGTTTTGAGTTGGAGTTTCCCCACCTGCTCTAGTGGAAGGGGTTTGGAATTCGTTAATTTTTAAGGTCCTTTCCTATCCAAAGCATTCAGTGATTCTGTGATTCTATGAAAAAAAATCCCAACAAGAGCATGCTGCTGAAGAGATCAAGTGATATGCACTCAAATATGTTCTCAGAGCCATACTGAGCAGAAATCTAGACAGAAACCAAAAGGAAATCTTTGGTTAGTCTGTGATAATTTAAAAGAAATGTTCTCTTCTTGGAAGCAGTGCCATGTATTAGGTTGGTTGTTAATCTAAATTTCAATGTCCTTAATTATGCTAATTTTTTTTTCCTGGCAGATAATTAAAAAGAAGATTTTTAATGAGTTAGATGTCTTAAGATCCTAGAGAGAAGGAAATAATGGGAGAGAGAGGCTGGTAGAAAAGCAAAATAAAACAAAACTCAGATGCATTCAGTCCTACATTCCCCCTGCCATTTAGTAGGGAGATTAATTTCCTTGTGTTGTCCTCTGACAGCATTTTCTGACTCTGTGCATCCATTATAATTTATTTGCAGTTTTGACTAGGAGCTATTTGGGGCAGAAGCAACCTTTTCTCCTCTGCCTGCAGAAGAAGGGGGTCCAGGGGTGTAGCTTGCACATTAGTACTCTACAGGAGAAATAAAGCAGGAGCGTTGTTCCTGCAGACAGAATCCTAAAAGAAGATGGAACTGATCACTCCACAGCACTTTTATCATTACCCGCCAATGTTGTTTTCCAAAGGCTGGGTCTCTGACCTATTTTCACACTGATTTCTGTGCTAGGGAGGCTTTTATCCTTTAAGTTGTTGGATACTTGTTCATGTAAATACAGCACAAGTTTTGCTAAGCAAACAAGATTCAGTGTTTCTGCTGGCAGGAGGCTGTTTTGGTGTTAGAAACTGAGGTGTGTGCAACAAATATTAACTTCGTTTTAAGGCTAATATACCTTTGTGCATTTGTCTTGCATCTGGGACTGAGACAGAGATACTGGAACAGAAAATGTATATACAGCCTGTGAAACAGTAAACTGATGTGAGAAAAGAGCATCTCCTGTGGAGTCTCTAAACCAGAATTTTTGCAGAATACTCAATCACAGACACATGTGGAGGAGAAATTTTAGGTCAGGGCTTTGGTCATACTTTTGCTTCAGCTGATTCTGGAGAGAGCAGCCAGAAATTTCCAGCAAAACCATCCAAAGCCCTGGGATAAACATATCCAGAGCAGCCCGAGCACTGGCCACGTGCCGCCTGAGCCCGCTCCTCGGCAGCCTGATAATCCTCCTTGCAAAAGCCATTACCTCAACAGGTGCTGGTAGCCCCTGCTGTCTTCTTCATTAAGGGGCCAAAGACCATGTGATTATGAAAACTAAACACTCACTTATCCCTAAGTGAAGTTCAACTCGGTGGCAGCAGCAAAGGGCGGCCGGAGGAGGAGGCAGCAGCGCTGTGCTGCTCTCTGGACTCCATCCTGCAGCCCTGTTAACCCAGCACTTTGCACAGCACTAATCCCCCATTCAGCAAAACCCTGCTTAGCTCCAAAGCTTGGCTGAACTGGGGCCTGCATTCATTCTGACAGCAGGGAGAGAGAAATTAAAAATAAATCTGTGGGAGACGTGGGAAATTTCCGAAGGTGATTTTTAGGCGGTGAGTTGCTGCGTGTAAACAAAGGTGTTGCTTACACAGCTAATTGTTATTCAAATAACTCTGTATATACATTTATATTTATATAAATAGATGCTATATACATTCATGGATATGTATTTGTATAAATATATATTATATACATTAATGTATATGTATGTATAAATATATATGTGCACACTTCCCTTTCAAAAAAATAATACAACTTGCTCAGAGCTCTCCTTAGATCCAAGTTTTCTGCGGGTTAGGTTAGCTACAAAAGGGAAAAGGGCCACTAAATAAATAAATAAACAGCTTTGTGCGGTTGTATCTCCAGCAGGGATATGACTGTTCATTATGAATAGGGGCTGAAGGCTTCACTGCTCTGTAGTTTATAAATACTAATGAGTGACATATTGAGAAAAATTGTACCTACAAAAGCAAAGTCTTCTGCCATGCAAATCAGGCCCCAATTCCCCACAGATAAGGATCTTTTTGATGGAACACATGCAAAATCTACAGCCCTTAATTCTTTCATTAGTATTCCAGGCAGACGATTGCCAAATAACAGGGAAAACTGTCTGAATTGCTGTGTCTGAAACCTAATATTGATTTGTTTAATAGTGTCAGGAAGTCAAAATTCACAAATCTCCTGTCGATTGTTTATGAGGCAGTTAGCACAGAATTGGATGCCCCTGCTTAATTAATAACTCATTACTGAAATTTGATTATATGCTTGAATGGTTTAAATGGGCTCTAATTTAGTATCTGCAAAGCAGTGTTGCAACAAAGTAAAATGGATCTAAAAGCCTGTTTTTTAACACTATTGCTGTCTGTATTTCATGATCTCCAGTGGTGAAGAATATGCTGACATAGTTGCAAGGGCAGACCTCATAGTACATTGTTAATTGACACAAAAATGTGTTGTTCTAATGATGTTATGAGCTGCACTACAGCTAAATCAGATGGATTCTCTAAGAGAAATTACACTGATTTGAAAAGAAAGGAACCCTAAAGGTATTTTTTTTTTAGCATATGATTAATTTTCCGGTAATGGAGATTGGGAGTAGAAAGATATTTCTACCATTTCTTTTTTTCAGAAGCTTCTTAGGGATTCAGGTTTGTATGTCCAGGGGTCATGGGCTCTTCAGTGGCTTAGGTGCTTTTAAAACTTCTGACCATCATATTTTATGCCTTTTCTGGCACTTTCTCATGTCCAGTTTTAATGGAGGGAAGAAATATTCCAGCTGTAATTTTGAAGTTCTGAAGTTCACTGAATTAACCTCTCCCAATTTTCAGCATAGGACTACACCTGGCAGGAAACCTTTCTAGTTTTATGAGAAACCAGGACAAAACAGATTAAAAAATATAGACTTGTCCACGTTTTTGAGATAGAATGAACTAGAATGAGCTGTACCATTACAATTACCCAGTCTAAGGGCTGGGTAATCAGGACACTTATTTCTGGCAACATTGGGAACCCCCAATTTTCCTCAGCTACAAGTAATTATTATATTTTTGGAATATTGAAAATGGGTTTGTCTTTGCTGTTATCTGTTTAAAGAATGTCCACATGCATGCTGTTTGCTTTGAGAAGGACTCAGGCATGTGTTTAAACATATTATTGACTGTTCATCTGGGTTTTGGTCCAAAAACAGGAGCTCCTGCTGAAGATGGTGCTCACTCCCTGTAGGATGGACATGTGCTCCAGGGTGACTGATGAGTGTATCATGAATAATGAGCAGCAAACAGGAGAAAGTGAAGAGTTCCCAGGCAACCTGATGTCTGAATATTATGTGCCCAGACTCTTTTAACCAAGTTCAAGAGGTTTGTTTAGCCAAAAGCAGTAAAAAAATTTAATAATTAATAAGATTCCACCAGATAGGTTCAACCAGCCCCAATAAGATAAATCAGTGAAATGCTCTGGGAAAAGCTGTTCTCATGAGAATTCCAGGTGTGGTTGGCCTTAATGAAAAGGTTTGCATAATTTGGGCAGTTTTAGAGCAACCCAGACAAGGAACACTGAGCTGGTCAAAGCTGGCCCTGGAGGCAAGAACTTGACCCATGGCAGTAATAAATGGCATCATTTCTCTGAAGTCTGTGAAGCTGAGGATTTCAGATCAGATCCTCAAAGCAACTTAATCCTTCAATCAATAAAATATACTTCTCTAAATATCCCCGAGGAGCTGGACCTTGGAACTTGGACCTTGATCCCCATGAAGTGTTAGCACCCACTTGGAATACACCTTTTTTGGATACTTCTACAAAGAATAACCTGCTAAAGACTTGCAAATTGATGTAGCTGGACAGAGTTTAATCTCTCAAACTAATAAACAGATCTGTTTGATGAGCAAACACAAATGTCCTGAAATATATGCATTTGTATACATAAACCCAGAAATCAAGTAGCAATTCTAATTGGAATAAAATTGACTGCAGTATATAAGTGCAAAATATTCCTGAATATGTTAACTGAATCTAAATGTTTGAGATCTTTGAGGGCAGAAAAAGCAGCAGATGACTGCAGGTTTGTCTAGAGCTGTCCCCAGTCTTGTGCAGATGAATAAGCAGTGAGTTACCAGTCCCTGTACTGTGTGGGCAGTGACTGTCTGGCACAGTGGCTGAACTCCCTGGAATAAACTGCACCAAATTTTGTGCCAAAAACCTCTCTGGAAATGTGAATTGCAGTGTATTCTATATTATAAAATGGCAAAGTGTTTATTAAGCTCTCCTTTCCTGCACATCTTGTGCAGGCAAGGGAAGGAACTTCTGATGTCCTTGTTTGGAAAGGGTAAAAGCCCTGGTAGATTTAGCAAAAACACTTTAGAAAAGCAGAAAATAATTTAAAAAAATCTGAATTTTTACCCCTTTGATGTGGTTTCTCCAGCCTTTGAATTGGGAAATGCTGCAGGGTCAAGCTCTTATCCCCTGTCACTGAGCACCATACTCTTCCAGCAAGATACAAGGGCTATTTCAGCTTATTTGAAGACTTTGAAAACAGTTGTGTATTTACCATAAATATGGGCCATCAAAACTGAATCAAAAGATATATTTTTTAAAATTTTTGCATTATCCCTATGTTAGAATTTTTTAAAAGGCTGGTATTTTTCTGCCTTTTGCAAACAGGTTTTAGTGATGTTCCATACAGATTTTTTCCATTGGAGTTTCTGATAACTAGAACACCATTATGATTCTTTGGCATGTAGATTGCTTAAACAGTGTAAGAGGAAGATTATTTTAAATTTCCACTCTTACATAACTGAGCATATTATCAGCTTTAAACTGTGAAATACTCAATATTAATAACCAACAATAAATAATACCATCAGGAGTTCATTTTTCAAGCAAAAAAGCAGCTGCTGCATGTTTTTGTACATGCAGCTATTACCAGTGTTGTAGTTCACAGGTTGGCTAAGTTTTTCTAGTGATGGGTAACTTTTACAATTAATTTGAGTTAAATAATTAAGCCCGGGCAACTAAGAACATTTTTGAGCCATAATTAAAGAAAAAAAAATACCTTTTAAGCAATGTTTGAGCTTGTGCTGAACAGCAGTTTCAGGAAGAATGAGGGTTTTTTTCTGCTCTGGGCCGATTTGTCAAAGTACTATTAAGAATTTTTGGTTATAAAAAAAAAATGGAGTGAACCTTTATTTTTCCTCCTCTAATTTATTACGGTTGATTACGCAGCTGGAATGGGAAGGTAGCTGCTGTTTGTAGTTAAATAACTCCTCACAATTTCTTAAAGAAATGATCTTCAAAGCTTTAATGGGTCAGTGGCTCAAGTACAAAGGAAAGATTGATTTTCATACTCCCACTCTTTGTTCCCAAAGTTTAAAACAGACACGTTCTGGTAAATTAGTTTGTCTATGTTATTAATGGAAGAACTTATTAAACTCCCATAAATACATGGTGGTATCTTACTTAAAACACAGAATGCATTTGCTTTGGAAAAAAAAAAAAACAACAAACATGCTTAAAAGTAAACAGGGGTGTAATATTTTCATTTGATTTCAGAAATGCCTCGAAAGGCAGAAAGCAGGAGAATTGGGGGTTTGCAGAATATATTAGGTTTGCATAATGATGGATGGCACAAAGAGCGTGGGCTCGCGCGGGTAGAAAATGTGTGTTTTGTGTTTAATGAAAAGCATTCCCATGCTGGGTAAGTGGCAGTGCTGTGGGGAGAACGACTGCTCCAAGCAAGAAATATTGTCTGGGTGAAACGTTCCTTTCAAGTGGGGCTCACGTGCGCGTTCCTGGGCTGAGCACGGGGAGGTTGCGCCGATGGCAGGAACCATCCTGGGGTCGGGCCAGGGCTCCAGCACTGGCTGAGAGCTGCTGCCAGAGGGATTATTCAGCTCCACGGAGGGAGCAGCACTGCTGTCACTCGAGGGGGATCAGGGGAGTGCTCCTGAGCCAAGAGCTGCCAGAGCTCCTCCTGCATCAGCTGAAGGTCGGCACAGGTCCACCTTCTCCTCCGCAAGCGGAGACACTTCTGATATATTCTCATGGCCCCTGAGGTCACTGAGTTTCCCTGATGAGCTGCCTGTCTGTACAAGGATGTCTCACCACACTTAATCACCTTTCCTTTCACTCAACCAACAGAGTTTAGTTTTCCCTCTGAATAAACCCCCCACATCTCATCAGTTCATAGGGAGGGACAGACCCACAGAAATGTTCCCAGTTGACCCCATCGGCAGCTATAGGGGTTCCTGTATCAGATGAGCTCTACTTAACTAGAAATTCACTACCAGGGCTGTTTTCAGTGGAAAAAGCACCTGTGAGACTGGAACTCACACCAGTGCTGCCTGCCAATGGAAGAGCAAGGTGCCTGTGACAGGCCTTGGGGGTAGTACTGGTGGGTCAATAACTAAACTGAGCTGATCTGTGTGTTCCTTGCTCCCACCGAAGGCAGCAGAGCTTATCCTGACGCTGCACCTTGTGCTTTTAGTCCTACTGATGATTCTCCTTATAAACTTTAGCCTGAAGGTCAGAGACATAGGGTCAGTTGTGGGAAGATCTGGAGGTTTCACTTGGATGGTGATGCTCAGTAGATGGGTAATGCATTTGGACTTTGGGCAGGTGATCTTTCCATGCCCTTGATTGTTGTTTTTTTCTTTTGCTTTACCAGGGATATTTGACATGCCTCCCAGAACAATTTGAGAGGGAATCATATAACTGTGCTTTGGCAGAGGGAGGTGTAGGGTCTGATCAGGGTCCAGCCAGTATCATCCAAATCAGCACCCATGGGAAAAGACAAGCCTGTGTAGAAACACCCTCCTGCTAGAGCAGGATACGAGGGGAGAAGGTCTAAGCTAACAATTTAGACTATTTCCTTCCAATTTAAAGGCTTCACTGAGGTGATTTACACAGCCACTGTGAAGTATCAGATTGGAGCATTTCTAGAAAATCTTTTGAGCTCAGAAGTATTTTGATTTCCTGAAGACATTTTATTCAACAAATGTGTACTATGCATTGAAATGTAAAGAATAAAGTCAAAACTCTAACAAGAATAATGAACTGATCAATGTTTGAATCTTCTATTCCCTGTGTACTCATTCCTCCCTCTCTGTGTTTGTGGAGAATTTCCAACGTTTCAAATTGGTTCTGGAGCAGAAATGAAAGCAAGGCTTCATCTGCTTCTTTAGCAGCATAAAGCTTGGAGTTCTCCAGCACAATTATCCCCACCAGTCCCTGTGAGATGGCTCTTTCAGAGGCACTACAATTTATCACTGTCATCCAAGAGTTCTGTCTTCCAGAAAGGGTTGGGAGGCTGATCCTGCATTGCAGGAAGAATGGGGAAATAAATCAGTGTGTGCTCCACACCAGTTCAGGGGAGACCGAGGTGTTTGCCTCTAGTCCTGGTCACACAGGCCATGGGGGTACTCATGGAACAGATTGTTGTGTTGTTTACTTATAAACAGCCTTTGTAAACCCTCATTACAGGAAAAGACATCCCCTCTCCTGGGAACCAATTTCTTCATTGCTTCCCAGTGCATTAAAGCTCACTGTGCAAAGTGATTGCCTTTCCTTGCAACCAGTAATTTGGAGATTGCTACAGATCCTTGATCCTTTTGGAGCAAGGTACCTCCAATTCTAAACCTCCACTTATTTATTCATGGCTGGTTTTATACTAATTTCTTCATCTTTAAACATTGCAGCCTAGCTCATCCTGCAGTACACTTCAGGCACATTTTTTTCCAAAGCAGAGCAAGTAAGAAAACTTTCATCTTCTTTCATAAGACATGCTCCATGTACAAGAATCATCTTAGTAATCCTCCTCTGACTCATTCCAGCTTGAATTGCTGTTTCTTAGAAAAGGTGCCTTAACAGCCTCATCTTTGATATTTGACCATTCATTACATAGAATTTTTTATTTAGACAGGAATAAGCCTTGGGTAGGTGAGGGGGTTGTGACAACAGAGGTGAGTAGGATACTGAAAATACTACCTACTTGTATTGATTTTAATAACAGAGATGAACAAAAAATACAGACAGGAGAGAATACATACACCAAACTTTTCTCATTATGAACCACCAGTGGAACTTCACATCAGTGGGCTTGAGGCATCTGAAATCTGACTCTGTCTAGGCCCATTTCTACAGTTTTTGCATAAAGAGCTATGTTTTTAGAATGAAGAAGAAGGAAAAACAACATGAAAAAAATTACTGGCTTCAAATACCACACCAAAAAAAGTTTCTAAAAGATAGCAGACACCTGCACTAGTGGTACTGAAATAAAATATACAAGCTCAGCATTGTATTTTGAAATATGTGCCATTAAAAACCTCTTATGGCTGCTTGTTAGGACAGTCAGGAACAGAAATTTGTGTGCATAGGGTTAGGGTTTTTACAGCTGTCCGTGAACTGGCTGGTTTTTTTTTAGCCTTGAATTTTCAGCATCTACTTTGGCTCTGATCATTTGCAGAGGCAGAGTCTGAGGGGACAGTCTGGGGTGACAGTTCCCAGCACTGGGGGGACAATCTGGACAGGATGGGAGCCCAGACAGTGCCTGTCCTTTCAGGCCCCAGGGGTTTGTTTGTGAAATGAGAGAGCATTTCCTGGCCCTGACACTCAGAGCAATGCACTGTGCTGTTGTACACACGCTGGACACTCTCTAAGGGAGCTGAGGGTAGACAGAAAAGGAGAGGAAAATATCGCTGGAGCACTTTCGCCTTTTTACCAACAGAGGGATTTGAGAGCCTCTCTCCATCTGCGGGCTCTGGCAATGATGCAGCCAAAGGAAACTAAGGCTGTGTGTGTGCCCTGTAAAAACGGCCCTGTGGATGCTGTGTCGTGTTCAGCCAATGGTTTTACACAACAGCACATTTTCCAGGACAGGCTCACTGAAACACAGGCTAAGAAATCTCTTCCAAGGCACCAGAGAGATGGATGTACTGTTGGACTGGAGCAATCATGTGCTTAACAGCTCAAAGCTACACACACACACAGAGATTTGGGTCAGGAAGTCAAAAATAACATTACACCAGATTGAATTTAAATTGTATGAGGGTTATAAGCACGCAGAATATTGTTGTGGTGCCTGGGTTAGTATTTCCTCTTTTGGAAAGCACTGCGGGATTATTAACGTATATAAGTGGTTAGGCAGGCGTTGCTTTTATATCTCATCTGTAAGGAAAAGCTTCCAAAAAGGCACTGGCTTTTAACCACAGGCTCTACAGAGAGATAAGATGCCTGTTATGGATGAAACAGCCCTGCTCTCCTCACACAGGATGTCTCCCCTGTGACTGGATATCCAAAGCTCTTCCACCCACATTTCTAATCTGACCCACTGTAGCTCTCACTCCGAATCAGTTCATTTATCCAAATAGCTGTTTACTGCCTCCCAAATATTTTAAAATGGCAATAAGCACCCAGCTTGCTCCCTTGCTTTCAGCATGCTGGAGAAATGGCTTTATTAATGCTGTGGCTGTAAAGCTTTGTGTGTGTGTGTGAACACGCCTGTGCATGTGTGCTGAGCTCTGACAAGATTACAGCCAGAGATGGTCTGACTACAGGCTACATCCTATTTAGGCTTCTGCAAAGATTAGACAGAGAAATCTCCCTTTTGTCTTTGAAGCAAGACTGGATGCTGAGCTTCTAGCAGTCTGTAAACTGATGTGGTTCCTATGAAAAATAACAGCAACTTTTGAATTAATGATTTACCTTTAAAACAAGAGATTAGGGGAAAAAGTCCCCTCTCCCCCTTCACCCAGCTGAATTGTACATGGATATTGAATCTCTTTTGTTGGCAGAAATCACAGTAATCTCTAAAGGACGTGCTTTTCCTGCCTTTTCAGGCTACCTCACTGAGGAGAATTCCAAAGATTTCTGGAAAAGCTTTCTAGCGTAGGCAGCAGAGCTCCCCTCCTCATACCCCTTCCCCCAGCATCATTATAATTTACTGGATTCATATGACCATGTAAATACCTTGTGATTACATGGAAAATACCTCACAAATACATAATAATTACAAGTTCATGCAGATTACTTAGTAAATACATTTGAAGTAAGAAAATAATTCGAAGATTAATTATCCCTTAACTCAGAGTATTTAAATTATTTCCCCCAAAATGTACAAATGTATTTGTGGTGACTTCAAGGCCGGCGGAGAAGGGGTTATGATGGTTCTGATCTGAGAGGAAAAAATGAAATTTGACAGGCATGGATTATTTAAAGCATGCAGACGTGAGCCATATAACCATTACACTTTGATGCAAATCATAGAGGAAAGCACAGGAGGGATGGCCTGTACAGAGAAGTAGTGGACAAAGTCAGGATTTCCTGCCATCCACTTGAAATTTAAACAAGTAATCATTTAATGGCAGAGCAGCATTACATTTCTTGTTGCATGCATTAATGTCAGCAACCGGGACAAACATTTTGACAATTCTATTAAAATGCTTCACCATTCCCTATCTAACACCTGTTAGCTCTAATTTTCTTTCCTGAGACGTCCATCAGTAGACAGTGCACATTCCAAATCATTTATCACTTTTAAAGTGCTTCCATATGAGCTTTTTGGGGGGCTTATCTTGGCCTTAGGAAAACCTTTTCTAATGTATTAAAATTCAGTACTTAGAGGGGGGAAAAAAAAGTGTAGACATCAATGTTTCATAGCATTCATGTCTGGTAATTATTAGCCTAAATTATGGCTTGCACATGACTTGACAAAGTGGACCATGCATTTAAAAAAGCTGCTCACTAGACATGCACTGCTCAATATGTTCCAAGTTATTGAGATGTCAGTCAGTAATCATAAAGCAAACACCCCTCACTGAAAGGACCCTGCTAAGAGGGCTATGAGGCCTGGGGGACTACCTAAAAATGTCAGAAATGTTACAGCCTAAATGAATGACATCAGCAAGAGAACGTTTTTAAAAACATGTGCAATTACCTAATACAATAAAATGGAAATCCTGGAACATGACAGACCCGATGAGCAGTGCTTGGGCAGCAGCATTTAAAAACAAAACAAAATACTCTGCTCTGGAATGAGAAAACCTTCATATATGTGTGTATATATATATATATATATATATAAATATGAAAACCATGAAAGATGATCACGTTGGTGTTTTTACAGCTACACATTGAGGAAAGGGGAAGAAACACGTTGTATTCTTTATCTACTGGCTCATAATAGACTTGCTTATCATTATGTATGTTAAATCACTCCCCGTGTTGCTCCTATCATGCAAAACAAGGTGTTCTGTGAATTAATGCGGTGTTGGTAATCTCTCACCTTTCACAATGCTGACCACAAGTTAATCAGCTTGCAGGGGAGATGAGTGTTATGTACAGCATTTTAGAAGCACTTGCCTTTGCAATGCAATATCCTTTATGAAAGATAAGGCCTAACCTATTCCCACTAAAGTGTGTGGGAATTTTGCTGATGGTTAGGGTGGGTAAAATAACGGGTTCAACATGCTGGATTTACACCAATATTCTCTGCTGCAACAGTGCAAGGGGATGTGACAGAAGGTGATGTCTGGGGAAGCAAACACGGGTGCTGCAGCCTGGACTCTCTAAAATGTTTGAAACACAAATTTTATTTTTCTCCCGCGAACTGCACCCATGTCCTCACTAAAAAACTTCTGAATTCCCTCAGAGCCCTTTGAAAAACGGGGCTTCATCCCCTTTGCACTTTTTAAAGGCACGTGCAGAATGCACACAAACAAAACGCCGGAAAACAAAGCCCCCGAGGCAGCTGGCAGCCACCAGAGCTGTGTGCATCTGTGGGCAGTTTAGAAACGTCCATCAGCGCATGCAGACGCACCTTTACTTTCACACGTCTGCTGTTTACTAAATAACATTTCAGCACAGTTTTCATCTTACAAGGGAAGTGTTTGAAACTTGGAATAAGTGCACTTAATTAAAGGAAGGCTGTGAAAATGTGCACTAATCTGATATGACTAATAGCAAAGTGCATGAAATTGCTAATTAGAATTTCATTAAAGGTGCTGCTTTATCAGACTGCGAATATCACAACCTTTAAAATTCTTTCAGGAAAGCTTAATTCCTTTTCAAACAGAAACATTCTTTAAAGACATTTGATTTGTTCTGAAGGAATTTGTAGCTTAGGCTGAAACATAAAATGTTGCCAGTATTTCACGGGAGTAATATTTGAATAAAAATATGTATCAGGTATTTTCTTTCATCAGGCAGATGAATAATATTTTTTGAAAATATTATTGTTCAAATAATACAATCAGCTAAGAAAAGTAAAGTTTAATCTTTAGATTATTTCAAACATAATTTGTTTTTATGCCTATACTGTAGTATTTGATATGCCTTTGCTTTAAAGGAGGAAATAAATGAAAAGCTTGCTTCAAAAGTAATGTATGAACAATGAAATATACAGCTATGAATATAATTTTATAAAAATACATGAGGTTTGGATGTCCAGAAAGAGGAAATTAATTGTCTACCTTGATTTTTAAAAATGCATCAAAACCAAATATTCTTTGTGAAATATCTTGTAACACCTTCAACAGAAATTATATTTTAAAAATCTGTATTTTTAAGGTGTTGGAGAAAACGTCAAACTTTGCACAAATACCTATATTTCTAGAATTTGGTAATGTTTTTATTCATTTTACCTCTTTTCTTCCCTCTTGCTGAGACTTCAAGCTTACTGCTTTTTATTTAATTTTTTGCTGCTTGTCTTTCTTGTCTGACAGCAGAGTTCCTCTCTCTGGATTTGTTGTTAGTTTTGGAAGCACACTCTGCCATCAGGGGTTTTATTTGCACCTGAAGAACTCCGTTTTGCCCATTGTGAGTGATGGGGCAGCTCCAGGCTCTGGAAATCACCTGGATTTCAGGTTTCACTTTTTCTAGAGAAGCAAATACGTCCCATCATCTTTTGCCCCTGATTCTGGGAAATGCCCTTCTCCCCTATTCCCTGATCCTTCCTCTCCCAGAGCAGGATCTTCATGGCAGAAAGGGCTTTCTTTCATCACTTTTACAGTGAATTTATCCTCACAGAGGGTGCTTTTGACAAAATTCTCACTTATTTGTGTGTCACACTGTGATTTTTGGTTCAGCAACCACCAGGTTTGCTTGCATAAGCAGAGCAGGGTTGGGGCTTAAATAAGTAACAGCAAAATGAAAGATCCTAGAAGCAGCTGAAGTTTGTGTGTATTTAAAAATATATCCATCAAGGCTTTCCATTTGTGAGCCGGAATTATTGTTATTAATATTAGCAAAAAAGAAAAAAAAAAGTAGTTTTGCTGGAATTAAGTATTCAGAGCACATTTTTAGAAAGTCAAATTAAAAACTAATCAATGCAAATTTACATGACAAAAAGATTCTTGGAAATGGATAAAGAGTGAACAGAAGAATCTTTACTTACGAGATAGTATATTATTACTTTGAGCATTTTTTAAAATCACATGTCAATTACAGTTTGGTGTGATTTCAGCTCTTGTTATAGGTATTTTCATGCCAGTAGGTATTTTATCAGCTGGACAAAGCAACACATAAAAGTGATTTCAGCTTTCTTCATAAATATGCCAACTTTCTTTATGTACGTTTTGCTTTCTACAATAAATACATTGATAAAAAAAATCAGTCTAGACTCAAATAAATGAAAATTATGCTTATTAAATCTAATGTCTGGTGTCAAAAGTGAGGTGTCAATCTTACCTATCTTACTTCTAAGCAAGGCAAACAAAGCTGCTAATTATAATATTTAAGTTTAAATATAGAATTATTGTTCAAATATAGGAAACAATGGTGCGGTTGTTCTTTCTACAGCTACATGATTAAGACTACTTATGTCTCATTTTATGCAAAATAAATGACACATGATTGTGATTTAATTCATGTTAAGCAAATGTCTACAGGGATTTATGACAAAAAAAAAAGCAATAACAATTCATACCTTGTTACTTGTCAATAACTGCATTCAGAACAGCGGGGGAGAAGGGAAAAATAAATAATTGCTCAGAAAAAAAAACCCCAACACATGCACACACGAAAGGAGTAGCATGCAATAATTTACACCACGGTAATCTAAGGCTGCTGGTTGTCACACAGGGAGTATTTATAAATCCATGTAGTTCTGTGCTATCCTGCTGTACTTTATTGTCCCTTTCCTAATGCCACCACTCCCAGATTGGAGGTGCCTCAATCCCCGTGGCTGGTGCTGAGATTAGAGCACTCCATAAAAACACAGTTTGCTGAGCAAAGATAAGGCCCTGACATTTACAATTTCCTTCTTCAGAAATTATAGGATGGATATATTTTGGTGTGCAGATGAAAACAAGAGCAGGGGGAGCCCCTCTTCCCGGTGAGGTGAGGCACGGGTGGCTTCCAGCTGCTGCAGGTTGGATTTGGGGTCTGCTCCCCAACACAACCCCAACTCTCCAACATGGGCAAGGGATGTCCCAGCACCCCTTTGGGTTTGGCCATATAAAAGTGATAAAAGTAATCAGGAAAGTCTTGATGTGTCAGTTTTAAGTCCTGATGCCTCTCAGTGGCAGAGGGGAACAGCTGTCACCAGCACGCCCTGGGGGCCCATGGGACCAGCCCCAAGCACCTGGCCTGGCACACCCCATGGAAATGCAAACCTCCCATATTTTGGGGTGAGGCTAAAAGCCATATAACTGCCTGGCTGCATTGCTCAGGCTGTGTTGGTTATGAAGGATGATGTGAGGCTGCCCCCAGCTTTAAAAGGAGAATTTGTTTGAAGGTTGACTTTAGTGGGTTGTAGGTGCAGAAAAGGTGCTGAATCTGGCTCGGGGTAAAGAAGCCAGATTTGTTTGCAGGATTTACAGAGTTTGCACTGGTCTGGAAGAAAGTTGTCTCCTTTGCTCACAGCTCCTGTGCAGAGCCAGGAGTTGAACTTGATGATCCTTGTGGGTCCCTTTCAACTGTGATTCTGTGATTCTCTGAATGTTCACGCTTGTGCTGTGGCCAGTGTACCAATTTCCACAGCTCTGTACTCAGACCTCTCCTCAGCAATGTTGAGAAATTTTGTTCCTTTGCCACTGTTCTTCACTGTTTGGTTTGACAGAAAAATATCAGTCACAAAGAAGAGCATCTGCTTTTGCCATGAAGCAATTTTTCATTATCGACCTCCCGATCACTAGACTTTGCTGGGACCCAGCAGATCATTACATGGAAGCCATGATCCTAAGGGACATACAGATCTTAAAAATTATCTGTTTCCATCCTGTGCCATGGACAGGGACACCTTTCACTAGACCAGATTGCTCCAAGACCTGTCCAACCTGGCCTTGGACACCTCCAGGGAGGGGTTATCCACAGCTTCTCTGAGCAACCTGTGCCTCACCACCCTCACAGGAAATAATTTCTTCCTAAATTTCATAATTTTTTTTCCTTTTAAACCTGTTCTCCTTCAGTGTAAACCCTTTCCCTTATGTCCTGTCACTATGTGCTCTTGCAAAAATCTCTCTCTATCTTTCTTGTACATTTCCTCCAGGTACTGGAAGGCCATTAGATTACCCTGGAGATTTCTCTTTTCCAGGCTGAAAAATCCCAATTTTCTCAGCCTTTTCTCAGAGGGGATGTGCTCCATCCCCCTGATCATCTTGGGGGTCTCCTGTGGACTCACTGCAGTGGTCAGTGTCCTTCCTGTGCTGGTGACCACCAAAGCTGGACACAATATTCCAGGAGGGCTCTGCCTTGACCTGCTGCCCACGGTGCTTTGTATGAAGCCCATCGTCAGCTCATGTCCAGCCTCTCATCCACCTTCCAAAAGACTGATAGATTTCATCCCTGTGCTTCACTAAATGACCACTCAGAAAAGATCAGAGATTTCTTGTTCTTCCCTGCAGTGGCAGAAGCATTAAATCAGCTAATTATGTTTACAGTGAGCCAATAATCCTACATTTTTTGTTAGAAGCAATGGCCAGTAGCACAGAACAAGAGAAGCAGTGAGGAAGAAGAAACAAGCAGGAGCTGCATAAACTTTGTGAGGCCTTATGGGTTTCTCTCAATTCTTTGAAAATCTTACTTTGTTTTTGACTTTATCTTACTTTTTTTTCAGCATTGCTCTGCACCTTCTTTTAGATTTACTCCTTTGTCTCTTCTCCCCTTGTGTTTCTTTCCCTCTTAATTTTATGCTCTTTCCCAGGCCATCTAATTTATTGTCCACTACCTTCAGGCTTGATGGTTTCTTCCTGTGCAAATCCAACATGCTCTGTGTTTTCCACTTCCTTAGTCCTTGTTGCATGCTGGACTTTGCCGTTCTTTTCCTCATATAATGTCACAGCACAAATTCTTGCTAAAACTCCTAAAAATATTGGTGTTTCCTAAGTTCAGTGCATGAGTGCCTTCCCCTGTCACCCTTGGACGTCTCAAGACAAACCTCTTTTCTAAGTTGTGTGTGAAAAGAAATGCACTCTAGTGTTTTTGGAAGAAAAACTAAGAGAAGAAAACTTATTTCCCCCCCGTTTTGTTGCATATGACTTGAAACTCCAGCTCTGCACACAAATTGCCAGATTCTGTGTTGTTTCATCTTAACCTTTGTGGGTAATCCTGCCAGCCTGCCAAATCAACTGGACACCGTACAATGTTAGACTTTATACTGCAAAGTGCTGCTTGAAAATTCACACAAGCTCCAAAATAATTCAAATAGCAAGCACATCCTGCTCCTCAGTGATGGGAGGTTGTTTAGATCGACACATACCACATCTCCAGGATCTCCCACACTTCAGGAGCCCTACAAAGTTTCTGGCAGCAGGGAGAATGTTGGGACCAGGAGGATCCATTTCAGCCTTTTGGGCTTTTGGAAACATCACCCACCCATTTTGCCCTTTGGTACAGCACCAGGTACAGCAGGAGGACGGAAATCACACGGTGAGACAACAACCAGCACTGGCACCACCCCTGCACAGGGTTCATTTGTGAATTCAAACAAAGGCTTTAACGCCAGTTGTTTTGCCTGTTAGATTTATGCACCACGCCATACGTGTTTATATACATTGTAAAAGTCTAATGGGAACAATCAAGCAATTACATCATTTTGCAGGGCATATGGAATGCACATGAAAAGGTGATCACACCGTGGTGCCTCCCACCTTTGCAATGCAGGTACTTTGAAGGCTATAAATAGACAAGAAGCCTCGGAGTAAATTAGCAACACTGTAATTTCCATTAGACACCTGCCTTGCAGTATGGAGGTGCCCAGGTGCTCTTTGTACTTGCACATATATATTTAAAACCAATGTTTTGATTTCTAAATACCCCAAACACTCTTCTGTTTGTAATGTTCATTTTCTGGCTCTGTTTTTAGCTACAGACTGATTTCAAATAGTCCTAGAAGGGAAAAAGGAGGGTGAGTAATTCTTTAAAATAATTTGAGATGAAGTTCTATCCATGAATTCCTGGTCTGATCCAAACCTCCTTGAAGTAATTTAAGAGTTTTGAAGACACTTTTGTGGTCTTTGGCTCTCATGTGTAGCTCTATTAATTCTGCATATTAAGGACCACCCAGTTTTCAGCTGGTGTCTCAGCTTCAGTGGAATAATTCTATCTAAAGATCTTATTCAGAGACAAATATATCAGGAAGAGAAATTATTTAGCTATACAGATCAGTAAATATTTCTGTTACCCTGAAACTGTGTTAATAACAGCATCAACTCATCAAAGAGATTTTAGATAATAATAACAGTTACATTCAACAGAGTTACAAATGATGCAACACTCCTTTACTTTTCAGAAATCAGCTACTGTAAAAAGCAAATATTTAAAATAGAGAAGCATCCCTTTTTCCTTCTCTAGACACATCACAGACTCACAGCTGCATTTTTGCAGGATTTTATCTCTTCATTAGCCACTACAACAGTGGGCAGTGTTGCATCAATATTACAAACACATTTCCCAGGCATAGCTGATATTCTTTGGAGTCAGTTCCACACATCTGAGGTGCCTGAAAAACACTAAATTGCATGTGATAGCTCCCAAATTGACTTGTTTCATTTAATTAAAAAAAACCTACAAGACTTTGGGAGTAAACCTGTTCACCAAAACAGTAAAATTCCTCTTTTGTGTGCATGTGTGTGTATAAATATATACATGTATGTAAATGCATTTATATATATATATACACATCTGGCTAAGTATGGGTCCTGTACTGCTCTCAAAGATGCTAAATATGGAAACTGTGAAAGGCTGACTGAATTTTTCAATTCTCTTTCACAGATTGGACCAGCACATTCTGCTGCTTCTGGTATTTTGGAAAACAGGAGTTTCACATCACAGCACGACACTGGGTGCATGTTTCTTACAACTCCAATTACACAAAAATATAATATTTTTGCAATGCCTGCAAGCGTGTATGAACCCATGAGGCCTTTCTGATTGCTAGAAACAAGAATATAGAAGTGTTACTTGCTGCTGTATCATCAGGCATTGAATAAACATAAAGGTACAGGCTTCCCATCAGCTATCTCCTCAGTCCCTTGACAGATCAATCTAACATAAATTTTACTAATTGAAACCTTTTCACACAGGCATTGTAGTTGACAGATACTATAATTATGCTCTATTTAAAAATATCCCTTAAAAAATCAAAATTGGTCAAGTACTTTCAGGGCCTTGAGTGGGTACTTGAGAATTGAACAGCAGATGTAACATTTACACTGAAGTGCCTCTCACAGGCACTGGACACGTGTGAAATGGGTAAAATGCATTATAAACCTTCTTTTAATGAGTCAGTAAGGGCGTTTAAGACCTTGCCTTCCAACCTTTTTCTGTTCAAAAGCTAGGTGAAAAGGTAAAATCTTGCATGTTTCCTTCTATAGCTTTTTTTTTTTCCCACTGCAAATATATTTAAAAAAATAAAAAAAACACATCACTCTAGCAACATGTACTCGCTGCAATGTTTGATGTCTCCTGAAGAATTTGACTGTGCATATCTTGCTGAAGGAAACATGTGTGTTGTTTATCAGATAGGCTTGTCTTCTTTCCAGGGCTGCCAAGGATAATGTTATGCAATGTTACAGGATGAGATGACAGATTACTGGGTTTCATGCCAGTAAATGATCTCTGATAATGCTGGGAACTAAATATAAAAATCAGGAACTGGAGAGATGCAAGGAGTTATGTCTCTTTTGGACTGTTTCATAGTTTACTAGAGAATGGAGAGTCCTGAAACTTGGACTTTAGGAACCAAGACCTGTGGAATCTAAAATATTAGGCAACCAGCAGAGGTTTTATACAGTAGTTTCCCCTGATCTCAGAAACATCTGTTCATTTTTAGAAGTAAATCTGTATACAGTTTACGTTTCAAGGAGAGTCAGATTCCATTCTTCAATTTCCTTTTTGTGTGTGTGCCTGTGTATCATTTATTGTGTTTGCAATCAGTGTGGGGTTTATCCCTGCTTTCTTTTGCCTCCTGGTGTTGCCCATCCCCTTGAAATAAGGCTGGCTCATTTTCCAGTCAAGTAATGTGTAAATAAAAATGATTCCACAAGTGTCAGCATGTGATATTCCCTCTTTGTTGAGCACCCCAAGCAATGCAAAAAATAAAATACCTTCTGGAGACATGGGAAGGGATTTTCCTTGTACTCAGAAGCTGCAAGACTTCCAGAGCACATCAGCCAATTGATTACCCATTCAGTCTATCCTGTTTCCTTTCATAGAACAAATAAGATTTGTGACAATTTAGAGATGAGATGAAGTTTTGAAGCTTCATTTGATTTTTCAGCTTCAAAGAAGGAAGGCCTCCAGAACAGAGGCACTGGGTTCTTACCACACAGAATTGATTTTTCTGGAGGCAGCTCTTCCATTCACCAACTTGACTGGAGGCCCTTTTTGTAGGAATTCCTTCCCAGTAATTCAAAGGCTGGCAGTGAGCACAAGGGATGTTCCCTCCTAAGTTTCTTTCCATTCTCTTAACGTTGGTGTCGGTGTCCAGATTGCCCAAGGCACAGAGGATTTGTTTTTAAACAAATTTTCAAAGCAGTCAGTCTGGTTGGGCGATAGCCCTAGAAGGATTGTCAGCTTAAGCTGCAACAAACAATGGGAAATGCTGGACAATCATGTATTCCTCTGGTAATCAAAATGCATTTTCCTTGTGGTAACACGGGAGCTCAACACAGCAGGAGGAAAAGACCAACCTGTTTACACAGGCTTTTGGGGTTCAGAGCCCTTAATGAGTGATGCTGTAGGATTGTGCTGGTGCTCAGACCCTGTGGGTAGGGTTAGAGAGCACCCCCAGTAAGTAAGGAGAGGAATAATATAAAGATTATATATTATATAATATANATTATATTATATTATATTATAATAGAATAATTAAAAAATCTTTGTGTGAGAATTCACATAGTTATGAGTTTTAAAACTTTTCTTGATTGGTACATTAGGATGAGTCCATTGACAAGGAAGCTAATGGCTTCATGAAGAATTAAGGGCATGGAATTCCGAACAGAAAAGACAGAACCCTAAACTTGGCTACTGTGTGCCTTTGCTGCGGAGAGCTGACCTTTGCTGTTAAGCAAACAGACTGCGGAATTATGGTTCTTACTGCTGCTTGTGGTTTTATTCCTCTTTACAAATTATTGGCCAGAGCTTCTGACCCTATGGTCCCATCCCAGTGGATCACTCCCTCTGGTGCTGGTGCAGCTGATTTTGGCCATCCCTGCTGTGTTTGGCCCTGCATGCTGAGCCTGTGTGCATGCAAATAACTCTGACAGTGTGTCAGGGCTGGCTTTGCAGCTCCAAGACTGTGACCATAAGGGACCCAAGCAGAGCCTCTCCTGCCTCATTCCAGTTGTGAATCCACACTCTCGTTCCAGCCGGGCGCTGACAAATCTGTGAGATGCTGTACCTGATAGCAGGGGGATCCACAAGCAGCTATAATCCCCTAACTCCTGGCATTTTAAACAGCTCTGTCTTGTTCTTCCAGCAGCCTACTTGTTGAACCATATCAGGCAAAGGACAGAGATTGTAAATCTTTGCCTGCAGGAACTTTAGAGTTGTAGGAACAAATGCTAAGAATGCTCAGCCTTTCGGAAAAGGCCCGAGGTCCTTCAGGACTTCAACGTTTCTCCCCAGAAGTTTTTGGAGACAAGACAAAAATATTTGGCAGTACTGAACGAATCAGATAATGCAAGGCAATCCAGAAAAATGAGTGTTGATTTACCTGTTCCTCCCCGAAGAGAAGGAAGGGACACGCACGGGAAATGTTTCCCTTGATCAAAGGCCATGGTGAATGACTGCAGTAAAATGGATCAACTTTCATGCTCCATTTAGCTACTGCAATGGCTAATGAGAAATGTAGAAGTTTGGTAGTTCTTTGACAGCTCTGGGAGCTTGGAATCATGTTCATGGGGAGCCATTGCAATGCTAATCAGAAATTGTTAACTTATAAAAACTTTATCTGAAGACATTTTTTCCCCTGTTGTTTGGACTATTGCCTAGTTTAGAGCAGATAACTGATTCCATCATGCAAGAAGATGTTTCTAGCAAAGTGACAAACCTCTTATATCATGTTGGCAAAAGGAAAAACAGTCCTGATTGTGTTCTATATGACTAAAATGAAGATATTTTCTCTCTTGTCCCCACTCCACCCATAGTGATAGATAAACAGAGGAGCTGCTCTGTTCACTGAGATCAGGGGCCTGAAAAGTAAAATGCAGACTAGCTTCTGAATATGGAAAAATACCATCCTTGTTTGGATTCAAAGTATTCATATTGGTTGAGATATTAAAAAAATCCTCTAAACTAAAAGAGGTCCTTTTCTAATGCTGACATTTTCCTTGGGAAAAGTTAATGTGGGAGAAATTTCCTCATGACAGAATCTAAATGAAATATTTTACTTATGGCTGTAAGTAATGACACCTTATGACCCCTTCTATTGTCAGAGAAAGAAAAAGCAGCCTCTCAACAATTTTCTAGATGAATACTAGAAGACAATATAACTTTTTAAAAAAATGTATCTTAATTCCAGAATTCTGCAGCATCCCTCATGTTCTGTGAGACTGGATAAGGAGACATCTGGATTAAAACTGGTTTTACAAAAGCAAACCCAGATTAAGAAGGTTGATGAGTGAAATGTAAAACCACCTCAGTTTGCTCAAAACTTTTATCTGTTTCTCTCTTCAACTCTAAACTTTCGTGGATGAGATAAAATAGGAACTGAATCCAAACAAGCCGGTTTTGCAAAAGCTCCTCAGCTCTTCTCTAAAAATAAGATTAAAGAAATCCTCTAGACTGCAGGAGATGACTTTATCTTGTTACATTGTAAACCTCATTCCCTTACTTTAAATCTTCTTCTCTCTTACTAAAGATAACTAATAGGGATGCTGAGAACCATTGTATTCTGTTGACATCTTTAAACATAAAGCAAGCTATCAATATCTGGCTTTCAAGGGGTCTCTCTGCTCCCGTCCCCAAGTACAAAAGTTTTTAGTCATATCATTATGAGAAGGACATATTTCTACACATGCTAATGGAATTTACTTTTGTGAATCTTATTGAGGAACCTGGGACACTGAGGACATTATTGTGCTGTGATTTGTGCTGCTGTAACACCCCTGACTTCAGCAGAATTACATGTGATTTCCTCTCTGCTATCCTGCAGCAGACAGGGGTCCAGACACACTGCGGCAGGCCATGGGCAGGAAACAAAAAAATTCTGTGCCTTCTTAAGACAATTTATGCTAATGAAATATGATAGCTAAAATCACATCCCATTACTGCAGAAAATGATGACATGGTGACTTTCCTGGAGCTGCGTTCGATTCTTTGTGAGGTGAACTCACTGTGACAGGTTTAGACGTTTGTCTGGACAACCCCTGCATATTGTTTATAAGAAGTCTTGTTTTTAAAATAGTACTGACGGCAACAGTTTGCACAGAGCTATCAATATGCAGCATTCTTGGCAAAGATGTGTCTGGCAGGGAGGGAGGAGGCAAATTCTTTTTTCATTTGCCACAGTGAGAAGTTAATGGAATGGGTCTAGATCTGTAAATACTTGAGATGAGGTTCTGGCTCAAGATCCTTTCCACAACTCACTGAAAATGCTGACCAACACAATAACTTAATTAGGATCAACTGAACTCGTCTAAGTCTCTGAGTAGTTTCCCTGATGATGTTTTTCTTTGCTTTTATTTAGCACGGCGTGATGAGCCCGTTCCACAATCTGACACCCTCTGGGCCCAGTGCATCCCTGTTGTAACAAGATCTCTCATATTTAGAGAATTACTTTGGGATGAATGTGGTCTCCTGTGTTTGCACTAAGTATAATACAGACGCTAAACTGTGGATTATTATTTCCTAGTGGGAGATCTGTGTCTTGTGATGAGATTAAGGAGGATGCAGCTGTGAACGGGACCAGTTTGGCAAAGTTGCTCCAAAAAAAATTTAACTAGAATGACTTTGGTTTGTGAAAAACTGGCTATGTGCTTCAGTCAGAATAAGCTCCCACATAAAATCCTCGCAAAGCATGTGCAAAGCTCCTTTGTGGTAAAACAGAGCTGTTTTGACTAGCCATATATGTTTCCTGTGTAAATCCGCCACATCCTGGTCTATGGCTCACTTGCATATCAAGTTTTCATGTGAGTCAGATTCCCAAGGCATCTTTGCAGAATAATAAAGTCATACATGACCATGTAAATGATACCCCTGAAAAAAGCCCCCTCAGTCCTCTTTTCAAAGTCATTTCCAAGCCCAGATTTACACATTCCAGTTTCCAAAGCTGCTCAGATAATTGCCAAAACAAGAGCGCTCCACTATGCTCATCTCTAATTAGTAAAATCTGACTTTTGTCTTCCTGTGACAATAGCTTTGCATGTCTCTGAGAAAACAGGAGATTTATAGGATACTGGTGATATTTATTTTGAGATGGCATTTTGTTCATCATTTCAATACAGCCAAATTAAAAGCAGTATTTCTGTTCATTTAAATCATAATTTGTGCATTCCTTTTATCATTGCAATCCCTGAGAATGTGGAAGATACAAAATCAGTATAACACATTAGCAATAGATAATACAGTCTAAATAAACATAATAAGCTTTCCTATATGTCTCTAGACCAAACCTTATCTAAAAATACCCTAATGAAGCTGAACCATCCAATTACTTGTTTCTTGGAGGAACCCCTTATTAATGACATTGCAGTGAGGGGAAAAACATTAATTATTGGACACAGTGGGATCTTTTACATTCTGTCTAGTCTGAACAGCACCAATTAATACAACAATAATTATCAGCTAGCATGGCAGGCTAGCTGAGCACAGCTCCTATCTGCTGATTGGGTGGGGAATGTGGGACAGCTCTCAGGCTGTGCAGATCTCTCAGACTCAGACCCCTTTTATTATTTTGCCCTGCTATGTGAGAACGGAATGCTAGAGATATTAAAGCAGGTGGATTACCCCATTGAGGCAGGGGCTGTTCCTGTGAGAGGCAAAGCACAGGTGCCACTGTGTGAGAAATGCCATTCCCTCCTTCATCTCCCACCCACCTGCTGTCTGGCTTTCTATCACTCGAGGTTTGACATGATCACTCTTTGATAAGGTGCAGTGTGATGGTGTAGGCTTTTAAAGTTGTCTGTTTGCTTGCTCCCTTGTCCTCTCCCCAGCTCTCTCAAAATGACAGTTTACAAATGCAGGAGCAAATGTTGACATGATTTATTGCCACCACTGTTGCTGCAGTCTCGAAAGCACAATGTCTATTCTCCATCAAATTCAACCCGAGGCAAGCACCAAGTATGGGAAACTTCAGCTCAAAAGGTTAAAGTCTGCAAAAGTTATAAGTGACTAGAGGGGGAACAATGGAAAGTGTTAGACAACCTGAATAACAGGCGTTACTACTCCATTGCCTATAATAATAATAATTCACCTTTTATCCATTGAAGATAAAAGGACACATTGTGGGAAAATTAAGCTGTATAGACATCTTGGGGATATCTCATCTGAGATCACACACCACTTCTTTCTTGTGGTTATCATGATTTTATCAGAGCCACTTTGAAGTCTATATAGCCTTATATCTCAGTTATCTACATTTCATCCTGTATGTATTTATTGCAGATGGGCCTAAGCTGCTAAATTCAGATCCAAATCCAGATTCTGATTTTGAATTCCCTAAGGTCCGTAGCTAGCTTGAAGCGAGGGTTTTGGTTTGGAATCATCTCTATTTATGGGTAAGAAAAAGGGGTTTAATATATGCTCTCCCAGACTGCATAGCTCTATATATGTGCACACAGAGTCACTCTACCTCACATGTACATCTAGGAAAAACACAGCGTGGCTATGTAATTAAAAGCTGCCTACACTGGTATTCATACCTTAAAGAAGGATGGATTTAGAAGTGAGCCTCAGCTTTGACATTTTGTGATTTCTGATTGCTTTTCTTTTCAACCCTAACAAGCTTTTATCCATCTTTTAACATCTGGAGCTGCGGCAGAAACAAACACCCTCAGCCCTGCCTGGCATACAGGTAAAAACTACAAGCAATAGAGGGCATTTTACAAGTCTTTGTGCACTGGGGTCTGTTTTTCTGTGTTAGCTGTAGCCTTGACTCCAGCAGCAAGCAAACGATGACACAGATGTAAATAGGGATATAGAAAACCAGGCTGCCACTTTATTCGAAGCTCAAGAGGAATTCCCGAGGGGAACGAGTGTCCTGTAGGCAGGGAGGGGACACCAATCAGCTACACCAGGAACAAACTTCCCTTGTTCTGAGACAAGAGTGTGTAGGATAAGCAAGCCCTCTGTGACTAAAGGGAACCAGAAATGCTTCTACCTTTTGCATAATACTGATGTGCTAATTAGGGCACTGATATCCTCAGAGGGCAAGCTCAAATCTGATGATATGTACAAAACACACACTCTCGCCTCTCTCCTTCTCCCCCTCTCTCTCCCTCTCACTCTTTCTCACACAGAGGCAAAGCACAATCAGATGGACAGTGGCAGCAGAAATCAAGAAAAACAACTGCAGAAATAGTGTAAAAATGCACGTCCAAGAGATCAGGTGGCATTCCTTTGTCAGGAAGCTGGCTGGTGGTGTGGAGTCAGTCTGCCAGCACAACATTGTCATTTTGAGAGAGCCATTAGTGGCTCTCTCAACGTGCTGAATAGGGACAACCCAGGCTTGCTCTGTCTTTTTGTTGTTCTTTATCCCGTCATTTGATTAAATGATGACAAATTAATCATACTCCAACACAGAGACAGACTTTACAGCAGTATGAGTGTATTATCTGGCAGTCTTTCCCTGTTGTTTTGTGGTTTGAAGCATTTTGTGCAAGCATCTCTTTCTCCCACTCTTCTCTATCACCTGGGCTTCCTAAACTTAACGAGGTGATAAAATGCTCTCCACGAGGGATAATCCATTTTCCCAATATAACTTAATTCCTTAAAGCTTCACATCTGGAAGAGACTTCCAGAAACTACATCTCAGCACCAGGGAGCTGGCATTTCCATCTCTGAAATACCATTTCTTGAAAATAAAAGCCCTTTGTCTGGCTAAAGACACATTGCGTCTGGAAATGTTGAGGGAAAAGGCATTTCCACAGCAAATGTTTATTTCTGATTCTGAATATCCTGCTAAAAGTGATGACTTCTAATAAACTGTTTGTGAAACTGGATAGATGTCATTATATGCTCGACCTGAATAAGTATTTCTTCCTTCTGTAAAACGTGGAGTTTCTAATTTAACCTTGTAAATATGATGTAACACTTCTGTCTGCAATAAATTGTAAGCAGGGGCAGTTTTTAAATGATACTTAAGTCCTATTGCAACACATTTCATCATCCAGAAAACACAGGAATGCTGCAGAGAGACTGTTTGTCAGGAAAAGTTTTAAAAAAATATTGCCTGTAGCATTGCCCTACAGATGCATTGAGACTCTGCAAAACTTTCTTAGCTATGCACCATCACCTGCCAGAGAGTGGAGAATCTGAGGGGTCACCTCCTGAAATGCCATAATTTATCAGTACCCAGGGCACCCTGTGATTTGCAGAAAACACTCAGTGCTCTCAGAGTAAGACATGCTCTCAGATCTTGGGGGATCCCATGCAGATTGATCATGGTATGCACCAGCACAGCACCACTAATTTAAACCAGTTTGGAGTTCCAGGATTTACAAAAATAACCAGGCAATCCATCTGCACACCTCCCTTTTACCTGACAAAATGCTAGAAACTCACACTCCTCTATCTCATTAGTCCAGGCCTTGCCTTAATCCAAGGACATGGAGCTCCAGGGGAGAGAGGAAGGGATGGGAGGGGAGGGGAGGAAGGATCACAGGGAGAGCAGAACAAAGGTGGATGAAAGGAGGGAATGGTGTCATGCCTTATTTGCTGGTCACAGTGTAACAGAGGTTGAAAAGGACTAATAGGAGTTATCCCTCAACATCTGCAAGCTGCAGAAACCACAGGCAGAGTGTGTCAGGGGTGCTGCTCAGTGGCACCACTCCCATGGGACAACACAACACTGTAGGATTTCTCAGTACATGTTCTGCCAGCACCATTAACCTGCCATGCCCAGATAGCAAAGATAACCCACGTTCACATATTTTCCTTTGGTCCACAGTCAGAAATTAGATTCTTTGAGGGTCCGGAAGCGCTGTTCTGATAAGCATCCACATTTTTTTAGTTCTCTTCCTTTGATCTCCCAAGCAATCCAACCTGTTCCCAAAGATCCCCCTTCAGACCTCTAGCTCCCACACAACTGTTATTTCCAGCAATCCATTAAAAAAAAGGGGAGAAAAACAAATGGGCTCCTACAGGGGTTAAATCAAGAGCAAAATCTAGAAAATACAAAACAAACTGAAGAATTATTTTAAATTGTAGAGAGGAAAGTTCTCATCAAATTTTTTTAAAAAATGAAAAATGGACTGATGAAAGCATTTAAATCAAATTTTTTAAAAAATAATCTTTGTATAACATCAGTGTTTTCAAATATATGCAACTTTTTAATTTGCAAACTTTTCATTTACTTCAGATAACTACTAACCTGTCCCATGGCTGACACTGTACCTTCAGTTCTGAATGCAGAGACAACTCAAAGAGAAACCAACTCAGAGCAAAACCAGGAATCTGAGGCAGGGGCTGAACTGAAGAAATTGGCCTTGTCCAGTTCACCAAAACTATTTTTTTAAGACACAAAAGATGAAAGAGTTTTTACTCCTATAAAGAGACATATTTTCATTAAAGCTGAAATGTACTGAAAGGGCCATCAAATAGAATGTTAATTTAAGGGGTGACAAAACCTGACTCCAAATTTCTTTAATTTTGGTTGTCTAATTTGAGCCACAGTATAAACAACAGCACCAATTAGTTCGTTTTCTTTTAAAAAGTCTCAAGCTGTACCTAAAAGACTGTTGTTCTGTCTAGTTAAACACTCATGCATTAAAATGCTAATAATTAAACTGTTACGACTGACTAATGAACTCTGCCAACTATAAATGATGGTCTTGTTAGATTCACTGCACAGCAAGGCTTCCTTTGTACTGAAAAAGTTAAAGGTTAAAGAGCTCTTGAAAACAGCGAGCAGCATCTAGAAGCAATTACATTTTTTTCCTGGAAACTAATAGTTGTACAATAATGTTTCAATTCGCACTCCGAAAAAAAAAATAATTACTATGAGCTCCATTCATCAGAGCAAATCTTCAGCTTTCTACACCATGGCAGGTTGTTAATTTGGCTTCTGCATCCAGCCTCCTCAGCCTATAATCTAGTGTTTTGCAGAGCCTTTTATTGATCCTGCTCATGGAAACTGAAAGGGTAAAGACTGGAGCTTGACTTGTGATACCTGTTGGGTAGCACTGACTCACATCAGAAAAACACTGTGAGACTGAATTTCAAAAGGTTTATGTGGCAGATTTCCTTGGATATAGTGTTTATTCACTGATTGTCCCTGTGTATTGGCTTCCAGACAATACAGTCTCTGGGAAATGCAGGAAACAGAGCTGGAACTGGAACTGGATTCCTGCTTGATTACATCTGTGACTACAGCTATGCTTCTTGACAAATACCACCTGGGTGAGGAGATTTGGGATTCCAGGGTGGCCACTCAATGAAATTGTGAGTTTCAGGATCAAGACTTTCCTATGAACCTCACATTCCTGGAAAATAAACAGAATTTCCTCTGCCAAAAATCACTTGATCTTGGATTAATCATTAAAAATAGTTTATATGAATCCTAGATGAAATATTGTTAGATATCAGTGAGGAAACTGAGATATAAATGAGCATGTACAGAAGTGAATCTTTCCACCCATTCAGGTATGTGCTGAAAGCAGCTAAAGCTTTCCCTTGGCTCAGCTTGAATTGCCTGCTCTTGAACTGTTGAGAGATCTGTGCATTAGAGAAATACTCAGCCAACTTGATTGCCATCAAAATAACTTTTTACCATTATTTTCCAGATTATTGCTTTGAGAGCTTGTGCGGTGAACATGCTCATGGTGGGGAAAAATGTCAAAAAAAGATTTGGCAAAATCTCCCAAATACGGCAAACTGCCTTCAACGGAATAGAAAATCTTTCCAGCAGTAGACTTAACCATATCTCTTGATGGGTCTGCTTTTTTTTTAAATACACATTTGCTTTTAAATACTGCAGTGGAGTTATTACTACACACACACACACACACACATATATATATAAACTACATAAATGTATATACAAAAGCATGTTGTCTGAGGTTCAGGAAAGGGCCAGCATGGTAGGTCATAAAAAGTGCAGTTAATGATGTCACTCTGCTTCCTTTACAGTAAGGCCCACCACAGCATACACAGACTTTTGTTTAGGGTGTTTATATGATTGAGGAATGACATTATATTCCCAGCACCCATTTCATGTCCAGAAAATGGATAAAAAATATTTTGCTTTTAATTTTGTCCCTGTGAAGAATTAATCAATATGAATCTGTAACATCTGAACAATATGGATTTACAACATCAGTGGCATGGTGGAAATAGGAACTGTGAGCACAAGGGATAACTGCATTCTTTGGATGATATTAAAAAGATATTATCCAAGAGAATCACCATATCCATCAGTGAAAACAAACCACATGCTATTTTTCTCTAAGAGAAGAGCTCCTGTTGAGGCAAAGGATGTAGCAAACTCACAGTCCTGAGGAAGATTTTGTGTGCAGCATTGAGCCAACAACTGTGGGAGATGAATACTCAACTTTACACAGCCAATACATGGGCAAAGATATATCATTATTCTCAAATTTATGCAAAAGATTTATAGTATTGATGTAAAACAAGTGAGTGAGAGATGATTGTCAGCAGGCTCTCAGTGTGAATTTTCTTCTTGGACCTTGTGAATTTGCCTCTTTGAAATATTGAAAGGCATGGCAGACACAGATTCTGCTTTTTCTCTCAAAAGATGGTCACAATGACACAGACACACTAATTTGTATGATGCTTTTATTAAACTTCTGGTGAGGTGCTGGGAAACTGGGTGAGACAGCTGCAAACACATTGGGGGGTCTGAAAGGTCTGAACAACCCTCTCATCTCTTATTTTTATCTCTACAGATTACCCAACACTGTGGTCAGTGTTGTTTGTGTACAGTACAATACACAAGTTTTAAATAAAATGTCTTTCCTCAACAGGTTTGTAGCGGACAGGAGATAGAAAACGTTCACAACCTACCTGGTCAGCACCCTGCCATCAGATATCAGCAAAATGTTGCAAAGTCCAGGCAAAAGAGTAATTTGGATTTTTATTATTATATAAATAATAATAAGGGTTAAGGCTCTGAAAGGCAGCTCAGCCAATAATATATTTTGGGCTCTTCCCTGATCTATATTGCTGGCATCCTGAAATGAACAATAGTGTAGTGTAGACTTTAGTGTGGATCAAGGATCTGTTAATCAAAACAGATCTTTGAAGTGTTAGACACACTGAATAAAGGAGAAATATGTGATACCAAACTCACCAGAAGCCATTGGTTTTCAAGACTGACTTCTTCAATATTGGGCTTAGTTTTGCTTAGAGAGGAAATGGAAAAAAAATCAGTAGAAAGAAACTTTGACCATAATACAGGATAACAGGTAGTAAAGATGCAGAGAATACTTGCAGAGGAAATTATTAGTCAAACATAGCTGTCCAAGACCTGGTGTGTTAGCTTGGTGGAGAAGACACTTCTAGATGCAGATAGCTACAGTATAAAATACATCTCATTACTTTCTGTTTCTCAGCTTCCAAAGAGTTCTCACCTCTCTCTAACATGACAACAGATACATCAGCTAGGATATAGTTCACAAAAACAACAACAGTTTAAAAAGTCAACTTTTACAGAAAGAAAAAAAAAAAAAGAGCATTATAAGTACTAGGGAAAAGTTTTGAGAATTCAGGCTAGCTATTCAAACATTCAGACCACCCTTAAAATAGCAGCTACAGTTCACAGGGGCCAGAGCTACACAAATTCCAGCTCTCCCTATGTGGTAAGTCTAATACTTTCTTTTCTTACGCTTTAAGGACTTCAAATAGGGTTTGTGCATTTGACTCCTTTTATCTCTTTCATAGAGTTCTCTCTGCTTTTAAATCCCTAAGTATCTCTGTCCTCCCCCTGCCATTCCTTAACAGATCCAGGACAGCACAAATAATGCCTCTTGGCTTTGAACACATCATGGCAAATTTCACTGACAGAGGGAAGATGTATGAGCAGTTATCTGGGATAGTTTTACACCAATCCATCTATTGTCTGCTATGTTCACAATCTTGGGCTGGAATGAATTTCAGGCAAAGTGCATCCCTTGCAGACCACTTAAAAACAGAATAGGTTCTGTCTGAGGTCCCAGGCCTATCTGATGCTAAGCACCTTACTGCATCAGGACCTCACTGAGAAATATTCCACTTAGATTTCTCCAGGGCTTCACAGGGCTTTGTCTCTGGACAATGGAAAGATGACAGGGAGATGGCAACAGTTTTGGTGCCTAAAATCCTCCACAGTTCTAGGAAAAAAAAAATGACCCCATCTATATAAAAGGATACCAAGTCAATAGGCAAAAATCAAGAAGGAAATATTTAAAAGGAATGAGAAAAAACCCGGCCTTCTTAAGTGATGAGCCCACAGGTTTCTCTCTTGCTTCTGCCACCATGTAGGGTTTTTTGGGAAGGCAGCTCTTGAAGGGATTCACCTGAATAACGCTGGACAATTTCATCCTGCATGTACAGGACTGGGGCTTTTGTAAGGTGTTCATGACAGAGACTTGTATTTCTTCTTCTGTTATGGTGCCTGTCATTCTTTTGAACATGGTATAAAACAAGAACTAATCATTAGAATAGTAGCATGGAAATCCAGTTATTTATATTTTCTAGGTATTCTGTTAAATCAGTGCAGGAAGACATAGTCTATTTGGGCTCTCCATAGCACTGTGCTTGCATACTTTGCCATAAATTTTAGCCTTTGGTGAGAAAGACAATGGTTATAGAAAAACAGTCACTGCTCTGCTATTGTATTGTAATTCCAAATGCAAGAATTCTGTGTTTCAGCTAAGACATATTTGCATAATATTAAAGCTTGAATTATAAAAAAATGTGAAATGCCTGCAGTTTATATTGTGAAACGTTTGAAAAGTAAAGCAGATTTTTACAAACATTTTTGTAGCACTGTGTTTTGAAACATGCAGTTTATTAGGGAAGAAAACACAGCTTGTGTAATGAGGGATTGCTATAAGTAGATTTAATATATTCTAGCATTTAAATATTATTCTTGATCATAAAAGATTAAATGCCCTTTGGTTTCAATCCTCTTATTAAAACCAGCAAATTTATTTTTCTTGAGTGTGGCAAGCAAGTTTGAACTAAAATGTAAATGCTTAACAGGCTCTGCATATGTGCACGCAGGCGTGTGATGAAGAGATGGGGCATTTTCCCCAAAGCTTCAATTTCAACTTGCTAATTTGTTATCATTGCTCATTAACTATGTGGTTGACCCAAGATGAGCCTGAAGGATTACAGAATATTTGTCTAACTATTTAACAGAAGCTTATAAAATAATAGCATTTGTTAAACACCTCAGGTTTCCCTCCCACCACAGCTGTAATCTGAAGACATTAAAGGGCTGGATGGGTTGAACACAAACATGGTGGTGCTCGGTTGGGTCAGAAGTGTCAGTCCAGCTTGGCTGGAATAGGTAACCCAGTCCACAGTGTAACTACATTAAAGGGAGTTTCTGGGAAACCACTGTCAGCTCTCTGATTTCATGCTGATTTGCTTCTGCATGGGAGCTGCTGTTTTTCATTGGGTGGTTGAGTAGCTGGGATAATCAAATTCATGTCACCTGCAAGCGAGGGTGGAATGAAAAGCATGACTAAATGGGGAGGAAAACCAGGATAGTGTTTCACTGTCACCTATGTCCTTAAAATACTGCTTACGTTTGCCATTACATTTGCTGTCTGTGGAGTTTCTCATGGGAATACTGACGACTCAAAGCTCACAAAAGCAAAGCTTGCAAAAGCTTTGCAGGGAGCAGAGCCCTCAGGTGCTCTCACCTTACTTGAACACCACCAGTACAAGTTTTAATTCTTACAGAAATGACTGGGTGTCACCCTTCCTCCTGCTCAGCAACCCAAACCCCAGGGATTTTTGGTGTGTGGACCCATTTGGACAGGAGCTGTACAGCCCTGACTGGCCATAAAGTGTTTTTGCTGGAGTTTCCAGAGGACTTTGCACTATCTGCTGCTGTCACGCAGAGATAACCTAATTTCTACTGCTTGATAAAAAAAGACTCTCATATCTCAAAAGAAAATAGAGCTCCAAAAACCTCAACACTTGAAGCTTGTTAGACTAAGAACACACCATATGGAAATTATCTACATTGCTTCTGTCAGGATGTACCAGATGGGGTTTAGGGTAACACGCTTGCCTGCTCAGTCTCCTCTGCTCTCACTTCCCCCATTAGATGAGCTTCAACACAAACTGCTTTTTACCTGCCATGCTGCAAAATACTGTTGTACCAGCCCCAAAACACAATAAGGGAATTCAGAGCCAGAGCCCAAGTTTCCTGCTATGGCAGATCTGATCTCTCATTAAAGATTTCAACCTGACTGGAAGCCCACATGTGCTAACCTTGCTCCTTGAGGACACAGAACTCACTGATAGGGTCTCTCCCAGGTAGAAAGACCTTATTGAGAGTGTGAGATGTTTGAAACGTTGAGAATAAATTCAACTTAAGAGTCTCAACAGAAGCTTTAAATAACACTCTCAGGGATCTTACGTTTGAGGCCTGAACTCAGAATTTACCCAACCTGACATAAGAAGACAGCACAAGACATGTGTTTGCCCAGAAATAGAATTTTAGACCTTCTTGAAAATAAGTCTTTGGTAGTTGAGTGTTCCTTGATAGCTAAAGAGGTACTTCCTTTCTAAGCTCCTTTATGAGTTTCCAGAAAAATTACCCCTTTAGGCTGATACTTTTGTAGCTTTTGGAAAGTTTGGTAAAAATCCATATGGTTGGTTTAGAGCATGCTTAAAGAATTGTTTCAGATGTTAAACTTGTGCTAGGGTAACTGAAAACAGTTCAGACTTGGCATGTAATCTCCAGTGAGAAATGTGGGCTTGGATAAGTTGGAAAAAAAATTGGTTCAGAAAGAAAGGAGTTATAAACAAGTGGAAATCGTATGCTTCAGTAATCCAGATGTATGCCAGGCAAGCACAGACGTCTGCATAGCCACATGCTGGAATAAATGCATCTGTATTTATTTAAATGTGTGATGTAATGTGCATGTGCAAACATCTCAGTAAATGGTAGGCATGTTAATTTTTCCCATCTCACAAAATAAATATAGACAATACATGAGATAGACATATATGTCTGGCTGACCAACAGAATAACCCAGAGCTCTTGGACACCAATGAAAAGACTGTTCCTGACTGTAATGGAATATGGTTCAGAGCCCAATGCCCTACAATCCTGCTCATATATTAAAAAATAGAAAGAGTAAATACACATGTAAAATGTTAAAAACCTCATCAGTCCTTAAAAGTTTCCATTACACTATCTCAGATAATGCTTAGTGCCAACTGTGATGAATTAAAGTTTCCACAGCCAGCAAAAGCTGTTCAAAACCTAAAGTGTAATATACGATTTTCTTGATTCAGAATTTCAAAATACAACCTTTTAAACAGAGGTTCAATCATCAAATCCACAGGATAAGTAGCTCTGGGTTTTCTTGCTGAAAATCCAAATTACTTGGGTGCCAAACCTTCACATGCCTAAAACTTGTGTCACTCCACCGACTTCAGTGGAGCTATGCTGATTTACACCAGCTGCATGGCTGGCCCATAAATATTTTCAGTTGATCTGGATTATTTTATATATTATAAGAATTTTCTTTATGGATTACATGGCAAAACATTTGTTCTCAGCTTCCATAATGTCAGGCTCTGTGAATTTATTTTAATACGGGAGCATTTGTGTGGTTCTATTATTGCACAGCTAAATACATTTGTGTTCACAACACAATTTTACTGCACATCCTTCCATTTATGTACTCCCATGTAGACATCCTAGCAGAATTGCCATCACTCCATCTATCCACAGGAAGTCAGATATTGGTGTGGAAGAGTGAAGCTGCAGCTGCTGTGGGAAACAAAGCACTGAATTTCAAGCTGTTGGCCATGCAAAAAAATTTCCACCATAACACTTTGGTAAGTGTAATTCTCCTCATGTAGTTATGTTAGTGGGGCTTTAAAGTTAATCATGCATGTTGTTATTCATCAGGGAGGTAATGCTGGACACTTCACTTAGCACTTTGACACAAAGGTAAATAGCTTCCAAGGATGCCGAGTAGTGGGATAATGAGATTTTATTAAATTTGTGATCTTCCCCTCTGGTATTGCCGCTTACTGCAGGTCTCTTTTCCTCTGCAGCACTTTGTTTGCAATAGCTCAGGGTTCTGGATTTGTTATGGGGTCAGTGAACACACTCAGGCCTTTCCTTGCTGAGCCCCTGCCATGAGCAGCAAGGTGTGCAGCCACCTCCACTGAGCCTGGTGGGGCAGGACACACACCAGGCAGCCAGGCTTGGCTGGAGATGCAGGCAGGGAAATATCCCCTCAGCAGCCCAGGAAAATGTGATCCATCAGCTACACAATCCCTTTTAGGGTGCAGGTAAATAAAACGTATTTACAGTGCATTTAAAGGGAATGTATAAAGAATTGGTTCCCCACACCTTCTGATAAATACAGAATCATGGCTGAATTTTACAATAGTTTGTTTAAAAACTGTTCTACCACTTTGTCCTGCTTTTTCTCTGATTAAGGGTATCCCATAATGTTCTGGTCAGTAGTGTGTTTGGTTTGTGTTAGTCATTTATTAATCCTCAACAAAATATTTCTCCGTTAAATGTTAAAGCAAAGCACAATCAGAGGAAATGGAACAAACTTGCCCAAGAAGGAAGCTATTGGTCCTGCTCTCAAAACCCATTCAACCATCTGATAAAGCCCTCCTGAATCCAAATCCAAGCAGTTACAGACTGAGGTTGAGGTATATGGTCTGGTAAATTGGCAGAGCCTGAGAGCAGTTACCAGCACCTGCCCAGATGGTACCTATCTTTGCTTTTATAAGCCCCACTTTCATTTACAGTTTTCTAGAAGAGAAAGTTCAAAGCAGCAACAACTATTTAATATGTGTAGACTTTCCTCTATATGCCAGGGAAATTAATACTAAAGAAATTTCCTCAGTTGTCTTAGACTGCAAGTGCCATTTAAAAGCCCAGCCCATCGGCCCCGTTTCCTTCATACCCGCAGGCTCTGTGGCATGAAGTACAAATAATGCACTGTGAGGCAAAAAACCAGCATTGCTCCCAGTTCCCAGTGGGGAAACTGAGGCTTGGGGAGGCTGAACACTATGGTTGGGGATACACAAGCTTGAGTTTTGCTGCCAGGACAGGAGGGTTCCCAGGGGCAGCTCCTGGACATTCCCTTGCACACTCTGTAAATCTGCTGCAGCACAAACAGCACAGGGGACAGGAATCTCTGCCTGCTCTCCTACACAGGGGTTCAAATAAAGGCAAAGCTGGCAAGGGTTAAAGGCTATGGAGCTCTACATTAAACAGTCCTGCAGTGCCAGCGAGGGTTAAGACAAGTGACATGGGAGAGACACAACGGGGCTCTCCTTCTGTGCTACATATGTAGATGGGTATTAAGGACATGCATCTCTCCTCATCTAAAATCATGAATTTTTATGAAGTAAGCCCTGCATTCCCATAATTCAGTAGGGTGCACTTTGCAGACCCTAAAGTGCTGTCACTACAGAAGGTTTCATTGCTTGCACCTGCTAAAACATTTGAGGTATTTGAGAGGCAGTGAAACACATTTGCTTTTCATTTTATCTGACTTTGAAAATCTTTGAAGTGTTTAATAGTAGTCCAGAAAAGATTTCTGCCTCTTAATCATTTACTTGTAGGGCACATTCTCCACTGGTAGCCTGTCAGGCAGAAAACGAGTTTAGCCCAGTTTTATTAAGTGCCACATGCCGAGTCAGTGTTCATTAAAGGTGTTTTAAGGTTTGAATTATGTAATTTATGAGAAAAAGAAATACAAAATTCCATTGTTTTATTAATATGCAGCACAGGATATACTGCTAATAACATACTTTTTAAACAGAAGTTTTATTAAAAAAAAAAAGCTTTTATAGGGGGCTACAGATAGGCTTTTAAAAATCTCTTTTTCCCTGTTCGATAAAATTCAAACATTTTAATTCAATCAACATAGATTTGGAAAAAGGAACTATTCTTAACCTCTCCTTTCGGTCACTTTTCTTTACACACATTGTAGACAAAGGGGGAAAAATAAAAGAAAAATTAGAATCTTTTAAAGAGAAATGACAGTATATGGTACTAAAAGCAAGCCACAGCTAAAGGGTGCAGTCAGATGTCAATTCACCCCTCAAACAAAGCAAATCCAGAAAAGAGAAGAAATGATAAAAGGAAAAAGAAAATAACCCCCCCACATTTTTAACCCCAGGAAACACTACTTTCAAAAACTGTTTTAAATTGCCACCACAGATCCACAGCTTGCTGGATATTTTTAATTAAGTGAGGGCTTAACTCAATCTTTTGGTAGCCACTAAACTACTTTGTCTCAATGCTGTAAATAGATTTCCTTAAGCACATGTGAAAAGCAGAACTCATGAAATGTAAGAAGGAGTATATTTTTCTTCTCAGCCAGTCAGGCTCCAGTCTTGAGTCTGGTCTTGGAGGCCCAAGGTAGGACTGGTCCTGTAGCTGGTGCTGGCAGAAAATCTCTCTGTCCCTGAGACAGAACCACATTGACCAAGGGCTCTCCTTACCCAATCTCTGTGGCAAAATTCCCACCAGTGTCCTGTAATTTCACCTGAAAATGAGGTTGTGTGAGGTCTGGGGAGCCAAGACTTGACTTTAATATGGACTTTAATTGCCATGGGAAATTCATAGTTATCCTAAATTATACCAAAGTGGAATTCATGAACCGCCTCAAGGCAGCAGATGTCGCAGTGGGTTGCACTGGTGGGTTTGTTTTGCTTGCTTCTGTTCAATTTGTTTCATTATTTTGTTATTTACTGGTGCTCTGAAAGTTCTGGGAACAGAGGAACCATGGTGCTGTGGGTGGACATGCTCTGTCCATGAGACTGAGCTGCTGGATGGCTCAGGTTGTGCAGAATGGAAAGAGCTGGTGCCCAAAATCAGTGCTTAAGAGAAAAAATAATCATTGGAGATGCCGTACAAGTCACTAATTTTGGAGCCCCATGTGACTAATCCTGCTCATACATTGGTAATAAGATGATCATGTGGAATCTCATCACAGTTTCTGGAGAGGGATGTATTAGTATCAGAATTTGAGATTTGGCTTTTCCAGCAAATGAACTCTGCATGTACCTCACACCTCACTGATGTAAAGGAGTGATGCTCTCTGCAAGGGACACTGAGAGTCAATAATTGCCAAAAAAGCTGCAAAATATGAAGTTGCTGACATTGAATAATTGATTATAAGAAGTGGTATAGAGAATACATATGTAGTACCAAAAATCTTCAATAGAGGTGGTAATTATACTTGATCACAATTATTATTTTTAAAATATAAGTTAAGAGGCAGAAAAAACTTGTAACTATATTAAAAATTTGTTCATTTGAACCAGAGTAACATTTTAATGAATTCTCTGGAAGTATGAGCAAAGAACTTTTAAAAACCCCTTGCCCTGCAGAAAGCACACCTCTAAAAACCTGTTTGCTTTGAATGAAACATTAATTTCACAGTGAAGTCCTCATTTTATGGCAGACACATGCTTGTAAAAGCTGCCATTGTTTGTGTGGAAGGTGTGAGGGAAAAAATACAAGAGGAAAAACTGGCAGATGCTTTACCTCACAGGATCCACTTTAAAGGTGTCTCCTCCAGCCCTGGCTCTGCTGAGGAGCCACTGGCACACTCAGCCTCGCTGATGCAGCACTTGGAAAATTGGTGAACAAGAGCAAGGCATCAACTTTTGCTCCAGCTCTTAATTGTGGCAGTCAGAGACATCATCCTCAATCACTGAGGCAGCTCCTTTTTGGGAAGAAAAGCAGCACAGTGGTAATAGTGCTGCCATCTCTTACTGCAGCCCACAGAGATGTGTAATGGGAGGAAGTTCCAGTGAGCCTGCTGCTCCTTCTTTTGAGACTCACAGAGCAGTCTGGTGCTGTGGCCATGTCCACACCAGCTTGGAAAGCCTCCTTCCCTTGGGCACACGCTCAAGGAGCAGAATACTCATGTGCCAGGATCCTCACCTCATCCCCAGAGGATGGGAGCACTCCTTACCTCTCTGAAGTCAGTAGGGAGAGGGTGTTTTTAATTCCAGTGGAGGAACTGGCTGCTTCGGTTTTATTGCAGAATCATGCTAGTAATACATCCAGATTACTGCAGCTCACGGTAAGGAAGTCAATTTATAATGACTTTGCCATTGTCCTGTTGCTAATGTGCCACATTTGATTCTCCTCAGCTGGCTTTGAAAGGTCTCTTTGAGGAAGGAGGAGATAGCACCCTTGCTTATGAAAAAGGCAAATTATACCCAGGGGCAACATTGCTGCACAACAGGAAAAGGCCAGCCTCCTCCCAGGAGACATGGCCCCAAATTAAATGCAAGTAATTTCCTGACTAACCTGTGATTTCTATCTGGTTGTGGCTTCTGGCATACAGCTAAGTCTCCAGTTCTGCAGTTCTGTTCAGCAGGTCTCACATGTGCTTTCACTTTCATTTCCAAACGTTAATAGAGAACAGCCCATTCCCAACCTGCTGCTCAGGCAGCGGGGCCGAGGATGCTGGCTCTGGGTAGTGCAGCCCTGAGGAGCAGCAAGGACATCTCTGCTCAGGTGTCACCCCCCAGAGGGGTCCCTCAGCCACAGCAGCAATGTGGAAGGTGGGAATGGGAGAGCAACACTCTCCTGGAATGGTTCCTGCAGGTCCCATGTGGCCACCCAAGAGGGTTTGGGGTCTGGTTGCTCCTTTTCTCATCACCAGCCTGAAAGAGATGGAGCTGCCACAGGCATTGGGTTGGAAGAACCTCTGCCAGCAATTTCCTACTCTACAGTGGGCAGATCTCTGTGGAGAAAATCACCAGCATTAGGTCAAAGGGATTTTTGTACAGCAGCAGCGGGTTCAGCAGGAGGTTGGAAAGGTGGGAACCATTTAGCTGTCCTGTGGCTGGACGGGGATAGGGAGCAGCACCTCTGGAAGAGGATGAGTTCTAGAGGGTTCCATGGAGTGTGTGATGCAAGGAGAGAGCCTTAAAGAGTAACATAAATTATGTTCAGTGGTTTTGTGGTTACTTCTAGAAGGAAGGAAGGAAGGAAGGAAGGAAGGAAGGAAGGAAGGAAGGACAAAGCAGCCTGCAAACTCCACTATGCAAGCAGTAACATATTTACTTTACTAAAAGTACTCTACCATGATTTATCCCAAATACCTGTCTTCCTCCTGTACTTTTACAGCATTTGGGGGTAATTTCTATGGACACTGTAGCACCTTTGCATTGGGAACGATCTGTTCAGTAGATCATCTGGATATGGGCCACAGACATCACTGAAATGATGTGTGCAGAATTAGGGTGAATCAAATGGCTGAGCCTACTTGAAGTTATCAATAGGGTGGTTAAAAAGCAATGGAAATAAATACAAGGACATGCCAAAATCATCTCCAGAAACTATCTAAAGTCGAAACTAATATGTGTGTGCTTGTGGTAAAACAAGACAGCAACTTTCTTAGTGCTCCCTGATATCATCAAAGATGGAAAATGATCATACATTGATTTATAATTTTCTTCATGAATTTAGACTTTTTTTACACTCAAAAAACTTTAAAATAGCTGTGGTGTTTTACTCACGTCAAGCTGAACAAATAAGCAACACCAATCTATTCAGGCTCAGGGTAAACTAATTTTTATATGCTGGTTTTAGATTTTCCTTTGAAAGTACTCTTTTATCACTCTCCATTTATTTAACCCAAATAGTTAATCTCTACTGTGTCTTCTGGTGCAGCAGCAAAAGCATTCCTTCCACTGCTAATGGCAGAATTTCTAGTGGTGTGAGTAAATTTGTGCTGGTCACCACATAAAGAAAAGGCTGTAATATAAAGAGACTGTACCACTTTTATTAAGTTGATATAATCAAACTAATAAAACCTGTGTGCGTAAATGATAAGGGATATTGATGCTGTTTGTTGAGAAACTGGCACAGAAACAGCCCTGAATGGGATACATCTGGGATTAATAACCCAATTCATCTAGTAAATAACAGGTTGCACAAATTTAATCAGCTGGAGAATTATTACATGCGTAAGTAGATACTCTGTGGGGGGCAAAACTTACACTTGATGCACAGGCCTGAAATGGTCACTCTGCTCTTGATTTTGCTGTGGAAATGCCTATCTGCTTCAAGTCAAGATGGTTTTCAGGTTGAAGGATTCCTTTTAATTTCTGAAGTGACTGTTCTATACCAAAAAATACAGATTTTAATTTTGATTTTGACTTACTGTCATTCAAAGATAATTTCTTCTAATCATTTTTATCTTAGGCCCAAGTGAACCCCAAAATCCAAGTAGAAACACAGGTAATGTTCTGAAGTTCATCCTCATTTATGATTAGAACATATGAGAAACAATCAGTTTAGGAAAGGTTTCCTCATGAGATTAAAAATGGATACCACCTTGGTAAATAAGTTCAGAAATACTTAAATGCCCCCAGGCAGTGCTTTTTGTTTGTACGAGAAACAAACAATAAATCACGTTTTTGCAGTAAATTTTTGCAAAGAGCGTTTTCTCATTAATTTCTGTGGGGAACATGCCTCAGGTGTTTCAGTGATTGCTAATACTTCTGCTACAAAAACTTTTAGTTTGTTACAAGACATCTGCAGCCTGGTATATAAACACATATATATTAAAAAAGAAAAGAGGAAAAAACCTCTTTTCTTAGCATTTTTTTCATACTTGGACTTAAGCTTTGGCTCGGGTGAACTTTTGTTTTTTGGCTAGATGTCCATGTTTACAAGAGAAACGCTGGATGTCCCATTCTCCCTCCGCATTGCTTCAGAGGAAATGCCGCGGCATTGTATTTACAAGATACCCCGAGCTGTCAGTTTCCTTGAAACACAATGTATTTAATACAAAGCCATTAAGCCTTGTAAAACTGTCAAAAATGTAAATGACACTTGTAATAAAACCTTGTCGCGTGACCGGCCCTGGCTAATCAGGGTTGATGATATCGCTGCAGCTGATCACGGCTGGCGCTATGTACATTTCGACAGCTTTATGGCCCGTGTGGATTTGTGTTATTAAAATTGTACAGTTTTGTAAGGAATCTGGGGTTTAATAAAGCAGTGGAGAAACTACAAAAGGGACAATATGTCCCACTAAAAGTGAGTCAGGCTTTAAAAAAAGAAAAAAATCTAAAAAATTAAAAATAAAGAATAAACGGAGCACACAAGCCCGTGTGTGTGTGCCTGGGAATAGGGAAACCTGGAGAGGGTCTCCCTTGCCTAACTCGTGCAGGGTACGGGCTGCTCGTATAAACCACTTTTATGTATTTATAGCTCGGCAAATACCTTGCATCTGCGAGACCATAAAACAAATTACAATGTATCCAATTGCTTCAAGGTGGCGAATTGTGCTTAAACTTAATGACTTGTGCAGATTATAGGAGAAAGAGCATTACCTGTTTAATGTCTTTTTTAATAAGTAATTCCCAAACAAGTATAGTCAATGGGAGGTTGGGAGTTTGGTTTTGTTTGGTTTCTTTTTCTTTTTTTCCTTTCCTCTTTTTTTCTTTTTCCTCCCCTGAGATGTGAACAGAACATTGTGAATACAAGGTAATGCACCCTTTTATTTATTTTGCAATCCTTGGAACTGCTCCCCGGAGCACAAACATGTCAGAACAGCAGAGACGAGCATACATATTCTCCCAAAAATCTATAAATTCAACCTAATGGGGCAGATATCAGAAAAATGTGTTGGATTGAAGGCACATAAATCACCCCTGGTTTCCTGGCATGAGCTGGCACTGCGTGCCTTATATTTCAGCCAAATTATTCCATTTGTTTCTAAAGATATTTTAATCCCTCGTGACCTCAAACTTCCCGTGAACCAGGCCCCGAACAAAAGGCCGCCCACTGTCTTTGCAGTAAATCTGTTGTCTCCCTTCTCGGCCCGCAACCTGGGATCATAGATCACCCCTGCACCGCAGCTTGCTTCAATTTACTCAATTAACTCGAGTAAAGCACTTGTAAGTTTGCAGATGTTGCTTTATTATCGAAGCCTAAAACGCACACAGGGGTTCAGGAGCCCGAGGTTACGGGGAGGTTGTGTGGAGGGGGAGGGAGGCGCAGCCCCACAGCCGCTGCCTGCGCCCCCCAAGCCCTGCTGGGCTGCCCACCGCTGTCCTGGGGGCTCTCCGATGTTATCTGGCAGGGAGAGGGGACAGGAGAAGCAGGTATTCCACCTCGAGATAATGCCCGTGATTAACAGATGTTTAATTGGGCCATTCGTCAAATGAAGGACCTGCCTCAAAGCCAGCCAGGCTAAGTAAATTATTTCCAACCCTGCAGGTGTTGGACTGGCAGCTCTATTACTCTTCTGAGAAAGGGCTTTAGAAGATTTTTATATGAAAAGATAATTTATATCTACAGGGGCTTTTTGCAAGGGCATGCAGTGATAGGACAAGGGGGAATGGTTTTAAGTTGGAGGAGGGTAAATTTAAATTGAATATTAGGAGGAAATTCTTCCCTGTGAGGATGGTGAGGCACTAGAACAGGTTGTCCAGAGAAGTTGTGGATGTTCCATCCCAGGAAATGTTCAAGGCCAGGCTGGATGAGGCTTTTAACAGCCTGGTCCAAGTGGAAAGATGTCTCTGCCCACAGCAGGGGTTAGAACTAAGTGAGTTCTAAGGTTCCTTCCAACCCAAAACATTCTGTAGTTCTATGATCACATCTTTATCTAACATGCCTTCAGATCTGGGCCCTGTCCTCCTTCATTTTGCATGACTTCAAAAAATGGGCATTTTGCCTTGGACACATATCTTCCACAGGACTTGGCTAAAGTTGCTGGGGATTTTCTTGAATATTCTCTCTCTTAGATATTCCAGAACATCTTTAGCCTATATTACACCTGAGGAGCAGACAGGGCTTGGTGTGTGTGGCAAAATGTTCGCTATGAAAGAGCAACAGGAGCAGCAACCCCAATGCCAGCAGTAGCAGGGTTTACCATGCTGGTAGTCTCCCTCCATGATCACAAGGCAGTTGATAACATTGCATGCCCATGCTTTTTGTAATCTGTGTGTCACCTACAAGTTTCTTAGATTAGACTAAATCTCTGGAATAGCAAGAACAGAAACAAACCAAACCTGTGTTCCTGGATGTCTTTTGTCCCTAACAGTATTCGTCTTATGCTGAAAGTTCCACAGTTTCTTAGCTTTGCAGGCATCTTTTTCAGGCTGTGTTGGGCTTAAAGGGTTTTGCCACATGAAGCAATTTCTACTGGCAACAGTAACGGAGCAGACTGGAATGAGTTAAGGGGGGTATGACTCTGTTGATTTCTCCTGCATCATCTAAACTCAAACTTGGGTTTGATAGCTAGCCAAATTTGGAGTCCCCAATTTTCAGTATCTGTAGTGCTTTAAATGGAGAAGCCGAACTAAATCTCAGGGGAATTCACATGGCTGACAAATGTGGATGCAAATGGCTTCACTTTTGTGAGTAATATTTGTGTGCAAAAGTCTCTCAAACTCTTCTCAGCTTTTAACTTTCTTAAGAAAGTCTTTAATTACTCTTTGAATATGCCATTCTATTTCTTTTTTTACTTGCAGCATTTTTTCAAAATAGTGGTCTGTTTTGTTTCTCTGCATAATGGAAGTTAATAAAATATGTGCCAGAGGCCAAAAATATGATGAGCTACAAGGCATACTCCAGACTTTTAGGAAAAAGAAGAAAGAGTTGGCCTGTAATTCCACACTTTATCAGTATTTTTCCATAGAATAGATATTACTTTTGGTGTGTTCTCCCAAAATATCTGGCCTGAATCTCAGTAATTTGCCCCCTGTTTCAATCTTTAGCTCACCAATTTGTGCTCATTTAAAATCTCTTCTCTGTGCCAAAAACTGCCTGTAGCTAGTCTAAAGTTTAAACCTGAACCAGAGGTTCACCATGTCTTTTTCTTCCACAGTGGATTTAGGTTAGATCACATCTGTTGAATTAAGAGAGCTGGGGAAGGAATCCCAGCAACATGGTACAGGTCCATGAGTTCATTTAGTTTTACTGCTGCAGTAGAAATGAGCAGGTCCATGGAAGCATCAACTTGCTGTTCCTGCCCCTCCAGGTGGCCACTGGCATCCAGGCTCATTCCCACCTGCTTTAGACCCTTGTATTAAGCATCTTATGAAGAAAATGGTTGCTTCCTTCCTGTAGGCAGTCCACAGAGAGAGAAATCTTACCTGAGCTGCCTCCCAGTCTCCACTCTGTAGAGGGATCTTGGTGATAGAACTCTTGAAGTACTGGGATCTGGTTTATGAATATTGGCTGTTTGCTATAAGAAATAATTTTGTCCATCAGCCAACCTATTTTAATGAGTGTCCCAGAAAAAGTTGGAACTTGGAGTCTGTGTTGCATGGGTGAAACTTATGTGGTGTGAGGAAGGGATTGCTGAGCTTGTCTAACACTGTTTTTTCTTCCCTTCTCTTCTGTCTGGATGAGTTTCCACATCCCTACACTGAATTTTTTGGAGATGTCATTGCTGATCTTATGCAACCTGGTACCCTGGCTGGAATACCAGCAAGGCTGGGGCAGCACAAGGTGCAGGATGATTTAGGAGTAGGATAATTTGTTGGCTGTAGCTCCAAGGGAGTTAGATGCTGTTGCTGTCACATAGCAGCTGGCATGGAAGAAGTCATCTTTGCTCAGTTATTGATAATCTGCCATCAAAACCTGTTACCTGGAAGCTCATTTGGGTGTAACTATTCCAACTCCAGCCACTGCAATGCTGGAGCTGCTTTTGACAATTTGAAATCAGGAGACAGAGTTTGAATTGGAGATAGGTCACCTCTTGGCCTGTAAAACACAGAACCACCATCTCAGGCTTGGTGAGGTCTGTGGGGAAGCAATATCCTGTGCTGGCATAGCTGCTGTTGAAAAGCCAGAAGCATGTGCAAGGTGTTCTGCCTTCTTGCAGGCTGCTATCATGACTTTCATCATGATTTTCACAGTTCAGCAGTGCTGGGTAGAAAGAGCTCATGGCTGTATCTTGCCACCACTTCTTTCTTTCCAAATCCCAATTTGGAAACAGTTCTGAAATAATTTCCTGCAGGTGATGAGGTTGTTACCCTGCTGTTTCACTGGGACTTTGCACTTGGGAATGTGCACTAAAGAAAGATGTCTTGTTACCCTGGACTTGCCAGCTATTTTATAGAATTACAAAGCACTAGAGTACTGAAAGGCATTTATTTCAACAGCCAGCGTGGATCATGCATTCTCAGGCCTTTTACAGAAGAATAGGTAAGGTGTGATGCTGTGAGCTTGTGTGTTGAAATGTCTGTGGGCTCATTCCAGCTGTGTCTACTGGGCAATCCCAGCTCTCTCCCCTCACCTATCTGGTTCCTGTTCCCAAACCTGTTGGAACAGACCCTCTCTGCACCAGCACTGGGAGCATTCTCAGCTGATTAGACCCTTCAGCATTGTTGCATTCTGCTTCTCACCAGCATGTCTTCCTCACTTTGTCCCGTATGTTTGGGCTCACCTCTCTTTCCCCTCACAAATCACTCACCCATGAACTACTGGCATCTCTACCCACGTATTTGTGTATCCACCTCAGTAGGAAATCAATGCACCTTGAAGAGTATTGTGAGCAGGTCAAACAATATTCCTAGTGAAAAGTCTTAGCCCTATTGCTTCACACTCAACTGCATTTCAGCCTCTCACTTTTCCTCCTTCTAAATACAATTTCATTTGATACCTCAAAATCAAATTCCAGGAAATTCCATATGGGCTTGTTGTGAATCATGAGCCCACTGTGTGTCTTCTCTGAATACTGACTTGGCTTTGCACAAATTTACATAAAATATGCTCAGAATAAAAACTTGCATTGGCTTCACTGGAAGAAAGTGAGATTTCTTTTTAGTTTGTTGTCAGTATGAAAAGACAAAAATATTTTGTAAAAATAAAAGAGGATGTTTGAGAGATTCTTGTGGATTGAAATGAAAATCATAAATAAATTTTTTTTCTAACAGAATTGGAAGCTTGACTCCAATATACATCTTTTAAATAGATTAATTTTTTTTAAAATGAAATTTCAGAAAAATGTCAACCAAAGGCAGTTTTAACCTGAGGAGTGGGGAATGCAGATTTTCAAACTCAGATTCCTCCATCATATTTGAATCCAGTGTTGAGGAAAAATGACTGAAACTCATGAAACATCTTGGTATTCAATCTTCCCTTTTTTTAAATCAAAAAACCTATGAAAGTGACATGTGCAAAATAATAAAAGCAGTGTGAAGGTCACCCTCCACTCCAGAGAAGCTGGAATGTGTTTCAATAATCAGTGATTGTAATAAGTGAGTATCCTTTCTTCTATTTTCGACGTTAATAGCACAATGACCATCAGAGACACAGACCAGGACAGTGCTAATGAAAGACATTTTGGGTTTTTTTGCCATTGAATTCTGTCAGTTACACTGAAGGCTGTTTTGCTGGCAGTAGTTGGATCTTCTTCTCTTTTTTTACATAAGCAAAGTTGAATAATATGCAGCAAACTGAATGACAGATACAATTTTGAAGGCTAAAACCTAAAACCTTTAAGCAGTGATTTAAAAGCTAATTATTATGGATATAGCCATTCAACATTCATTTCTTAATATTGTTCCCTCAAGAAATAGTGATTTAGTCAACCAATTATTTTATCTCTTTTAGGGATACTTTCTTAATTGCAAAACAATCTAAAAATATAATCAGCATGCTAAATACATGTGGTATCTTGTTTAGAATGCCATGTTGGAGGAAGAATGCAATTAAACTGTCAAAATGTAATTGTTTCTCATATTTAATTTAAAGAGGTTGATTCACATTTGCTTTTCATGTTTAGGAGTTAAAAAAAACAAAGCAAGCTACTAGTACAGAAGCTAGTTTTTAATAAATACAACTTCAGCTTGGTGAACTGAAGAAAGCTGCCTCTGTCATGAGGTGTGGCTGTCAACAGATAGGCAAATATTCCCATTTTTCCACTTCTCAGGTAACTGCATTCTCCTGTTTATGCAGATGCACAGAGATATTTTCACCATGTTGTCAAACCAACCAACTTTTACTTCCAGGTCAAAATAAGTGGGTCTTTCTCCTTTTCTCCTAAATGTCGTGGTAGTTCTGTGATCCTGTACGTCTCTTTTTGGGTAGCAAACGATTTTTTGGAAGTTGTATGATGTCCAGTTAAGGAAAATCTTTGAGTGAAATTAATCCAAGTCTGCTGGGCCCTTGTCAAGTTGCCAGGAGCTTTTCAATCCCTCTTATCTCCTGAACAAAGATAGAAGCCTTGTGGAATCTGTAGCACTGGGAATTAACTTCAGATCTTAGATGGGGTGGAAATCTTCTCGTGAGTGCCACACTGGATTTGTGGTAGTAAAGAGAGTATTACAAATTACTCCAACCCACTCAACCCAAAAACCTTACACTCCAGTACTGCTGCCTTAAGTGGTACATTTTCAGGTGAATTGGCATGAAACACACACACACAAAAATGCAAGAAAAAAATATTTCCAGAAGTTCACATCTGCTTTTCCTTGGTTATGTTACCTAACAGTTTATTTGGAAAATTATATTGTCTTTAAAATACTATCATTTAAAAGCTATTTAAGCGAAAATACAGATTAAATGAATTTAAATGGATTATGAATTTAATTATATTGCCTCTTGTGTGTTATCTCTATCCCATATATACCATTACATATACAGAATGAGTGGATTTTACTTTGATTTTAGATTATGTGTTTTGCCAATTCTGTAACTGGTCCAATAAATAGAACTGGTAGATTGTTATCCTATCTGTGGTTCAGCCTCAAGAGAGGGCTGACAACTCAGCTTAGCATGTGGGTTTCCCACCTATTTGTTGCCAACAGAGTAGATTCGCACTTTTATATATTTATATTTATTTATTTAT
>VWYP01012728.1:0-16081 GCA_013400435.1 Pycnonotus jocosus | reverse complement strand
ATTATAAATCATATATTTATATATAATTTATATATAAATGATATAAAATTATAATAAACTATATATATAGAATTATAATTTATATAAAAATTATATATTATTATATATTTGCAGGATCTAGCAGAAAAATGGTTAAAGGTCTGTCTGCCTCTATCCCCTAACATCCTCTCCTCATAATATTCTCCTTATTTCATAAGAGAGCCCAGCTGCATGTGAGCTGCTGACTGGGGAGAATTCTGAAGTACTAACCAGTCTCTGGTAAGAAAAATCTTAGAGGTTTACAGTTTTGCCAAAGCTGAGGGGGCATGAGTTTGCACAGAATTGCAGGAGACACATCCTTTACTATGGAATCCCTGGTGAATGTTTTGTACCATAGCCTTACCCAAAAATCCAAGCCCAAGTAAGACATGCAATGTGGGCAAAAGCCTGCCTGTGCAGTTGATGGAAATGGTGCTTTATAATGAAAAGTGTGGGGGGACTTTATGGCCCCAGGCCCTGCCTAGAAAAGCAGTGTTGGGCCTGTCACACATGTCACTATAATTTACATGAGACCTGATCCTCAGGTAGCACCTAGGGAGCAGCAAGAAAAGTGGCACCAAGCCCATAATATCTAATTTAAAAGTTATTTGAGCTTTTGGCCTTAAGCCTGTGAAACCAACTCCTATCCAAAATTTTTTTTAGCTTGTGTTTCTATCATTGTGCCCCACCATAGAAAGGAAAATAGATTGTAGAAACCCAGGAGTCTTCAGCAGACCTGGCCTGAGCTTCCTGCATGGCTTTGCCTCTTCCATGGCAGCATGGAGAGGTGGAGGGCATCCAGTCTCTTGGGGGGACTGTGGGTTTGGAATACATCAGGGTGCCAAAAGATTGTTCTTTGAGGCACTCCCAACTCCTTCTCTGCCACATTTACCAGCTCCAGGATAAAGAAAAGCAATGTAGCTGCCATTTTCCCTCCCTGTGTTATCACAGGACCATCAAGGTCAGAAGAGACTTTCAAGATCGTTTAATCCATTTGTCAAAACCCAGCACCACCATCATCACCCTGAACCATATCTCCAAGTACCACATCCAGATGGCTCGTGAACATTTCCAGAGACAGTAATTCCACCACCACCCTGGGCAAACAAATGTTTAACATTCCTTCAGTGAAATTTTTTTTTTCTGATGTTGAATCTGAACCTTCCCTAGGGCAACTTCAGGCCATTTTCTCTCATTCTTTCACTTGAGACATGGCAGGATAGACCAACCCCCACCTCACTCCATCCTCCTGTCAGGGAACTGCAGAGGGCAGTGAGGATGGTCCTCCCTGAGCATCCTGTTCTCCAGGTTAAACACCCCCAGATCCCTCAGCTGCTCCTCACAGGATGTATTTACCAGACCCTTCACGAGCTTCATTGCCTGTTTTCAGCATATTTCTGACCTGAATCCAGGGCAAGTCTGGGCTACAGTGGATATCAGCAACCATCCAATCAAGGAAATTCACTCTATCCACAGCCAGAAGTGTGGGAGAGGGCTGCACTTTCCCACTTTGACCCTGCAAATTCTCAAGTCCTGCCCCAACTCTCAGTGGCTCCAGCAGAAATGGAAGCACGTTAAAAATCCCCCGTGGTCTATACACTTCTGCAATCACCCTCACCTGAAAAAAAACCCCCAACCTGATTTGCCTGTGTCAGGCCAGGTCTTGGCTGGACTCTGAGGGTTTCATACAGGATTTTTATCCCCTAAGAAGAGGCATTAGGGTTGCCAGTTTGAGATATGACAAAACCCAGCTGCCTCAGTGAAATGGCTGCTGCCCACACTCAGCCCCATCCACACATGTGTGGTGCTTGGGGTAACAACTGCCAAGCCTACAGTAAAAGAGGCCAGGCAGGAAGGCAGCCACATGGCCACTCTAAATGATATTAATAAGACTTTATAAAAAGTTTAAAGCACAATGTAGCTTTTCAAAGTGTTTCTTAGAGATCTCTACATATGTATAGGTGTTTCATGTCTATGAGATAGAGGCTTGGGGTAAATTTAATACAGTATTCTTTTCAGCCTAAGAATTTTTTATTATTTTTTTATTCCCCCCGAAAGCTGTTGATATAAACTGGGACTCATTAAAAACACCTTGTGTTTTGTTTTTGGAGATTCTGAATTTATGTCATTTCCTGGAATCGTTAGGAAGCAATGTAGCATCAGCAAATGTTCTGGAGGAGCTCTATCTTGCAAGGAGCAGAATATTCCCGCTGCAGTGGATGGCAGTAAAATGGTGCTTAGCACCTTTCAGGAGATGCTGAGCATCTCTGCCCAGCCAAAGCCCAGGGATAGCATTCCCAAAGGACAGATACAAGGATATTAAAAAAGACTTTGATCAAAGAAATATTGCTTCTTTCCTCCTTTCACTAAGCAGATGTGCAACGTGTCTTGGGAAAGAAATAGAAAAATTCCTGAGTGATTTATTTGATGAACCTAGTTTTAACCCAGGTTATTGCATGCCTGATATGGTGATGCTGGTTATTAGTTTCCAGTTGAAAATGACCAGATAGAGAACATATTCACTTCATCAATATAATACATTTATTGGTTGTCAAGAGAGTCACATCACACAGATATGTAAATCTGTCACTTTGTCTTAAAAGTGTATTTCTCTATTACAATGCTTCTTGATGTATGTTTTAAGGCAGTAAGGCCTTTTAAATATTAAAAAAAAACCAAGACAAGGGGGAAGATTTGTCTGTTCAATCACAGGATTTAAGACATTAAAAGCAGATGCATCATTTATAAACGTAGGATTTTATCAAATGCCATAGCAAATGAAAAAATCATATCTACCATATGTAGATATGTGAATTAAAGAAACCCAAATTCCCAGGAAAATTAACAAACTCTTTTGCTAGCCTTAAGGTGGATTAGTCCAGGATGCTGGTTACTAGTTGACCACAAATCTCAGTTTGCTGCATCAAAAGTAGAATAGAATAGATTCTTTGTTTAAAATAACTTTTTTATAAAATATTTGTTAGTCTGTTTATAAGTCCACGGCAATAGTGTTAGTTTTGAAAAAAATATATAACTAAAGGAACTCAGAGAAGTTTAATGATAATTTAATTCTGTTCTTCGCCATTAAAAACTGCAAGAACTATCAATAACAATAGATATTTAAATTAGCAAGACATTTGCCAAATCAATATTTCTCCCTTCAAAATGTGCGAAATGGACTTTTTCAAAATGTGATGACGTTTTATATTTTAAAACAAAACAAAACAAATCACCTACAACCTGACATATAATGGGACTATTCCTTCACAAGGACCCAGTCCTGAAATGGGGCTGTATTTGTCAACAACTGCCCCTGCTTTGTGCAGAGTAAGAACAGGTTGCTCCAGCACTCTGAAATACTGAACCAGAGAAGCATTTTCTCCTGTTAACCCTTTTTTTTTGGTGATGGGACAGAGCAATAGGGCACATGACCCACTTGAGTCACCATGAGGCCTATCAGTGAGATTTGTATCAGGTTCTAAAGAAACTTGACAATATAAGCTACAAATGATGATAAATGAGAAGAAACATTGTTCTGACTGTATAAAAGTAAATTAATTAGTGTGTGTGTTAAGTATCACAGTACAAATGCAGAGGAACTGCATGAGACCTCCATTTGCCACAGGAAAAAAATCTGTCTCTGAATGGATCCCACACTCTGAGCCTCATCCAGCAGAATCTCCACATGTAAAACCGCCACTGAACTTAAAAAAAACTTCGCTGATTGCAGTGCCCTTGGAATTAGTGCTGTGTCATCTCGGTTAAAACACATGGTAATTTACCAGTGTCCTTGTTGAAAAGAATATTGGTAGTACAGAGGAGAACATGTACCCCCCATGGACAGCTTTATCCAGGATCTCTCCATCCTGCAGAGATTTCTGGGCATTGCATGGTTTATCTGCAGGATCCTGGATGTAAAAGCACTCATACAACTCCTCCCTCTTCCCAGCAGAGGGAATACACCCTGGGAATTTATTTGGGTTTTGTGGTAACCCCCTCAGTGTTCCAGGGCTGTGCAGTTTCCTTCAGGGCTGCCTCAAAGGATGGGGCTCAGCTGTGGTGAGGGAGTTCACAGGTGGTCAGTAACTAGCAAAGGGTTGTAGTTATGGCTCAGGATAAAGAACATCCTTCCTGATATGCAATGTATAGATTGTCTGCCCGTGTCCCATCCCCTGCTGCACCTGCCTCTCCCTTCCCACCTCACCCAGAACCACTGCTGGCCCATTTCCTTCTGCCTTGCTCCTCTGTCCTTCCCCTGCTCCTGCCCCTCAGGTGTCCTGGTTTTCCCCTGGCTCCTGCCCATACACACACACACTCCTGCCTGCACTGAGCATAGGAGTAGTAGTAGCTTTTATTACTCCCAGTTCTTTATTAATGCCACATGTGCTGTTGTAAGGTTAAGTTATTAAGTGATATCCAATAATTGTTTCTGCTCTAAAGTGGACATTTCATTTAACTATACTCATGTGGATCTGTTTCAGTACCATTTATCATGACCACATTTAAGGAAAGATTTCAATAAACCATTTCTCTCTCTCCTTTCTTTAACGTAACTAGACCTAAAAGGTCCCAGTCAAAAATTAAATACAATTACCTTTGGACCAGCATAAGGGAATGTGGGGCTCTCAGGCATTTTGGAAGTTAAAATACAGATTTTACTGGGCTATCATCTCTGCTGCAGAGTTAATTTTACTGTATGTGTGCACTTGCTGGAAATGCTTACATGAAGGCATACAATGACCTGTTTAGTTTGCAGAAGAAAATGATGTCATTTGCAAGTAAGCTTTCAGCTGTGATATTTTATAATTGTTTAGATGAAAACCTGATAATCCTCTACTCCTTCACATAAACTGCAATCCATCTTTAAAACTGCGATAATTCATAAAACCTGCAGCTTAATAAACTAACAAACCCCAGGCCTATGTTATTTTAAGGGAAGTCAATCTTTGATCAGTCAAGCTGAAATGGGTCTGATAAGTGGAGGCCTTACTCACAGGGAGCAGCACTCCAGTTTGTTATTGCTATTTGCTCATCATCCTCAAGTGCAAAATAAGCAGAAGTCTTTCCGAGCTTCTTATCTCTTTTCACTTTCTTCTCTAGATCTCTGTCTCTTTAATCCAGCATGTCTGCTGCTGGTTAACAAGGAAATCCTGTGTCAATTATCGCCAACAACTTCCTGCTGTGAAGCTGTGGGGAATCAAAGCTTTTGAGAGCCTTTTTCACACCAGAGAGTAGTGCAGGGCCTAATTAAATGGCCCTCATATCCTGCAGCCTACTGGTGGCCAAATGATAGAGAGCTAATGAATGATAACCTAATTTTTATTTTTTTTTCCCTCCAAGAATTGTTTTGATTCTTCCGGTCAGTTGTGCTTATTGAGTGGCAGCTCATTGTTCGTGCTTAGGGCTGAGGAGGGTGCCAAAATGCAGAACTGGAAAGAGAGATACCAATCTGCTGGGTTTATTGTGTGCAGCCCCTCGATTATATAAATATATATATTGCATATCGGCAAGGATATTTGTTAAAATTGCTTTGCTGAAATGTGTTGCCCTCTTTCCTCGATATGAATTGCTTTGGTGACTCTTATACACATGTGGGCTGCAAAATTGTCCTATAAATCCCCCTCATAAATGCTATCACTAGAATATTATTTTTACAGAATCACAGAATAAGGTATCTGCCATCGCTCGTGCACAGCTGCCCCAGCTCCTCCTCCTCTCTTTTTCTACTTTTTTTCTTCCCTTCTAAAATATTTCTATGAAGAACTTGATCTCCTGCCCAAACAAAAATACAGCTTTTGTATGGCTGCTGCTTAAGATTAACCAACCTTATGCTGAAGTTGCACATAAAAGAAATACAAATTCGTGAGTCTGGGCTGGGTTTGGGTTTAGAGGAGCCCTGGCTGCCTCTGCCCGCACAGGGCTGGTGATCTCTGAGCTCTGAGTGCCCTGTGCTGAGCACAGCTTGCATCAGTGCAGTGCCCCAGAAGGTGGCCAGCAACAAAACAACCTTAGGAATAAATAAAATACCTGAGCACTTAGCAAGGTGCTCGAATTTAGCCCAATTGTTCATTTTTGAGCATTCTATCGTGGTGCGTGTGCATGAGGTGACAGACTTAGGGCTACCATGGGACACCTAACTTTGAATTTCCTGACTTTTACGGTTTTACATTACAACTTTAATGTTCCATTAGCATGGGGGTGTTTTTTTTGTAGTTAATTTCCTTAGGGAGCTTGGAAGAGTTCAGGCTGGGGAGGGTTTTTTTTATTTTTTTTAAATAAAGAGAAAGATGCTCAAATCTGCCCAGCTGTGTTGAAATGTTTCAAAGAATTTAATAGGACTTTTTTATTTTCCTAGAGAGAAACAAATACAAAATGCCAACCAGAATTATGCACACCTGCTTTCAAATTCTGAAAAGCTCAGGGTTTGTCCTGCCCTATTCCATATCCAGAGCTCTGGGTGAAATCAGCTGACATAAGACCCTGTGTTAAGATTTTTTTTTAAGTGGTTTGGACTTGAGTTTTTTGGTGCTTTCTGGGGCAAGTGAGTAAGAACAGACCGTGAGTTTAAAGAACACTCTCCTTTGGACTATGAACATTAAGAGTCAGGCCCTTCTTTTGTTAAGCTTTTCAGTAAAAAAATTCAGGAATATTTTATTTTTATGTGCTTGAGGCTTTTAATTTCCAAAATTCTAGCTTTCCTGGATGCAGAGGAAGTTAAATTTGAATCAAATTGAGAAGACTCCCATTAATCACATGGCTCCACAGGCTGTGGATTCAGGAAAAAACACATGTGATTAAAGTTATGAAGAACCAAGCAAGAGTTTTCACAAACTACCTCCATTCTCCTTTGCATTCATTGACACAACGAGCATTTGTTACCTCACAGAGTGCAAATTTTATTTGCTAGTTTTGGAGCTAATTAAATGGTTTCATAGTTCAGTTCAGGATATTGCTCATTGCAGTGCATTGACAGGTGATTTTTTTGCTACACAGCTGATGCAGTTATTATGCATATTTGTGTGTTTTTTCCGTGGATATAATTTTTCCTTTCAAATAAGATTGAAAAACCCCAAACACACTAGTTACAGTTTTTACCAGGTCCAAAGGCATAGTTTTTATGAATTTTCACTCACAAACTCCCCCCACCCCACTGAAATAAAGCCTTGAAGTACCTATTTCTCTTAGCCATTAATAGTGCTGGTGGAGATTTTTTAACTGATGACATACAGAGATGAGGTAAAAAAGAAATTTATTTTAAACAGTCATTCTGTGCTTTCACCAAAAGTGCCAAAAATGTTTTAGGGTTTACAAATGATGGCCCAGGTTTTAATTCCACCTTCAACAGTATAAATTTAATACTCTGCATTTTTCAAAATTTCAAATGTATTTTTTAATAAAAAAATCAATAAATACACCTTCAAATCCCATGGGCAGGTTTACCTGACAATGTAAAGGGCTGAACAGCTCCAAGGATTTGACAATAATTCACTACAAGAATATTTCAGCTCGTTGTATTTGTTTTTTCTTCCCAGGCCTAACCTATTTCTTTTATTAAAAATGATAAAGTCTTGATCCTGCCTCCATTTTAAACATCGCTGCACCAGGTCTGATACAAATTTATTAATTTTTTTTTCCTCTTCTGGTCTGCTTCTCAGATGGAAGCAGAGAGTGTTTGCTTCTATTCACACCATACACCAAACTATGAATATTATTTCAGTTATGATTTCCTATGTGTCTGTACTAAGGAAAGAGTGGAAATAAAGGACAAAACCAATAAAGATTCAAAACCAAAAGCATATGTATGGGAGAGTAATACACAAAACAAAACAGGGGCTGTTAAACAGATGACTCCACTGAATTGTAAAATATTCCATGTTTTGGCAATTTTGAAATGCTACACTTTCTATATTTCATCTAGTAATCATTTGTAGGGACGTTTTTTGGTTAGCCAAAAGACAAAGTATTTCCTAATTACGTTACTGGTTGTGTGTGTGTAACTCCAGCCATAACTGCACCAACAAATATGATGGAAAAAACAAGGAAGTGGCAATAAATTAAAAATGATCAGTGACCAATAAGCATCAGAAAAAAAAAAATGACAGATTCTTGGGCAAGGAGCAATAAACTAGACTATAAAAATCAGGAAACAGACTGGCTGGGTGTCTAGAAAATGTTAGGAATTAAATAAAAGGACAATTTTGATGGAAACTTTTCAGACAAATATTAATTGCTTCATCATTGAAATGAGTCAAATAATGGAAAGCTAAAAAAATCCAAACAAGTCTGTAAGAGACAAATCCCAACAGATCATGAGCAGACAAAACTTCCAACACCAAATAAAATGTTGTTCCCACTAAGGCTCCAAATTACCACCTCCCTTTGGGAGGGTTCAAAAATTGACAGGACCAGTTATTCCAATTAAAAAAAAAATACTAAGAAAGTATCTGCATATTAAACAACACAGCTGTAAAGTAAACATAAAAGTCAGCAGAAGAACAGTAAAAATACCTTTGCTCATGGCAATATGCTATTCATTTAGTTGCCTGCAGAGTATCACTCATGAGTCCTTTAAGTACTGTCACAACAAATCATTGGAAACTGATGAATACACAATCCAGGATCCCAAACAACAAACTATTACAAACTATCTATGTGTGAAAAGACTGCTGGAAATTCCTCTAAGCCTCTGTAAATAGCTTTGAGTGAGACTGCTCGAGAGCCAGATGCCCACCAGAGGCAAATCCCAATTTTTAACTTCATTATGGCTGTACATCTCCTACCCATAAAGGCTTTTCCTTTCTGAAAATGTGAGGCTTTAGTTTTTCTCTCTTCAGTTAGGAAAAAAGGACAATGTTACCTCTTGGTCCAGCCAGAGTATATGCAAGGTAATAATACCATAAATATGATGTGAAGTTTTAAAAACTGGATAAAATTTTGTAGTTGTTCTTCAAATAGCTCTTGTGGAAGCAGAGCATCAAAATGAAAAGGCAATCCAAATTGGCTTGGGCAACATGATCTCACCACAAAGTTTACATTTAAACTTTATGTTCCTTTATAGAGGCTTATATTTTATGCAGAGTATCTCCAAGAGCTCCACAATAGCAGCAGAAGAGCCAATACAGCTATATGTGTATTACAAACACATGGCACTTGCCTGGCTTTCTCCAGCTGGAGACACATCCTGAGGTGTATTGAGGGGGGAAAAAAAAGGAGAGAAACATATTTGAAATCTTAAAAAGGTACATTTTTACAATTTTTTTTGCTTTTCAGAATGTATTCCCTTTCTTCCCCCTTGACTTCCCAAACTACCTGATCTGTAAAGTGGCCGTGTAAATTTATTTATTTTATATGTAATCATTGATCAACCCATTGAGTGGAAGGGATATTCAGATTAAGGACAAACAAACAAAAGTTATCTCCAAGTATTCTGTTATCTTAACTGTATTTGGAATGGTGATGCTCAGTGAATTGAGGTGCCAGGATGGTGGAAATCAAAACAAATTTGCTGAAGTTGCTACAGAGCAATGAAGGGAAGGATGTCTGAGTGCCAAGGATGTGGCTGACCCTGTGAGATAGAGATTCATGCTGCTGATCATTAAAAGTGCTTTAAGAAAAAAGATAGGCACAGGTGAGGGATTGATTTCAAGGTGAAGATGTGGCTGAATGGTGCAACCTTGCTCCCCCAGTGGGGCTCAGTGCACTGAACTGAATAGAACTCAGTCATTTGGGTAATTTAAGCAAAACACAGCCCATTGAAAACACTTTCCATCCATAGAAATGAGTTTTGCTACATTTGGAGATTTTAGGGCAGGGTGACTCTACTAAATGTGCTAAAAAAAATTGAGGGGAGCTGTTTTTCTCTTCTGATTTGCAGGATATTTCCCTATTAGAATTTGGAATTGTTTCTCCCCCCCCAAATATCAGAATAGGCCGCAACTTTCCATAAGAACCTAACTTTCTTTAAATGATGGAAAGTGTAGGAGCACAACCAAACCCCTCTACTTCTGTTCCTTCTTATTTTTAACTGAAAAACAGAAATATAAACATGAGGGTATTTTTTAGGGAGGTCTCAGCATTCTGAAAATACGCAGAGCATTTGAATTTACAGCAAAGCAGAGTGTCTCAGACTGATTCCCTTCATGATTTTCTCCCCTTCTCCTCTCTATTTTTCCCTTCTTGTCTGAAACAAACTGATTATCAAGGCTTGCTCAGTCAGCCTAATGCTTTACAGCGTGAGAGACTAAACTCAGTAGACATTCTGCTTAGTTAACTGTGAACATCACATCTTCCCTTCCAGGAATAGTGGTTCCAAATGTCAATAGCTGTTTTAGCCATGTTTGATAGGTAAAGTAATGTCTGAGATGGTGCTTCTCAGACCCCAGCTATAAATGAGGATTACTAACAATTTTTATGCATTTTGTTATAAACTGAGACCAACTGTGAAGTGACACTGACATGTACCAGCAAAAAAAAACCCTGACAAAAATCAAATACTTTTCTATGCCAACTGTGCACAAAGAGTTGGATCTAAGCATTATTACAGCAGAGCCTTTCATGTTGCTATAGCCATGGCTGTGTTTGCATTTCCATAATAAAACCTATTTTCAGGGGGTTTATAACTCGGCTGTAAGAAATTTACTCGGTGCTCCAACTTGGCATAACAAGGTATCAGCTGGAGAGCTGCAGTCCTCGAGCTTTTACATTCCCTGTCTGCTGCAGGAAGAAAGGATTTGTCTCCTAACTTGTAGATGTTTGCTGAAATTCCTTCTGCAACTCAAGCGTGCTTGGAGGACCTTGATAGTCCAAGGTAGAGTAGACCAAAGCCTAGTTCCAGGTGTCTGCCAGTCCTGCTGTAGAGGAACTAGGAGAACTGCACATGGATCTGGTTACCAGGAGATGTATGTGTGAGATTTTCTACAAAACAATCCCAAATTCATTGTTTGGTGTCCATTCCATCACAAGCCGGGTGGGAAATCTCTTGCTGTAGCATAAAAGTGCACATTTTGCAGGGCTGCGTGCTTGAGGGGAAAAAAGTGGGAGAAGTCCAGCAGGAAAAACTGTAAACAGAAATTAGTTTTTCAGAGATTGGGGGAGCAGCCTGGCTTCTCACAAACCAATTTCAGTCTGTAGGTCCAGTCCTGCCACAATGCTCTCTCCGAGCACGGGGACCACAGGGAACTACAGCTGCTGTGCAAGTGTGTGGTGGGAGAGAGCAAGAAGGGGATTTTTTTTTCCAGCTTCTTTTCAGACAGCTGGAGCGTGAGAAGTTGGGAAAGGGATGCATTAAGGCAGAGGCTGTGCTTAGCTGCAGCCAGTGTGGAGGTTGGTACCGCAGGTAATGGGCTCTGAGGGACCCTCTGCGCAGCAGCTGCGCCGTGTTTCCCACTGGAGCCCTTCCAAGAAGCGAGGCTTTTTCTTTTCTTGGGGGGCTGTAGGTAAGACTAGGAGTCAGGAAGTAATAAAATCTCATTATTAGTATTTATTGTTAGTAAACATTCCTGCCATGGTAATGTGTGGAGGTACATTACCTCCAGGTCCTGCCTGTTCCTGCATCTCGCTCTTTATCTCGGCGGGGCCCCTCTGTGGTTGAACACCAGGAACGTGCAGCCTTTGGCTGTCTGGACTTCCCTTTGACTTTGCATGGCTTGGTGCTTTGTGAGAGCTCACCATCAGGAGGATGGGGTCTCCTCCTCAGTCCCACAGGAGGATCTGGCACAGACACCTCCGTTTGTGACTGCACTCCCGGTACCTGCAACACAAACCCACTGATTTTAGGAGGGAGTAGGGGGAGGGGGTGGGAGAGCAAACAAATCTTTACAAGCTGCAAAGTTACTCTATCTACAAGGCACAGACAGAGGCAGAACCATGGGGAACACAGGATGGAAACAATCTGCAGAGCAGATTTGCCTGGGGCTGTGCTGCCTTTGAAAGGAGCGATAGCGCCGGCAGCACCGGGAGGGGGACAGGCGGGGATGCGGGGCTACACCTGCGTGCCAGGTACCACCACAGCACCCTCCGTGACATTCCTACCACACGGGACTAAGGGTGTGTCCTCTTTAGACCTGACAATCCCTAAAGAGCTTTTGGAGGTGTTGACAGCGTTTGTCTGTGGCACAAACAAAGGTTGGGTATCTCCCTCCCTTTACCTATCAGCACTCAGGTGATTTTTCTATTCCTTCCCATTCCTCAACACATCTGGGTAGAAAAGGATGTTAGAGGCTGATGGGGAGTTTGAGAAGCTGGAAATGTTCCNCAAACAAAGGTTGGGTATCTCCCTTCCTTTACCTACCAGCACTCAGGTGATTTTCCCCTGAAAGATGTCCTGCCTCTCTTGGTCTGTACAGCCAGGCCCTGTGATGCTGGAGGATGCAGGGGGACACAGGTGGGTGCAAGGACCAGAAGGACCGTGAGAATTTGGTGACCAGAGGATGGCAGCTGTCAAGGTGATGTCCTTCTCTCTCCCCACAATTTCCCACATCACTTTAAATACACTTTAAAACACAACCACTGCATCCTTTGCATTGCCTTGGGGCTGTGCTGTGCTCTTCACTTGCACAGGGCAAAGCAATGCTGCCCTCTCAGGGAAATGACTAATTCCAGGCTAAATATCCTGGAATACTCTCAAATATTGTTCAAAATTATTATAATTGTCTTAAAGTGTATGTTCCTTTGTTCATCTTTATTTTTAAGCCACAGACACATTTGGTGTTTGCATGTTTTGTAAATGTAATTTGAAAATCTACCACATAAGATAAATTTCCCTAACAAGATGTGATAGGGAATTCATGTCAGGCATAATAGGCTATCAAAGGAAATGCTGCATTTGGATCTTTTGTGGCATACATATGAAATGTGCAAAGTGATTATAAATCCTACAGTAACAAAGTTGTCCATTTATGAGACGAATGTTGCTAAAAAAAGACTTCTGATATTCTGATTGTGTTAGGAAAAATTTAAACCCTGCTGGGCCAAAAGTGCCCCTGGAATATCTTAATTTTATCAGGGAGAATACATTTATTCTGTGTATTTAAATATTTTCTATACTCTAAATAATACTGTGGTAAATTTATATCCTGAGACTATTTCCTAAAGTATCTTTAAAAAAACCCAAAACATTTAATTTGGTCCCAACTCATATTTTAATATTTAGCTTACATTTAATATTTGACTTACATTTTTCAGATTTTATTGGCTATTTGGATATTATATCAAGATGAGATTTCACATAAATTCATTATAAGAATAAAAATTAACACACCTGTTCCACAGAAAGCAAAGTAACCATGATAAATTGCATTTATTGCAATGAGCTTGAAGCACATCCACCCTACATTTAGGACTCCTTAATATGTGTTTTAGGTTGGATTTTTTTAATGGGTGTATAATTCTTTGACAGTGATCATTTATTAAAATATGAATGGTGCTTCTTTATGAATGCTGAAAGGGACCTTTGGCTCCTCTTGGGCTTTATTTGCAATGAGAAATAGTGAGAAAAAGGAATTAACAAGTAGGAGTTACCTCACAGTTCACTAAGTATGGCTTTACTCTTACTGAGCAAGGGTTTTTAAGAGTGCTCTGAGATACCAAAATCATTTTTAAACATGTCATGTCCATGTCTATATGAAGGGCTGAACCATGTGCATCTCTATGTGGATTGAAACATGACTTTCAGACAGGAGATGTTCTCTGGTAGCCTTACACTGCTTCTCTACCAGTCTGGGCTAAATTCTGTTAAAATAATGAGGAAAACCCAAAAAATCATCTCTGTTTCATCTTCCCATTCCCACAGGCAATCCTCTTCTATGATTTCAGTGACCCTGAGCCCCATTTATACGCTGGCAGGTGCAGTGGAAGAAATAACACAATGGGCAGAGTTTCCTTCCACATTTTCCTTTTCCTACCAAACAAGCAGTGTGGATGAGGCTGGGTCCCACCTTCCTCCTGCCTTTGCTCATCCATGGATCTCTCTGTCTCTCCCTCTCCTCAGAAGATGGGTTTCACAGTATGCATAACCTTTGCCAAACCGTCATAGCAACAACCGTAAAATGGCTACATCTGCGTTTAAATGGATTTGCTAGGACTTATGGGATCTTTCTTTTTTTCCTCCCCCCATGTGAAAATGTACTTCCCAGGAATAAGAAATGGAAACCTGCAAGGAAAGGCAATGTGAGTTAACACTTACCAGCTGGAAGAGGGAGAGAGTGAGAGCAAATAGCAGCAAGTTCATTCAAAAGCTGTAGCAACTTGTTTCTGTGAAATTCAAAGGATCAGTCCCAAAAAGGCAGGCTGGGGGGAAAAAGAATCTGTTGGAGGGACAACTTCTTCCAGAGAGAGTTAATAGAGACCAGACAAAGAGGAAGGCACTCCCTGACCCCAGACACTTTGCTGCAGAATGAAAAGGCAGTACCAGCTGTATGAAGGAAGATAGCATCTGACCAGGCTGAAATAGCCCTGTAATATTTTACTTCTGCAACAGTTCAGGAACAATTCCAGAGCTCTGACTGATTATCAGTCTAGTTCATAACAGTCTTAAATTATAAAGTGAAATGCACGGAACACTAACATGAAAAATGCTATTACTCATGTTTAGGGGTAATGTATGCTTTAATATGGTGTGATAGCATGTGTGTCAGGAGAGGGGTTATGGCCACGTCCCACCTCACACACCCATCCTGCAGGAACCCAGCACGTGTCCTCCTCCTGCATCCCTAAAGCCCCTCAGGGAGACCAAGCTCACCCCAAGAGCTGGGCAAATGCCAGGGGGGCTCCCCTCAGCAGAGAGGAGAAGCAGTAACAGCTGGTACCAGCTCCAGCTGGTACTGATTAATACACCTAAAAGATGCCCAAAAGGATAACAGAGCCCTCCTCAACAGATGCACCGTGAGAGGAGAGTGCTCTGCCGGAAACGGCCTTAATCCATCATCAATAATACCTTGATTTATTCAGTTTTCCATTTGATCCTAAATCTCTGGGGGGTGTGTGCATTTCTCAAAAGTTCTGGCAGGCAACGTTAACAATAAAAAAGTACACCCTGGTTCCAAAATTAGAAAGAAAACAGTAACTTCAGAGATGGAGAATCCTGTCTACACTTCCTGGGACATCCACAGCCTGTTGGAGGTGTAGCTTCTTCCATGCAGAGCCCACCTTGGAAAGGACACTTTGGATGCAGGGGTGTGACAGTGGGGGCTGGATGTGACAGTGGGGGCTGGATGTGACAGTAGGGGCTGCCCTCAGCCCCAAATCCCATCTCCCCACAGGTGCCCATGGCAGACAGAGGGCTGCAGCTCCAGACAGCCTGTCCCAAGCCAGCCCTGCCCCTGTGAGAATCCCTTCCCTGCTTTTCCCCAGTGTGCAGGAAAGCCTAAAATTCACAGGCAGTTCAGTCTCCAAGGTATCCCTCAAAAATCAGTGGTACCCCTGTAGCTGATGTGAGCTCCTCATGGATGCCAGTGAGTGTCAGCACAGGTCAGCAGTGCTTGTCCAAAAGAAATTAGTGACATCAGACATAATTATTTGCTCCTGCTGGTATTCTGAAAGTTAGGGGTGCAAAGCTTGGTTAAGTTTTCACGTCAGCTCTAAAATACAAGGAAATGTCAACCTTCCTTTTTAACTTGTCATGAGCATGCAGAGAAAACAGAGGATATGGGTGAAAATAAAGATACCTTTCCAATAATTAATTTGGAAGAAAAACCCATCAGGTCAGGGGTTTTTGCTAGTAAGGTTTTGGAAGTTTGTATGTAAATAGATCATCACACGTCATTAAAAACTTGGAATTCAAACTAACCTCTTTTAAAAGACCTACATTTGATCTGCAGCACAGGAATATATTTCTTTTGTATGAATAATTTGGCAAGTCTGTGCAAATGGGCCAGATGTGCTCTTCAGACATTATTGCATAGTCACAGATTGTCGTGAATTGTCCCATTATCCAGCAAAAAGACAGAAAAATATCTTTTTACATGGTTGAATTACACATCCTGAGTTTCCTCCTCTGTTGACACAAATATTAGTAAAAGGATTTGACAGAATGTGATCATTTTTCTCTTCCTGAGCCAGGCCAAAA
>VWYP01012727.1:0-12295 GCA_013400435.1 Pycnonotus jocosus | reverse complement strand
TTAAAGAGAGATAGCTCCTGGAGCAAGTTATTTTTGTGTCATTAACAGAAGATAGCCCAGAGGGAGGAGGCCTGGGAAAACACTGCTCCAACAATTGGATTCAATAGTTCATGAAGATGGTGATAGAATTCTTTGTGCACATCCTATACTACAACCCAGGACACCTCAGAACTGCTGCTGCCCATATTGGGGCACCCTCAAACTAATAAATTGCAGTCTTTTGTACTTAATGCTTGTGAAAGCAATTATGCAACAGCAATGCTCATGAGGGTATGCTCTACAGCCAAAGTTTGACACAAAGAATGTTGAAAGATCATGAAGATGAGGAAATATGCATAAAATGCAGTAAATATTGAGTTGGTGATCATCCACTGCTTGAATTCTGTGCATATATCACCCAACCCTGTTGAAATGGGAGGAATATTTCAAAGCTTATTTTCTTTGTGGAAGTTTTAGAACTGTTGGACAGATATGGTTGTAGTTCCCAGGCTCTATTTTCCCCTTTCATTGTTAACAGCTGTAACGTCATTCATAGGAATTTTTAGTTGTATTACTTGGGAAAAAAAAAAAGTTAAAAGAAACTGAACGAAGCAAGTATTCAAACCTTGCTGCAAATGTTCATTGATTCAGGTAGTAGTTTCTGTGGGTTACCAGCAAACTTGCAACAAAAAAAGTAAAAGATGATCAGAAGGAGTCAGAGAAAATACTCCCCTTTGATGTGTCCCCTTAATGATTGATTGGCCTGTGGGAGAATACGGTATACCTCTGTCATGCTTGATGTCTCAGTCTTGGAAGAAGGCTTTCAGTTGCTTAGAAGCATAGGCGGGGCCATTGTCTGTTTTAATTTTCTGGGAAACCCCCAGTGCAGCGAAAGCAACCAAAAAATGTCTTTTTATGAAGCGGATGTTTTCACCCATGTGTGCTGATGCAAAAACCATGCCTGAAAATGTGTCCACAGACACATGCACATATTTCTGTCTCCCAAAAGATGGGATATGAGTAACATCAGTTTGCCATAGTTCGTTGCTGTTCAGGCCACAGGGGTTAACACCCCTATCTAAAAATCATACTTGGTAGGACTGGCACTGTGGACATTGATCCAACCACAGCCTTACCTTGCTCCTGGGTGAGGTGGAACATCCTCATGAGTGCTGAAATATTGTGATGATAGAGCCAGTGGGAGAGCTTGGCCTGCTGGAACGTGTCTGGTAGAGTTTGTAATTGTGCCAGCATTGCCAACATGTCTGCCCTTTTGTTACCTTCAACAATGGCACCAGGAAGGTCAGTGTGTGATCTCACATGCATTACATGATATGGTTGCTTTCTGTGGGAGATAAGGTAGACAAGTTCAGAAAGCAAGCCAAAAAGATTTTTGTTAGACATCTCCCTTAGAAAGATGTGTTCTGCCCGCATAGCTATTCCAGCTACGTATGCTGAATCAGTCACTAGATTGAACAGTTGATCTATGAACCTTTTGAATGCTGCTAGTTCAGCAATCTGTGGGGATCCCTCCACCACTCAGATGTCAGACTCTCACCTCTGCGGCCTAGAGTCTTTCCAAGTCAAAACTGACTTATGAGAAGACCCTGAGCCATCCATAAAGACTGTCAGGGCCTCGAGACGTGCTTTACTTTGAATAAATTTGGGAATCAAGTGGAAATTTGACTTGAATAATTTATGGCCAGGAAAATGAATGGAGATTTTTCCTGGATAGCTATCTAGGACGAACTGGAGGTTGTCATTATATTGGAGTAGAAATTCCAGCTCCTCAGTAGTCCCCAATGGTATGTAAATGCATGCAAAGTCATGTCCCACAAGAGAGTGGAGGCGAGTCCTACCATTTCAGATAATGGCCACTATAGATTCTTGGGGAGTAGTCACTGTCTTACTTGGCTGAGCGTGAAGGAACACCCACTCAAGGATGACTAGCGGGTCCTTCAGGTCAGTGTCCCACTGAAAGATAAGTCCGTGATAATGTGGAAGTTGGCCCAGGACTGCCAAAAGAAACAGTAATGACAGTTTGTACTTGTGGGCCTGTTGCACTGACAGGACTTCTTGGACTTGAGTAATCGCTTCTTGCCCCTCAGGGGTCAGGCTCCTTCTCCATCACAGGCTGAAGAGCAGGGCAAGATCTAAGAAGGAGATTCTGAGGAGAGGACAAACCCAGTTGATGGACCCACATGTCTGCTGCATCTTGTGGAGCATCCTGGCGTTGTTCTTAATAATGATTTGCTGAGGTGTGATGGTCCATTCTTGGACACGCAGTCCTAGGTAGTTCCACGGGCTAGTAAGTTGGATTTTGTCTTGCTGTATTTCAAAGCCTGCTTCTTCCACTGCAGAAATCGTGGCCTTCGGAACACAGTCTAGGTTTTCTGAGTCTTTTGCGCATAGCAGAAGGTCATCCATGTAGTGCAGGAGGACACAATCTGGGAACTGTTCTCTGACTGGCAATAGGATCTTGGCAACGTACCACTGGCATATGGATGGGCTGGCTTTCATCCCCTGGGGTAGCACCAGCCAATGGTAGCGTTGCAGGGGAGCTTGGCGGTTAAGTAATGGAACAGAAAAGGCAAATGTGGAGCATCTTGTGTATGCAGCGGGATGGTGAAGAAAAGTCTTTAATATCAATCACCGCTAGGGGCCAATTTCTCAGGAGCATCATGGAGGATGGCATTCCAGGCTGGAGGGGGCCAAAGTCCTCGATCACCGCATTCACCTTGTGGAGGTCTTGTAGGAGCCTCCACTTGGCCTTTCCCGGCTTCTTGATAACAAAAACTGAGATGTTCCAAGGGCTGTTTGACAGTGTAATGTGGCCCTTGGAAAATTGTTCCGCTACCAGGGATTCCGGGGCACGCAGTTTCTCCTTTGGAAGGGCCCACTGATCAACGCAGACTGGGCGATCCTGTTTCCATCTGAGCCAGGGGATGTCGAAAGCACGCTCTTCAGTGGCCCCCACTAAAAATCCGTAGACCTTTTCTGAAGGGAGGCACCCCATTGAGACAGTACGTCTCGACCCCACAAGGTAATGGGCGCTCGGATAATAAAAGGTCTCACAGTTGCCACTTTGCCCTCCGGTCCCCTGATGATAATGTTCCTCTTCGATCACCATGAGGTGGTGACCCCACCAATCCCCAAAATGAGCCCCAAAACTGGCTCCAGCTCCTAGTCTGATGGCCACTCTGACCTAGCAATCAGGGTAGCATCAGCTCCCACGTCCAGCATCCCTAATCATCTGATTTTTTCTCCTTTTGAAAAAGGAGTTCACTTTATAATGGATTTGTTAGCTCCCATTGACTACACCCCAAAAGCAGTAGGGTTGGAATGAATAGTCTTTGGAAAGTCTCGGGCAATAGGAATGCTTGTGCAAGTGGGGTTCCAGCAAGCAGGAAATAAGGGTAATCTAAACACAGAACTGAAAAAAAAATTTCTTCCCCTGGTTCCAGGGTTTGTACTTCAGGAATCACTGCCATGACTGCTAGCTTCTGTATAGGATCCCCTATGATGATGATGTCAAAACGTGTGTTAAGGGGTGTGCGTTTCCTTGTAGAGATCTTGTAGATACTGCTGTCTTCACACTGAACAGAGAGGTTGCTTACCAGCTCGCACCAGGTTCCCACCTGTACCCTGGAGTAAAGCAGGCCTCCTTCATCTCTGGTGGAATCTTCACGGTTAGCATCTTTGGTCTGCGTGGGAACTGGTCCTTCTTCTCTCCTCCAGAGGTGCGAGCAGGACAACGGAAGCAAGGCAGCTGGGCATTTGCTGTCTTCACGTGGTGCTAATCTGTACTCTGTTGGAAGTTTCCTGACTGCCACCACTTGTTCTGGTTTTCACACAGCCAATTATGGTCTCAACAATGGTCTTTGATGGCCTGTTTCTGAGGGCACTCAACCATGAAATTTCCATAGCCACCACAGTTGAAACATCTCTGGTTTTCCTTCACTGCTACCACAGCAAATGGTCCTGAACTCCTTGGGTGATCCCTTGAGCCACTGCTTCAGCAATTGTGTTCTCTGTTGAGTTGTGCTTTATACAAGCCTCAATCATTTAGTCTATTGTAGGTTTGGGGTCAAGGGGTAGGGACCTAAGTATTGTCTAATGTCATTGAGTTGGCATTAGTCATAGCCATTTTCACAAGCATTTCCTTTCTGACCTCTTTACTTTCTATTTGCGTCTCCAACACAACCTTAAGGCGATAAATAAATTTTATGAATGACTCATCTACGCCTTGTTTAATGTTTGTGAAGCTTTGTGCAGAGACCATGTCATCAGGTGTCAAGATGAGTGATGTTTTTGCTGCTGCTGTGATGTCAAGCAGGGCAGCTTCAGAGATGTTCATCTGGTCATTTGGTTTGAGGTAGTTCCCTTCACCCGCAATTTGTTCCAATATCAAATTTGCTTTATTTGGATCATTTTGGTACACTGCAGCCAATGTTCCTAATTGCTTTTTCCAATTCCTCTCCCACAGCATGTGGGATGAGGAGACGTCCCATAATATTGGGACTTAGAGTATGTGTGGGAAAGGTAGCCTCTAGTAGATTTTTAAAATAATGTGAGCCTCTCCCATGTTCTTTGGCAGCCTTGTAAAGTTCCTTTAATTTGTTATAAGGGATTGGCTTCCAAGTGACTCTTTGACCCCACCACCTACTGGTTTTAACCATGATTGGGAAAGCTGTGATTTTGTTAGCTAACTCCAAATCACCCTGTCTGGCTGCCTCCCCCTGAGTCTTGGCCCACTGATCCTCACACTCCTCACTGGTTAGTGAGAACTCACTGCTATCGTTCTCCAAAGCAGGTGGACAGCACCTAAAACGGGTGCGGGGCTTCATGGAGTGGACCAGGGACGCCTGATGTTGGGTGGCAGTGGAGACCAATATGGCCTCCTTCCACTTGCTACTGTCATCACTTCTGGTCATGATGTCAAGGGTATCAGGAGTCGAAGGACCCTCAGGGGAGGAGCCATCCTTAGAGGGACAGGCATGAAGCGCAGGACCCATGCTGTGGGTGTAGCTGGAGGCAAGGTCCGTGCAGGGGGTGTAACCGAGGGCAGGACACACAATGCAGTGGGTGGAGCCATCGATGGGGATGTTCCTGATTCCAGGGGAAGGGCCTGACCTAGTTACAACAATCGGAGCGCAAGGGGAGGAGCAAGGGGATGATCAAGGCGTTTGTGTGGCAGGGTGCACTGGAAAGGGTAGTGACGCAGTGGGAATGGGGCCATTTTGTGGGTGTAAGGTGGGAAAACTTGGACAGGGAGAAGATAAAATGGCGGGGCTGTCCACGCCATTTTGAGCATTTTTTGAACATGTGAACTGAGAACTAGAAGCTTATGGAGAGGGTAAACTCCGGTATGTGGGCATGGGGAGAAGGTTAGGGGGAAGGTCCGGAGCAGTGTGACCAGTACTGTCCTTCAAAGGGCAGAAAGAAGGTCAGGGGCATCCGGGAGTCAGCAGCAACCCAGCATGAGATCACAGGAAATGCATCTGCTGACCCACTCTCAGGTAGGGAAGAGAGTTGAGCATCACGGGGTGAGGGAAGAGGGGAAGAGGGGTTTAAGTGAGTTTTCTAACATTCTTCCCATCATCTTTCCCAGAACTGATTCCCTCCAAAGCCTTTACTATCAACTTAAACAAAGGAAAAAACTTAGCAAGCGAAAGATCCCCCTCAAACTGCATAACATTTAGCTTTCTTCCAACTTTATCCCAAAATGTGTCTAAATGAACCTAATTTAGCTTAGTGTTGGGAAAGCACTTGAAAATCCAATGTACAAATCTTTTCAGAAGTCTCCTACTGAACTTAAATTTCACCCCAACAAGGGTGTCCTTAACTTGGAGGTAGAACTCCTGTTCTGATGGGGTGAGCAATGGGCGGCTCATTTGATTCCCCATTTTTTGTTCTACTCTCTCCCCAGCAATAAAATTCAAAATGAAAATGAAAAGACTGGGTACGATTCCAAACTACAACTTCTCTTCACCCAACGGCGCTGGTCAACGGCGCTGAGGATTGCTGGGGGGTGGCCACCTGAGCCGATTGGCTGTCATCTGCTGCCCTTGACAGGTCCAAATCGACGTCTCTCCAGTACCTCCTACTAGAACGCAGGAGGGTCCCTTCGAGGAAGTGGTTAACCCAAGGTTGCCTTCCTTCCCAGCGGCCAAAAACAATTGGGAACAATTCGTCAAGGGGAGACTGAGATCGTGCCCCACATTGGGCACGACTTGTTGCAAGCTGCTGGGGGCCGAAGGTGATCTTCAGGGTGCTGTGACCTTCCTCAACAAGCCGCCTTTAAAAAGGCACTCTTTGTCACAGGGACACAGGCACACCCAAGTGACTCTCAATCCTCTTGTGAAGGTTGCCAAGGCAACAGAGCGTAAGAGCTCTCAGTCATTTCATCGAGAGAAGCTGCTGGGCCAGCTCAGCCAAGCAGCTCCCTTCAGGTAGCACAGGAATAGAGAACAGAAGCCTAAGTGATCTTTCAGAGCCTTCCTTTGTTCTTGGGAACCAGCAACTGAAAGACACTGAGACCTCAGGGTGCCGGGATCATATGGAAAACCAGAGGGGCAGGGTTTGCCACAGGGGCCAATAGGAAAAGGGATTAGGGAAGCAACCAACTGGATGAGGGATCCAAAGCCAACCAATGAGGGGACAGAAAATCCAGGAAATAAGGATGTATCCAATGGGGGCTGAAGGATTAACATATGGGCAAGTGCTCATGGGTTTTTATGCGTTTTACTTGCCCTAACCAAAAGGTTTCTCTCCACAGAGAGACTCCTGTGGAGGAGTCTGGTTGCTTTATACCTTGCTTTCCCTCCACGGCAGAGCACACCTTCCCATGGGGGCCCCAGAGGCTCCCACATTGTAGTATTAGGAAATAAAGAGTATTGCTTTATAACATGTTTTTCCAAGATGTAATAGTGGCTAGAGCAAAATCCATTACTTTCTTCTTAGATAATATTATCTATTGCAATGAATTGTTGCTGAAATTTTTATTTGATTGGGACATAGAAATAAAATTTTGACTCAGGATCAAGTTAGCACAGACCTTGCTTGTCTGCCACATAATTTACTATCTGCAGATTGCTCGGATCAACATCATGCAGCCCAGGGTAACCAGAGCAGAGTAGATGTGCCAGTGGTGGGCAGAGAGGAGCATTGAAGGCAGGCTGAGGGCATGGTCCTGCAACAGGACCAGTTGCCTCTGCTGCCTGCTCTGCCTTTGGCTTCTGCTGCCCTGCAGGGAGAAAGTGCTGACCAGAGACTGTGTGAGGGAAATAATTTATTTTCCTTTAATGAAGATTTGTGAGAGCCCTGCTAGAGTTGTGAGTGGGTTGGCCTCTTGCAGGGCTGGGGAGAGTCCTGGGCACTGGGCACCCTTCTCTTAATGGGGTGCAAGGGTCCCCATGGCAGTTGGTCCCAGCCCAGGACAGGGGTGGAGGGGCTGAAGCTGCTGCCCTGGGCAGAGGGACCTGCTGCTGTCACCATCTCCTGCTGTAGCTGCTCCTGGTGCCGGTCCCACTCCATGGGGACAGGTGGGGGGTGGCTGGGACCCCCAGGGAAAGCAGTGTCCAATGTGCCAGCTTCCTCCTCCACATCATATTCTTTGGGACCATGGGCAGGAGCCCCCATCCAGGAGCTGCTGGTCTGGGAGCTGCAGCAGCTGGAGCTGGTGCATCTGGAGCTGGAGCTGGTGCTGGAGCTGGTGCTGGAGGTGGTGCTGGAGCTGACACTGGCCACAGGGCCATTGTTCTCCCTGATGGCACCAGAGTGCAGCAGCCTCTGGGCCTCCTCACTGCTCTGGCCCACAATGACGCTGATGACACCATGCACCAGGGGAGCTGTGTGTTCCCCGAGGACATGCTGCAGCCCCTGGACCAACATCTCAGCATTCAGCCCATTGACACACAGGTCGTGCAGGATGGAGCTCTCTGCAGCTTCAATGAGCCACCAGCAGCACTGGAATATCCCCTCCAGCCTCTGGCGCAGCCAGGGCCGCACGGGCTCCAGCAGCTGCGGTTGTCCACGGAAAAGTCCAGCCCACACCTCAGGCAGGAGGCCATCCAGGGACTCCAGCCCTGAGGGGCCCTGCTCAGCTGGGGACAGTGTCCCCTGTGGAGCAGCCGGACAGGACACTGCAGGGCCATGGGGGCTGTTCTCATCCAGGCAGCCGGGAGCGCTCCCTGCCTGGCTGGTGGCCCCTGGCAGCTGCTCCGGGGCGGTGCTGGCTGTCTCCAGATACTCTTCTGAGTGGTGAGAAAGCCTGACAGTCTCTATCGGTGTCCTGCAGAGTGGGCATGAGGGGTTTCTGTGTGCCCACCGCAGAATGCAGCCCAGGCAGAAGCGGTGGCGACAGGGCAGAGCAGAAGTCACATCCTTCCGAGAGTCCTGGCAGATGGGGCAGTTGCCATCTGTCTCTGTGACCATATCAGGAGTGATGGCTCCAGTACTGGCAATGAGATTCTGCCAAGAACAGGCCATGCCCAGCACCAGAGAGGCCTGGCTTGATCCTCTGGGCCTTACAGTCTCTCTCTGTAGAGTTCAGGCTGGAGCCAGAGTGGCTCTGCCAATGTCTGAATGAAAGCAGTGAGGGGCACAATGCCATAATCCATCCCCCTGTGATGTCACAGTCCACTGCTCTCTGACACCAGCCTCCACCCCCAGTGACAACACAAAAGGCATTCCAACTCCTTAGAATCCCAAGATAAGCAGTGAGGAACATGAGGTCACAATCCAGTGCTCAGTGATGTCACCATCTGCATTTCAGTCTTCTCAACACTGTAATGACACTACAGGGCTTCCATCCCAACAAGCACAGGTTGTCAGGAGAAAACAGGAAATACTCTTTCCTAGTTTCAATTTCTACTTCTCCATGATGCTCTTCCTCAGCCACCTGCATCACATGCCCTTGGCTCTGTCTCTAATCCCTGCTCCTGACACCTTGCCATGGTTTCCTGGGGACAGTCCTGGTCTCTATTCACAGGACCTCTCGTTTACCTACCTGTGCTGGAGGTACCCATTAAGAGAAGGGTGCCCAGTGCCCAGGACTCTCTCCAGCCCTGCAAGAGGCCAACCCACTCACAACTCTAGCAGGGCTCTCACAAATCTTCATTAAAGGAAAATAAATTGTGCGAGGCCATCACAGGCTCTGTACAAGATTTTGTCCCTTTGGGTTTTAATGTCTCTGCAGCCCTGCTGGATGAGGTTGATGGGCACAAGGACACTTTGCACCTGTGTTTAGGGCTGTGGGACTGTTCAGCCTTGCTTGCTGAGTTAAATGAGTCCTGTTAGGGGGGCTCCAAACCCCGGAAGGAATTCTCTCTGCCTTTTGTTTCAGCAGCAGTTCTTTCATTGGCACAATGAGGTGACAAGGACACACTCCAAAGGACAGCATGTGGGCCCCTGAACAAAGGAAATCTGTAAATACACAAATAGCACCCCATGGGGGCAGCTCCACTTTTCTCCTCCTGCCTTTGCTGAGTTGTGCTCACCCCCTGAATCCTGAAGAATGAGAAGGGCACTGTGCCAGCAAGGTGCAGTCTGACACTTCACTGCTAACCAAGCAAAAGCCCCTTCCTATTGCTCAAGCTACAGAACTGTGGGAATAAATAAAAATATGTCTGAATCAGTGCAACCAGGCTCCAAGCAGAGAGTTAGGAGCCTCTCTGCATTATTGTGGGACAGTTCATGGAAACTGATCAAGTGAGCAACAGGTGGAAGTCTGGCTGAAGGAAAAGGTTGGGGTTTTTCAAAGACTGGTATGCAGCAGGACAGTTTTCCCGGACAGTTGAACGGATAGGGGAGAGCTAAGTGGACAAAGAATAAGTTGTTGTAAAGTGATGAATAGAAGATAGGTTGGGAATAAAACCCCACAGACCAGAGTCTATAAAACAGGTATTTTGTTTATTGAAACACTGGAGGTGAGGAGGATATCTCCTCCTAACTCAGCCACCTTTGTCAAATGCTGTGGTATATTTATAAAGTAAGTCTTGTGTAGTGTTACTGTGCCATTATAACACCATCATAACTAATTTACATAGAATGATCTCACCTCAGATAGTTCTTTTGCCCTGTGCTTGCGCCTCCCCAGTTCAGGGGTCGTCAGGAGTCTTTGACGAAGGCTTCCAAAATCTTCTTCATATGTGAATTTTACATTTCCCCATTTCTCAATAGTACTGTACTTACCTATCTCTGAAACTATCCACCTGGTGAGTTTTTTTCCTTTTTTTTTCTCTCTTCAACATTAAGCAACTAGTTTACCTTATACTAGCCACTACATTGTATAGAAAGTTGTTTATATCAGGTTATATAGGTATAAAAAGTTATGATTCAGGCTATATTGGTATCAGGTTATATGAATATCTAAAAAGTTGTGATTTAGGTTCTGTTGGTATCAGGTTTATAGATATATCAGTTTACATTGATATCTTTAACTCAAGCTAAATAAGCACCTTGTAACTTTGACTTAAGTTATATGTGCGTCAAAACCTCCTGAACATGTGGGGATATTTTTCTTTCCCACCTTGCTTGGGAGGATGGGAGCTTTTGTCTTCCCTGACAGAAGTACAGTTGCTCCCGAGGGAAACACACACAAAGACCAATAGTGACCCAGCCCTCCCTTTTCCTCCTTTCTTCTTCCCTCACTCCTTCACTGCTCCCTCATGCTGGAGCCTCAGTTCTGCCTCGCCTCAGGATTCAGAGCTGCCTCCAGGCCCCTCCAAGACAAGTCCAGGTCCTCAAGAGTGTGAGACTTCCCCAGCACCTGCCAAGATAGTGTTTGTCATCTCTGGACTTCTTGGGGTTTCATCAGAGGAGCCAGTCATAAGCAAATTTCAATTCCAGCCTGAGCTCAGCGTTCCACCGGTTCATGTGGACCATCAAAGCACATTCTTGGCCCTTCTAGAGAGCAGCAGCTGCACATCTCCAGAGCAGCACTCACCAGCCTACAGCCCATAGGTAGGGAAAGAGTTTCTCCCCTTGCTTTTCAGAAAGATCACAAAAAGTGACTGTTTGAAGTGTTTTCCTGCAGTGCTCTGTCATGTGTACATCTCAAGTGAGAATCAGGTTGTCAATTGTACTAGGAATCAGGACTGTGAATACCAAAACAATCTCTGTCTGCTTCCAAATCTGCAGATTTGGAAATCTGCCTCTCTGTAGAGGTGAAGGGGCAAGGCAAAAACCTTTTTTCCACACCTGGTCAGTATCAGGTGAACTCCTCTCTTTCTTTGAATGAAGCCAGACTAGGACCCTGATAGGATATTGCAGAGTTTACAGATTGTCTCTCCTGCAAATAATGCTATTAAATTTCAATGATCTTTTTGTGTCCCCAGAACAGTTGCAGCTGCAGAATACGGCTTCACCCCCAAGGCTGATACAGAGATTTAAAAATTCCAGCTGACCTTTTACAGTAAATTTAAGACGTATGGTATGTTAGAATAGTGCTTTAGAATATATGAGATTGCATTCTAGAAAACATTCAGTGTCCATTACCATTTTGCACATTTTTAAGCACTACAAGCATCAGGAGCCTTTGGTGATAATAAGAAGAAATTAGTCTAAACAGCAGAGTGAGAAGACCAAGTATGCAGACAAAGAAAAGAACACAGACTCTAAGATGGTGCATTTGCTTGAAAAAGTGCCAAAAGAGCCAAAGCACACACCAGAGAGATAAAGGTGAAGAGATAAACTGAGAAAGATTCCGTTCCTTCATCCTTTTGAAGACCACCAGAGACCACCACAATGAACAGAAGAGCATGGAGTTAATTACCATACAAAGCAAGGATGGGCAGGGTCAGGGAATGAATATGTATGAGAGGGACTGTGAAATGTTATGCATATGTAAGACCTCAGGGAATAATAAGGGAGGCAAGTTCTCTGGTGTTCATGTGTACCTTTGGTGAAATTATTCCCCACGTATCTCCACATCAATAAATACATACCTNCACATCAATAAATACATACCTCTCTAACAACTATACTAGTTGTGGAGTTCTTTCCACTGTATTTCAAGGACTGCTTTTTAGAATAAACTCACAGTTTAAGTTTAGCATGTGTGTCTGCCGATCTGGGCTCTTCTTGGCTGAATCCACTTTCTGTGGTCTCTTGTGATGAAAAACTCAGGAACAGCCAAATCCAAAAGCTGCTGAGGAGATAGAAAAGGCTATGATTATAAAGTATTAGTGTGTGTGTATGTGTGTAGATCAATTTTACATTCCATCCTTTCATATACATACACATCAGTTACAATAAATACATTTTAATTTCAATTCCCTGGAAAGTTTGAATACATTTCTGGAATTGAGGTTGC
>VWYP01012726.1:17091-31001 GCA_013400435.1 Pycnonotus jocosus | reverse complement strand
CTTTTTTCTTCTTTTTTTTCCCCAATTATTTTTTTTAACCTTATTTACAACCAGCTTGTTGAAACAGTTCGTATTTCTGCTCTTCGTGTTTCCTTCCTGTTCAGTTATTAGGGCAGCAGACTTTAAAAGGCAAATTTATTCATTACAGAGGAGGACTGTGCATAATATAGAATTCATGCTGTTTATCAAAGCCTGAAAAAATAATTATGGAATTTGTGCGTGAAGGAATAGAATTTACACATGTTAGGAGGACGATGTTGTTGTTTATCCACCAGAAAAAAAAATGGTTTGCCTGAGGCCAAGAAGGTGTAGCATTTCACAGGAGTCACTTATCAGAAGCCTCCTAACTTTATAGGAATTATTACATGGATTTGACTGCCAGCCATCCTCTTGCCTGAAATAAAACAAAATAAAACAAGAACCTTCAGCCATTTTTATCAGTGGTTTTGAGGTATTTGGCCTCATTCTGACCTTTTTAATGTAGCTCAGGCAGTCTGGGGCTGTGCTGAGCAGTTTTTTGGGGGCTGATGTCTGTCCTGAAGAGAAATTATTCACTTTTGGATCCATGAAAAATTGAAATGCATATCAGCCTTGACTTCGTTTTCTGCAGAGGTTTCTGTTATGAAGGTTTAACTGCAGCTTTAATTTTATTGTCTGCATCAATCTGCCTACTGAAATTTGTCCTTTGAAGCCGAGTCATTTTTACTAAGTTGTTTTATTTATATTTGTAAATATTTCAGAAACCAATTTCTAATTGCTTAAATCACCAATTATACAGCAGAAGACTTTAGACTGAGTGCTCATCTCCATCCAAAAAATAAAATAAGCCTAGAAAACAATAAAGACAACAAAAAATAAAGAGAATACTATAAAGAACAATAAAGACATCAGCAGAACCCATGGTCAGCCTTAGCTGCATGTTGTAGACATTGTTTTTTTCTTTGTAAATCAGAATTTCTGTGGTGTTTATTCAGTAGGAAAAATAAAGACAAGAGAGTCACACATATCTGAAGCCCCTTCCCCTGCAAAATCCCACCTGGGTAATTTCCATGTGCATTCAATCTCTGGATGCTTTGGTCAGGATGGACATCCTTCCAAATACATCCCTAAAAAACATCAAAATAAACCATCAAAAACCTCTCCCTTCAGATATTGCCACCAGCAAGGGACCTCCCAACTTCAGGCCAAATGTTTGCACTTCTTAGAGACGCAACAAACGTACTCAACCTTCTAACTGCACAACAGCTAAATTAAAATGAAGGCTAAAATGGTGGTTTAGGACTTATGGAGCGTCCTGCAGTTCCACAGGAAAAAAAAAAAAGAAAAAAAAGTATGAAAAATATGTGCTATTTTATGCACAGCAATTTGGACCGCTACGAAAATAATTACTTTTAAAACGCACGCGGCACATATGCAGATGGTTAACAAACTCTGGCTCAGGCAGCAGATGAAAATGATATTGGGAGAATCCATGCTGGAGAGATAGTGCCATTCCATTAGAAATGTGCAAAGTATGCAGAAACATTGCAGCCAGATTGTTTTCCACCACCTCCTCCATCCCAGGGCCAGATGTTTGATGCTTTGCGGATCTCGTTGGAACTTCACAATTGCTGCTCTCCGGGCTTGTCCAGCCTAGGAGAGGAAATGGGAGTTTTAGATGGGCTAAAATGATGCTGGGCTGGGGCAGACAGGAGGTTCCAGGCTGTTCACATTCCCGAAATCACACAGGGCTCGTTGGGGTTGAACTCGTTTGGTTTCAAACCCAATTTAACCCATGGCAAAAGCAGAGCTCTTGTGCCAGGCAGGACATCTGAGCCTGCTGGAATAAAGGGGATTTTGGGGCATGGAATGGCAGGAATGGGATGGGTGAGCTTTTGACCACACTCCCAAAGTCTTCTTGCCTTTGTCTCAATGAAAGTTTGTTGGTGATAGGAAAAACCTGGCTTTGGAAATGCCCATTATTTTATAGAGCCAGCGCTGGATTTTGCTGAACTGAGATCTGTAAGATTTTGAATCAGCTGTTTTGTTGCATTTTTAGAGAATGTTGGTATTTGTGTGTTCCAAAAACTGCCCTTCATTGGCTTTCACAGAACCTTCCCTCAACGTGGGCCCTTGGCACCTCTCTATGAGAACCATCAGACTTTTACAGGTCCCACATTTTTTGATAAAAGCCATTTGTTCAGTTAAAACTGCCTGATAAACAGTAAATTTTCCTCCTTTTTTCCCTTTTCCAGAACATGGCTTTTCCCAAAATTTCTAAAGCAAAGACTGTATTCTGTAGCATACAGAGGGATTTTTATCCCGAATTAAATCAATTTCAGTTGTCATCCTTTATCCTTATTACTGAATTACTTAATTAGTAATTTCTGAGAGCAGCCATAACTGTCACAGGTACTGTGGGAGAGCCATCAACACTCTGCTTGTTGATCTAATTGCAGAGTTTTGTTATTTTTCCAAGTGTTCTTGTTAAGCACCAAGTGCCATTTGCCAGTGTTTTGCCCACAGTATTCCATGATGGAAGGAAATCCTCCTTTAAATCAGTGTGGACTGCACTTGTAGGAGCCTCCTGAACTGCAATCCAGCTTCTGCAGGAGCATGTGTCAGGAAAAAGAGTCTAAACCACGCTTTAACAAGCATGTGACAATAAATTAAGGAAATACATTTGGATATGTGAGGAAGAAATGGTTTCCACAAAAATACTCATCTCCTCCCAGTCACAGCTGTGACTTTTGAATATGTATTAAGCTCTGCAAGGAGAGCTAAGCTGGGAATTTGGCAGTGAGAGTCTATTCATAAATATACATGAAATGTAAAAAAAAAAAAAAAAGAGTTTACAGAATTGGAAGTGAGCAGTGGCCAGGATAAGCACAGGTACCTGGAGATAAAAATTGCAATTCATTGGCAGCACATGAGGCCTCTGATTTCAGCTGATGAATGGAACGGTGTCATTAGATTTTCTCATCTCTTCTGCATTACTTATAAGTGAATAGTGTATTAACAAGTGAATGGTTGTTTAAGGGGGAGAGAAGGAACCTTCCAGCCAGGCAGTTTAAGGTTTAATATCTTCTCTCCAACAGAAACAACTCGTTTCACATTCAGAGAGAGGTTTTGGCTTTTTCTCCCCACTCACTTTTACCTCCACAAACCAGATGGCAAATGTCTCACTGCAAGAGCCAGTGCAAACACAGTCTGCATCTGCCCATCCTCCTGCTTGCCCTGCCAGCAGAGGGGAAACAGGATTAAATTTAGGGTCTTGTATTAAACACTTGCAGCTACATTTCCAGTTTTTTATCCATTTTGCATTCTCACACATGGCTGAGCCGAGCTACCGACAGCTTTTACTTATTTTGATGTATAGCAGGGAATGAAATGTATTTATTGACATCGTATTTCACGTAGCATCTTCCAACAATGAGCAAGTGTGCCTTTGACTGGTATTTAATATTTTCCTCTGTCTAGCATTTGATAGTTTCTCACTTATCTGTGCACAGAAATCTCCTCATTTCCAAGGTAATTGTGATTTGAAAGCAGGATTATCATGTAAATAGATATTTATATTTATATCTATATTGTAATAGAAGCCTTGGTGGTGAAGGGGAATTTTTAGAAAGGAAGGATATTGGCACAGCAAGGGTAACACACCAAGAAAGCAAATTAAATATTGGATTGGATTGTGTTTAGTAAGAGCTGCTGGTTGCACCTCACTTATTTTGTATTGAACAGATTCTAGTTTAATTTACCAATTCTACAACATTTAAACTTTTGTATTTAGGGTAGCCAGAAAACAAATGAGATTATTTCTCAGGTTCTTTGTTGCTTGCATCACCACTGAGAACCTTCCAGAGGAGCATCACACATTGCCTTCAGATTTCTGGGGTTTTTCTGTGCCCTGTCAGAGTCAAGACAAAGGGAGAATGGAGCATATGGAAAATGCTTTCATATTTCTCCCTGTGAAAATCTATTTGGCATTAATATTATCACATTAAGACTTTGACTCCTGGCAGATGAGAGGAAAAGGAAGGTAATAAATGATGATTTCAATGAGTCTGTGTGGGAAGAGTAGGTGTGCTTTAAAGGACACCTTAAATTATGACAAAACTCACAATAGTACAAGAGTTTCTGCTCCAGGTTGGTGGTAAAGAGGAGTTTTTTAGAAAGGAAGGATGCTGGAAGAGGAAAGAAAGCAAATCAAATAATTGAGTTGGATTGTGTTTAGCAAGAGCCAGTGATTGCACCTCAATTAATTTGTATTGCACATCCAGATATTTTCTTTAACTCTTTATCATTTAACTTCCTCCTTGATGAATACTGCAGTGGAGAGATCTTTATTATGGGTTTAAAATACTTCAAAAACCAGATTAAAAGCGTATTGTTAAAGTAGGCACATTTGAAAATGACGATTAAGTGGTGGCAGAGCTTCCCTAGACCTTTTCCTGAAAGCAGCACCACTATTTTCACTCAAGGGTGAGAAGAGGAAAATCAGATGTTTTAGATTACACTTGTGATAGAAAATAGATGTGATCAGTTCAAAGAACCAGGGGAGATTTTGTTTGCATAAATTGCAGCTGCTCTACGTAATTAACCTTGAAAGCCTTCTGTCAAAGAAATGCTGTTTTGTTAAAGTACTACCAAGTCTCCTGCTCTGTGATATCTCATTATAGGGGAATGCTTTGCATTCCCAGGCACTCTAAACACTGTTATCTGCTACTTGTCCGTTTGAAAAGCAATGTCCAATTTGCTTATGCAAAGGCAATGATGGTGTTTGTGGAGAATTCACATTAATTCTGAGCAAAAGTCCTCGCTGGAAGTTAATACATGGACTTGACTGACTCATGGTTTTCTCACAACTGTAATTTAAAGAAATACAGATGTATTTTAAAAAATAATCAGCTTTTCCTGATGAGATTTTAAACCTGCACCACAATAACCTGATGGATGTGTAGTAATTACAGGCAACAAGTACAGCAGTGCTTGAGGAGGATTTCATTAAACCCAAAGAGGCAGGAGGACTCTGAGTAGGAGCAACCACCAGATTTATTGCCAGCAAAGCTCCTCAGCTCTGTGTTCTCTGCAGAAGAAATGTGGGGCTTTCAGAGGAGTTGAGATCTCACTGTGAAAGGCTTTATTTTAAAATGTTGGTGTTTAGTAGCATCATCACCACTTTGGTGTCCTCCAGACCACTGAAATCCTGCTGCAAACCAGGCAGAGCATCCCACAGCCACAATTCCTGATTCAAAAAAGCCCTCAGAGCTCTTCAGCCCCTCTGTCTCTCTCTTCTTTGCTCATTCTTATTCAAACCCAGCGCTGATCTGTTGGTTTTCCTTGGAAAACCCCATCCCTGGGGGACGGTTCCACACGTGGCCCAATTAACAACAAAATTCTTTCTCCCTCATCACATGAAATCCTTTCCAAGTTCAAGTGAGGTGCAGATTATTTGTTTACTTCAAAGTTGCTGATGGCAGTGCAGAATAACACAGCACCTGCCAAAAAAAAGCCCGTGGGATCCCCACCAGGAGCTGAGTAAGAGCATTCCTTGCTGATACTCATTTTTTGAGTTTGCCTGCTCCACTAATCCCTATCTCATTTAGCATCTCCTGCCCGTGGATCTCTGCTCAGAACAATGCTGGGTCAAATGCCTTACAACAATTTGAGCTGTGTAATCATCTTTAGAAAAGCAAACATGTAATCATATCAGGGAATGAAATCAGGTTTGCTTGGCGTGACCTATTTTCCTCCAGCAATGCTGACAAAGATTAGGTTCCAGAACTTCCTCTGGCTTGTAATTGTTGTTCAGGCCTCAGCCTATTTAAAATGTAAATTTAGGGGCTTTTGTCCTGAATCTGGGTTAAGTTCTTGCATCCCTGATAGGCAGAGCAGCTCACAGTGAAAATCCTGCAGGACAAATATTGCTCCATAAAGTGGGGTGGGTGAGTTCTTAAAGGGGGTGACTCTTGGTTTGGTGTCTTCTGCAGCCATCTGAAAATGGGGGAAGGGAAAAAGGGGAGATTAGAGATATAAAATGTGCCCTGATATGAAAATAAATCACGTGGAAGCCTTTGTGATGCTGCTTTAAAAAATATTCTTATATCAGGCAAGTTTGGGATATTAAACACCCTGGATTTAATAAAACCCCATCTCGATTTCTCTTGCTTTTTGGATTAGACTCATTAATGTGATTTTTTTTGTTTGTTTTGATTTGTTTTGAAATAGAATTGTAGTACTATCATTCTGATTTTCCTGTAACTTCCAGCCTGCTGGACAGTGCCTCACCAGCTCAGTTGTACCAGCAGCTGCTCCAGCTCTGAGCCTTTGGGTATCAGTGACAGAACTCCCATCATTTATTCCCTTTTAAAATCTCAGTTTCCTAAGAGGTGAAGCAAATGAGTGCCATTCAGGCATAAAAGTGAGAATGGGAGTGACAGGAAGGCTGGAATACAGCAAAAAGCTGAATTTGGAGATGGAGAGCACAATGGGCAGCTGAGGAGATCCCTTCAGTGAAATGCAGCCAGGATCAGATCAGAGCTGGGAAGTGCAGGGACAAAGGCAAAGCCACTTTTCTGTAAAATCACTGCAGAATTCAGAGCTGGAGAAATAGCCATTAATAATGTCAGGATCCAGGTGCAGCTGCTTTGTGCTGCCTTTGTGCTGCTCCTGTCTGCACCTTACAAACCACTTGAAAGCCTCCTCGTCCTCCTGAAGAATGGGGGATGATTTTAAAGGTGCATTGAAAGTGCACAAGATAGGAAATGTGAGGTCTATTTTTCGTGTATTTTAGCTGGGAATACTGAATTCCTCTCTAGGTTCTCCTTCAGACAACTAACTGATCTTGAAACCAGCAGTTTGGGGTTTATTTTGTTGAAAAATAAGTGATCTTGCAATTATTTTTGCAGCATGTTGGGTAAGAATAGTTTTTACACTTGCAGGGAGACACGATTGTTATTTATCCATAACTCAGCACATGGCTCTGAGCTTTACCTTTTGATGAAATGGAACAAATATGATGGACAAGAGTGGGGATGTAAAAATGAACTTTTTAGTTGAGGGCTTGGAATCTTATTGTGGCTGAGAACAAACCAGTGGTCATTTGCTGCCAATTCTTAATTTGTTATTTCTGGCTAAATAACTTTTTTAAAAGGTAATTAATACTATTTCAATAGAATTAGAATATCATGGTTGTTGAAAGTAGTCTAAAACTGCTAAAACATGAACACCTGGCAGCAAAACACAACATGAGTTACAGACACAACTTACATGTCTAACAAGATTACATTGGGATTTTATTGAAAAGGTAAAAATAGAGGCACTGATTCAATTCTGGAATTAATTGACAATAGAATGTTGTGTATTTTTATACAGACAGCAGAAAATACAGGTTTAGTTCATTACTTAAATAATTTGTAATTCTGTAATACATTAATAATTCTTAATACATTAAGGTGGATTATGATTGTTATTTAGGAGTAGTTTTTGTTGTCCCATTTCCCCCCTTTTGGATCTGCTCTCTCACCTGATAATCCAATTTTTCCATCTTTCTGAATTCTTGAGAGCAGAACATGTAATAGTCCTGCAGTCTTTCTCTACTGGTGATGTGGTAATGCATTTTATGTTGCTAATTAATTGTAATCAGGCTAGAATTTTCCACCATGAGAATGTGATGGGGTCTTCTGTGGTCAGCTCTAATTTGCCTGTGGATGTAGCCACATTCCCTCTCTCCAAGTCATGTCTGAATTATGTTTTAATTAAGAGCTGGATTTCTCTTTGAGACTTTGCATTAGAAGATGTGAGACTCTTCCCACAGTGAACTCCTGGAGCTGTGTCTGTTCTCCTGCACAGCCCTGGGTGGGATGAGCAGGGCACATCCCCAGGTCCCTGTGCCTCCTCTGCAGGGCTGGGGGTGAGCCCATGGCTGCATCCCACAGATGAGGAAACTGAAGGGGTTGGACAAATGAAGAGAATTCCAGAAGCTGTTTCAGTTCAGGAGTGTTTGAAGTAGACCCCAGGGGTGCTTGCTGCTTGTTTTTCTCTTTTGTCTCCCTTACTGCTGCTTGCTCTCGAGTATTATTTCAGATGTTTCTCTTTTAGCCGATCTTTAAGGATCAGACTTTCTGTTTCCTCTTTTTCATCACCTAAAGGAAGCTCCAGGGCATGTTGCAGGGGTGCTGGGTAAAGGTTTGAGTCTGTCCTAGTGTTCCCCAGCCTCAGCAGGGCCTGATATTAATGCCAGAAGACATCTCCTTCAATTCCCTCAGCACTCTTCCCCTAAAGCAGCAGAACTCGTTCACCTTCCCAGTGTGAGACAGCGTGGTGCAGTTCAGAAATGCAAACCTGCATCATCCCCTGCCCCTGTGCCTGATCTTCCACACTGATGGATCCATCCCTTCACAGGACCCCAGGCTGAACTCCCTTGTCACTTTGCTTTTGCATGTTAAAACTTGCCTTCTGAAATTTTAGCTAAGCCCTTCTGATGGTTTTTAGAACCCAGAGAGAGTTCTCACAGTTTTGATGTAAATAAGAAAATGTTTGCATTCTTTTGCTATGAGAGAAGCATTTGAGTGATGGGGAAGTCACCAACCAGAGTGATGGGGTGACCTCAGCCTTTGGCCAATAATTGGTCATTTTGTACAGTGGATATAAATAGAGTCAGAAATTAGAATAAAGAGAATTCTTGCATGCTGACCCCAGACTGTCCTGCCTTGTCCTTTCCAAACTCCAGCAATGAATGCTGCACCAACAGTGCAACGCTCCCTCCCTGTCTCACACCATGACCTTTTTTAGGGCCACTTCTGCCTTTCCCTTTCTTTTCCTCCTGTTTGCATTGCAAATCCCGCTGTGTCATCAGCTGCTGTTTTAAATCCATTTGCAGTGACTCAGCACTGCACAAACTCCTCCTGTGGGGCCTCACCGAGATACCCACGGCAGGAGAGAGGGTGAACCCTTTAATCCTCCGTGTTTAAGGCATAATGGTTGGCTTGAACTGGGTATGAGCATTTGGGAAACCACACGGAAAAGATGCTTTTACCCTGGAAATTGTGTAACCACTGACACCTCAGAGGACAATTTGGACCACTTTAGGAGGATAATGATCCTCTCTTGTACTGTAGCACAATTTCTATTGCTCTTCTGCACTGCTTGGCTGAGGATGCTGGAGAGCCTGAACATTTTTGGGATCTCTTGCTGGGGTAGAAGCACCTGGTGTTGGCCTGGAGGACACAGAGCAGTGAGGAGCTGTAGAAAACCCCACCAGTTTCCTGGTACAACCTCCAGATTTTAAATTCCTGTAACTAAACTGAGAAGATTAAGTTGTGCTTTATGGCTAAAGCTTCTGCAGTCTTCTGATTTTCCAGAGCCATAACCCTCCACTCTTCCAGTTTCTCTCCACATATGAAAATTTCCCCAATTAATTTTATGGTGTCTCATTCTGCCTACAGCGCAGAAGTTGCTGATATTGGAACTGTAAATACCATGAGGGCTGCAAAGGGACTCCTTCCTGTAGTTCCCCCTGCTTTTATTTTAATGAAGATTTTTGTAGCCTTTTCCAAACTCATATGGGAGTTAATCAGATGCGAGGCAGAAAAATGTTGATAGTTCTGGATGACCAGGAATACCTGAGGGAAGCAGGAGCTGGCCCTGCTTGTGAGATCCTTTCTTTAATGATTTTTTTTGTAATGAAAGCTCTATTTTTCTTGCCCATACTTGCTGAATGATTTTGCTCAGTCCCCTGTCTTCGTGATAGCATAGAATGGCATGTGCAATATTCTCTTCTCTGGGTGTTTGATTTGCCTTCTTGCTCAGAGGAGCCAGGATTTTCCTCTCTGTTCGTGGATATCAGAGCCACTGCAATCCAAATTGCACATTTATAGGTACAGTGATGCTCTGGTGTTGGTTTTTGTGTTTTACAGCTGATTCCTTTCTTTGTTAAAGGGGCCACAGTGAAGAGTCACACTCTGGGTGTTCTCAGCAGCTCCTGTGCACAAAGGACATGAAGGACAATTCTGGTTTTATTTCCTGTTTGCTGCCTTTTGGCTTTCAAGATACAGAAAGTATCTTGGCAGAAAGTGCCCTGAGCAAACCTGGGCTTACAGAATGCTCAAGCCCCAGCTCAGACCTGCACACTTTGAGAGCTGCTTCTCTCCTGCAGCACTTGTTTACCCAACATTCACTTTGATCAAACAATTTTAAAAGAAAAACCACACAACAGAAGACTTAAAAAGCTTCAGCTGTGTGCTTAAAGATTTTTCTGAAGAGAGCTGGCACCAAGCACATGGTTTTACTTGAATGGGTGCTGAAATCTCAGCTGGATCCTTGCCATGATTCTGCAGTTTTTATCCAGGCTTGGTGGGCTTTGCCCATCGGGAAGAGGAGGAGATGTCTGGCTAAACAGGAAAATGAAATTGTCCCCCCACAAGCTATTGACAGGTGAATAGAGGGAAGAGAGAAAACTTGAAAATAGTTTTCATTACAGTTTCAACTGGCTGGACTCTATTTCCTTGTGTGCAGTTCACTGTTGGGATGCTTGATGCACGTCCACCTCTGGCCAGACCCAATTTAGCTGTCCTGTGAATTATCTGCCTCTGTCTTAGATTGAATCCTGCCTGCTGGATTGCTCCTCTCCTCTCCTACCTGCAGATAAACCATATTTGCTGCGATGATTTGAGTGAAATGCCTGCTCTGCTGAAGGCAGCTCGGGGTTTGACTGCAGCAGAGAGGTTTTTATCTCGCGTGGCAGAAAATGACTGCGTGTGACCTGTAACATCATCTGCAGCAGCCAAGTGTGAAATCAGCTGTGCCAGGCAGCTCACATGCTCTAATGAGGGAATAATTCCTCTGTGGAAATAAAAATATTCATGCTGGGGCACACCTGCTCTCGGAACATAGAGACATCCAGCGGGAAAGGGGATTTGTCAGCCTTTCTCCTTCGGTGCTACTCACAGCTGACACTCGACAATAAACCCACAGGAGGTTCAGGGCTCTGCCACAGCAAGAGCTGTGTCTCCAGGATTGCAGGATACAGATGTTTGCAGAGGGATGAAAGGTCTGAGCAGCTCTCTGAGTGCTGCCCTGTCGTGTGTTTGGTACCTGTGGCAGTCTTTCAGAGAATCACAGAATGCTTTGGGTTGGAAGGGACTTTAAAGATCACCTGTTCACAACCCTCTGTCCTGGGCCTTGACCTTGCACTAAATCAGCTTTTCCTTAATATTTAACCCCTGGACACCTCACACTAGATCAGCTTCTTCTTAATTTTTAACCCCTGGAAACCCATTTTTCCTTTCTCCCCATCTTGGGTGGTTTTTGTTTTGATACCTGTGTTTATATCACTGGAAAGGTGTTGTTTTCTTGAGGATTCCTGTTATGTTCTTCACATCTGCAATCCCAGGAGCAGATGATTATTAGGAAATGGCAAAGCTTAAAAAGAGCAGTGCACATTCCCCATCTCCCTGGTGGCTGAAAGGTCAGACTGGGCTGCAGAACTTGAATTTCCATGGCATCAATGCCATGAGCTAAAGGCTTTTTTCTCCCTTCAGCTGGGAAGTTTTCCACCGCAGCTCAGCACATAAGTGCTGTGATGTAACAAAAATTTTACATTTTTTACATGAATTTGCCTTCTGGATTCATCTTTGACATCTCAAATTTGGTGTTGTGGGGAAAGCACACGCTGCTGGGGAGTGAATTAGTTCTACTGCTGCAGTCAGGAAAATAGGCTCATGCCTTGGAGAGGCCAGGAGAGAGGAATATTCTGGGAAGCAATTTGAGCTGATATTGTTGGGAGGGTGATATTGCCTGACAGATCTGCTGTGACAGCTGAAGATGTGCCAGAGCACAAAATAGAAAAGGAAAAGATTGTTGTTAGGCCAGCGCCGAGATGAAAAACCCTACTACTTGTGACAGCTGTTGGCAGCATGAAATCACTGTCCTGGAGCTTTGCAGGGATCTGCAGCGTTAGAAACTTCCAGGATCGTGTTGGTTGTGTGTTTCTGCAGCTCTTGTTCAGGGTAATGCTCCCTGACAGCAGCCACTTGTCATTGGCAATGGGGATCCTTCAGCTGCAGAGAAACAAAACCTCGATGTTTTCCCTGCTGATCCTCTCCCAGGGTCACTGGTCACTGCTTCCCTGCTGGAACCATCTGCAGCTCGAGATTTCTTGTTTCTAGAGCATCAAAGGGGAAAAAATGGAATGGGAAGATGTGTAAGCAAAATCAGGCTCGGTGAGGTGCAGAAGGGATTTTGGGAAGCGGGGGAAGGGAAGATTTGCCTCCTGTTTGTTGAGCCTGTGATGGAGAAACTTTTAACATCTTTGAAACTCCCTAGAGCTCAGCAAACTTTCAGTGAGGGAAATCTCACTGAGAGCTGATGTCCCTGTGTCCTGCCCTCTCCACACACACTCCTGGCTGTTCTCTTCCCAGCCTGGCTTCCCAGGTGTTTTTCTGGGATTCTGGCACCTTCCCAGCTTTTAACCACCAGCAAGCTGAGCCAAGAGTCTCTGCTCAGGTCTTGTTGAAGTCTAAAATGCCTTTTTTGGCAGTGCTTGGCAGATCTGGGGCTCTGGAGCTGCAGTTCCTCTCCTGTTTCAGTGATTCTGTACTTTGAGCCTCTCATCCATCAAAAAGGCCAAGTATTTCCTCTTAGGAGAGAAGATTTCTGGAATTACAGAATTCCAGAACCACTGGGATGGTTTTTTTCTTCCCTCACCATCTACAATTACAGTCTTGCACTGAGTTCAAAGCTCAGCTTCATTTGTTTGCTGCCTGATGTTAATTCCAAGAGGCTCTTTTGCATTCTATTTTTTATTGTCATATCTCTTTCAGCTGATATGAATCACCACGGCTCAGTAGGAAATGATGAGATTCTGCTGAGCTGCCCTAATATTTATGAAATATTTCTTCCTGTGCATGATCTAATTGTGTCCAAAATATGCCCATGAAACCAAACACAGGCATTCATCAGTTGAACTCCTTGAGAGTAAAGTTTTGATCAGATCAAGGTAAAGAAATTAAGAGCTGCACTGATGATCACAATCCAAGGAAAACCTCCCCATAGCTCTTGATGGTGAAAAAAACCCCAATATTCTGAGCTGCAGAGCAAAGCTCCTCTCCTTTGGTGTGTTATGGTAAGGAGAACGTGGAAATTGGGTAACATTGCACTTCCCAAAGTGCAGCTGGAATCTTCATCCTGGCTGGAATGGGACAAATTGGAGCACACCAAGGGAAACTCAGGTCCAAGGACACAATCAAGAGATGTTTCATGAATGGCATCTAAACCCAGGGCTGGGACAGATTGTCCTAAAAGCTTCTGCCTTCCCAAAAAACCATGGCAGGGAACAATGTGGTTTATTGCTAAATGGAACCCCTTCTTGTAGCTCAAAATGTGAGTCCAGTGAATCTGGGTTTTTTTAAGGAAACAACAACATCCCATAAAAACTGGAACTGGAGAAAAGTATTGTCCTGATCTTGGCTGGGATAGAGTTAATTTTTTTCTTAGTATTCAGAGCACTCCAAGCAGTGGAAGGTTGCTCCCAAAGCACTGGAAAACACCCACAAATATTAACAAAAACCTATCTATTTCTCTGATGGTTTTTGCTTTGATTTCCCTTATTTCTGTTTTCCTTTTGTGCCTTTTTTTTTTATGTTTAGCTGGCTGAGCTGCAGGGCTGCCATCCCTGGGATTGATGAGCTTTGCATGCAGGAGGTGTCAGACAGTTTTTTACTGCACCTCTTTATCCTCTGCCCACCTCAGCCGTGCTCTGCCTCCTCATAACGAGGGAATATTGGGAATTTCTGCAGCATCTCCTTCCTGCACAGATAACAGAAGGTGGCAGAACTGAGAGGGGAAAGGGGAACATGGCTGGGCTGGGTTGATTGCGCAGTGATATCACTGGCTCATCTCAGAGCAGCTCTTTTTTTTTTTTTTTTTTT
>VWYP01012726.1:3062-17035 GCA_013400435.1 Pycnonotus jocosus | reverse complement strand
TTTTTTTTTTTTTTGCAATCTACACATCAGCCATCAGTTAAAACAAAAACAAAACAAAAAAAAAACAAACCAAAAAAAATCAAAAAACCTCAAACAAAACCACAAAAACCCCAACAACTACAAAAACACCCCCAAAAACCCCAAAAACCAAAAAACCAAACCAAAACAAAAACCCTAAAAACAAACAAACAAACAAAGAAAAATCCAGAAAAAAGCAACCCTTTTCCATTCTTTTGGACAAGGATCTATTCCATTCTTTTGGACAAGGATCTAATTAAAACCAGAAGCCTGGAGGGGAACAGCTCAGGATCCCATTACACATTTCCCAAATCGTTGGATTCCCCTTTTCCATTCTGTTGGTGGCTCTGGTTGTATCATCTGTCCCCTCACCTGAAGGAACTTTTTGGTTCAATATTATCAAAATCTCCCTGACAACCTGGCACCTCCCTTCTCGTGTTCTCCTCTGTAATTTTTGTGGGGCAGACACAGGAGTGGTAAAACCCTCGTGCCCCTCTGGGTTTTGCTGCCCTGGTTGAGGAGCCAGCACAGCTCTGATAAAACCTCATCTCCTGCTTCTCTTCTCTCATGGAAAAGTTGTGGGGGAGCATCTTTCACCAAGTTAAAACAGCCTCGTTTCTCTGGGAGTATTGACCTGGCTGGAGTAAAAAAAAAAACAAACACACTTGGTTTTAGGTGTGACATATTTTATGTCTCTTTTTGGACATTTAAAGAACAAAAAAATTTGGCAGTGTGCGAGGAAGCAAAGAGAATTTTTTTTTTGTGCTTGCCATGCACTGGATAATTATATGTTGATTACCTCGAGCCTAAGGCAAGGAGACAAGGTTTTAAACCAAAAGAGAAAAGATTTAAATGAAATATTGGGCAGGAATTGTTCCCTGGGAGGGTGCCCAGAGCAGCTGTGGCTGCCCCTGGATCCCTGGCAGTGCCCAAGGTCAGGTTGGACATTGGGGCTTGGAGCAGCCTGGGACAGTGGAAGGTGTCCCTGCCATGGCAGGGGTGGCACTGGATGAGCTTTATGGTCCCTTCCAACCCAAACCATTCTGTGATTCTCTTGTGATGTCTCAAAGTTTTGTTTTGGAGCCTCTTGGAGGGATTTACTGCAGGGCTTTTGTCTCTCTGGTTCACCCTTGTTAAAAGCGATCTCCCACCTCACCTGATCCTGTCCAACACCAAAGCATGGATGAACATGTCCTGACCTGAAAGATCATTCTGGGAGGTTTGGTAATGACCAGGAGAGAAAGCCAAGAAGTCTGACCCTGTCATGTAATTAACCTTTCTTTTGAGATCCTGCTCGAAAGGTTGCCAGATTTTCCTCTTGGCTCTCATGGCATTCCCAGATGTCTGCAGGCTCTCTGGGTCTGGGTTTCTGCAGCTTGCACTGTGCTGTTCTGGGAGCAGCCTGGGCCAAGGCACTGCCTTCCCCTCCTGTCATCAGCAGGAGACAAATTTCAGGGATAGGATCACACAGCCTCATCTTTTCCATGCTGCAGTCTAGTCTGGAGCCTGCTGGCAAAGCTTTTACCCTGCTGAATTCCTTGGTGATGAGTGTTATTCCTTTGACTGATGTGTGCAGGCTGGGGAACATTTCTACATCACTGCCCAAACTTCCTAAAACATACTTAAATAATTTACATAAAATCCAAATCTGCGTGTGAAATATCCTCTTGAGTCGAGGGTTTCTTCACTGGGAATCCATCCTGTGAGTGGGAGGAAACCTAAACTGTCTTGCATAAAATGGCCTTTATAAAATATAGATCAATTTCCTAATATTTATGTCAGATGCTTCTCATTATGGGATTTTTTTTTTCCCCTTTCTTATTTCAGTCTGAAACTGCCTCAGCAACCCCTTGCTAGCAGTGCTTCAGGTGGGTGCTAACACTAAATCAGGAGAGTTTCTTCGGTGTCTGTCTCGTTCAGCATTATCTCTCTGATTTGCCAGCGTGGATTATAATGGGGACATTAAAAAGGCATGGATCTGTAATTGCTTTTTAATGCCACTGCTATTTATAGGTGATTTGAGTTTCAAAGTAACATGGAAAGTCATGTAAAACCAGAACGCTCTTGGCGATAAGGGAGTGCCAAGGAAAATTGATCATACATGAAGTTAATTAATTCAAGTAATGTTGAGGGTCCTGGAAGGAAGCAGATTTCTGTGTGCATTGTGTTGTGATTGTGCCAGTCAAACTCAGGGTTGTACTCAATCCTGCAAGCTCAGAAGCACTAAAACCCCATAAATTTTACGGTTTAAGTTTGGAGCATTATTAACAGGAGTCATAGCAGTTCCAGGTATGATAGACATAGCCTGATCCATGAATGATAGGGAAAAAAAAAAGATAATTCAATTGTGTGTGGAAATAGAAGCCTGCATTTATCCAGCAATGCTGCTTTTCACTTGTGCATGACAGTTCCCACTGCAGAGCAAGCCCAGCTAGCTCACAAACCTCCTGAAGGGTTTTACATCACTAAAAACTTCCAATACATCACTTAAACCTCAGCTGGGGCAGGGGGACTCTCCAGAATCCTGCTGAGCAGTTTCCCGAAAGATTTGTTTCCTCACACAGATACAGAAAATAAAGCAAAGGCTGCCAGGATTTCTCAGGTCAGCAGTAGTAGCATAAACTTGCTTCATTTAAGTGTGAATAAATCAGTGTGATGTGAGAGGATGGGCCACCAGGTGCATATATTTCATATAGGAACAGATAAATGTAAGTATAAAATAAAATTCTGCAGGGATTTTTTTTTGTGTGTCCAGCTTGCCAGAGTGCTTTAGAGGAGACTGATTTTCAGGGAGTGGTTACCCAGGAGTCTGTAGCTCTCTCTGAATTAACAATTAATTTTTGGGACTGTTGAATGTATATAGTACTCCAAAGTATGTATATTAATATATTTGGGGGTGTGCATATATAATTTCTGCTCGTCTGACTCACATCTGGATACACAAATAGTTTGCCTATAATCCTGTGGAACTTCATTTTCTGGCAGATGAGTTCTATATTAATTTCTAAAACCCTGAGCAACAACAGAATTACTTTGCAGTGTTGGGGGGGGAGAAACATTACAATAAAAATGAAGCATACTTTTAATTATCTGTAGTCATTTGGATGAAATCTATAATGAGCTTGATAAATGCTGATGCTCTAGGCATCAATTTTTCAAATGACAGTAGAACCAAAAATATCTGGGAAGGCATTGTTAGCTCAGACTGCACAATATTTTTGAGGTCTGGGTTAGTAGGAATAATTAAAATGACTTATGTAAGATAAGTGTCATATCTCTGTCAGCAACTCAATGTTAAATGTTATTATAAACTAATTACTTCCTGGAATTGAAAAGAAAATTACGATTTTGTGTCTTAACCACTAGAAGATGGTGTCTGATCCTTCTCTCACTAAACCAGCCTGTCTGCAGTGAGTTCAGTGCAGCCTCAGAGTGGGACCAGAAGCCTCGCTGCAGAGAGGAGGCAGAACCTGCTCCTGACGATAATCAGGTCCTAAATGAGTAAAAGAAGAAGGAGCTGGTGCTTGGGGGGTTTCTCTGAGTGTTTGTGAGTGCAGAGAGGAGGAGGATGCTGGTGGCTCAGCCTCTGCTGTCTTTCCTCCCAGCTCCATCCTCTGCAGCTCCGTGCTGGGGGCTCGGTGGTGGCTCAGCTCCCCAAAGCCATGGGCGTTGTTCTGCTGCTCCCCTGCAGTCATTGACTGTGCCATTGATGGGTTCAATTTGCTCACAGAGGGCTCTGACACATGGCAGAGTGGAGGAGTTGGATTCAGGGGAAGTGCAGAGCAGAGAGAGAGGTGAAAAAGCAAAGGAAGACGCTAAAAACGAATTTCCCCTGAGTGATTTCACTGGTTGTTCTCCCTCTGCTGCCTGAAAACCACGAGCACGGAGGGTGAGCTGAGAGCAGGGTTGATGGGCAGCGTCACCCCCATTCAAGGTGCCACTGGTGCCACATCTTGTGGAGCTGGGCACTGACAGGTGCCAGCTTCACACCCTAGGAGGCACCCACAGGTTTCAGGCTCGGTGAGGAAAAGCACCAGGCTGGTGGTGTTGCTTTTTTGGTGTTTTTATGTACCCGAGGAAAATGTTTCTCCTGTTGAATAATGAACCTCAGCAGGCAAGAGGTGATGAAAGAAGGGCTGGGAGGGGAATAATGCAGGGAAAAGGAGAGGGAGTGGAGAGATGATGAGGAAAGGTTAAGGCAAAATGCAGGGAATGTAGGAACCTAATTAATGGGGAAGAAAGAGAAAGGAAGGAGGAATATTTCAACCCCCATCCTTTCAGCTGCCTCCACCCTCTAAATTCACTCACTGCTTGGTACCTCAGGCCCATGGTTTTGTTTTGAATCACCTCATCCTAATTTTAGGTCACATCTTGAAGCAGAATTAGTTGGAAATGAGCCATAATCTCCTGAGAGTGTAGCCTGATGTTATTTGAAGTATCCCTCCAGGCTTTCCCAAAGGGCCATATTCCAGCAGCTGATGGGAATTTGGGATGTGTTCTCCTGTCCAGGGGCTGAGGGTGGGAGCAGCCCCTGTCTCTGAGGATGTGTTTGTTCAAGAAGTGGTTCAGGCACCATGCAGTGACACCTCTGTGCAAGAAATGGTGCTGCTGGCAAAGCCAGGGAGCAAATGGGGGGTTTTGGGGTGGGAATGGTGTTAACAGGGGTTACCAGGGCTCTGTGGTAACAGGAATTACCAGGGGTCTGTGGTAACAGGGGTTACCAGGGGTCTGTGGTAACAGGAATTGGACAGGGGTCTGTGGTTACAGAGTTTAACAGGGGTCCCACACAGCTCTGCTTGCTCAGGTAAGAACAACCCTCCCACCCCAGAAAACCCCATGAGCATTCCCAGGCAGCCTCCAAACAAAGCCAGCCAGGTTCCTGACACAGTGGGAACCTTCCTGGCTGGTTTTCTGTCCCACTGAACTTGTGCTGGGCACTGAAATCCAAACCTCCTCCACAGGAGCAGCCTCCAGAGCACAGCATGCTGTGATTGTGCCCCGAGCCTGAGCACTGAGCTGCAGCCTGGTTGTGCTGCCAAATTAATTGATCTTCCTGGAAGTCACTGCTTTAATTGGGAAGGAAGAGTGGCAGGAGATGCTGAGAACACCCTTGTGGGCTTGTGTTTAATCTCAGTTTCCACCCTGCATTGATCCTTGGCTCATAAAGGATTCAGAGGCAGAGCAGGAGCAGTATTTTGGGGTGATGTAGAATGTTTCTCCTCCCCATGAGTTATATCCTGAGTATTGGCCACTGGTGGAGACAGAATATAGGACTAGGTGGGCCTTTGGTCTGACAACCTGCAGCTCATTTTAGGGCTTTTGCACCTGCTGAGTTTTCAAGCAGATTTATAGGTTTGGGATTTCAACATGGATTTAAACACAAAGATCTCCTTACAATCTCTGCCCTCTTCACCCAGCATTTTAAAAGGCTACTGAGAGGGACAGTGAGGCACAGGGCAAAATGAAGACACATCTCTGAAAGTCCATGATTCTGCAAGTGAAATATGAGCACAGCCTGCTTAGAGCAAATGGTTTGTGCTGGTGGCAAGGAGGAAATTGTGGCTTTAGTTAAAAACAGAAACACGATTTCATGTTTCAACAAATCGGCAGAAATGGCCATAAAACTGCTTTAAAATTAAAAATGCAAATGCAAGCCCACAGGCACATGCTCCAAAGCAAGGATAAGGTACAGAGAGGGTGTGAATGTTGGTTGGAGTGTAAGGATAAACTTAGGCTCTGTGACTTTTCATTACTGTACAAGCTTGGCTTCCCTGAAGTGTTGCAGATGCTTGCAATAACCTTTTGTAATCCCTCAGCACTGCTTGCATTTTGTGAGTTCTATTTTAATAAAGTCTGATTTTTCAGTGGAGTTACTTAAATTTCTGTGTTTATAAATTTTCCGTGTTAAGAGCACTTTTCTTGGATCTTTTAACCAGAATTCCGTAGCAGTCTGAAAATGTTCAGATGCAGCTACAGTCAGACAGTTTGCCCAGTGACATCTGTTCAGCAGCATAATTTTACTCTGCTACGAGTGACATATTTAATTAACTGAGACATTTCAAATGGAATTTGACAGCTTTCCAGCCCAGTATCTCCAAACTCACTACTGACTGAAAAAATGCCATCCTAGGAGCGTTCCAGGGCCTAGGAAGAATTAGCTTTGTGGAAGGCAGTGCTGGGATGTTGGAAAATAATGCATTATAAAGATCATGTGTGCCACTTGTGATGTGTGTGCCTCTGAGCTTCTGAAAGATCTCAGTGATTCTGGGCAGTCTCTCCAGCCTTGGTTTTGTTCAGGGTTTCCTGCACCTGCAGCTCCAGCTCTGCACTGGGCAGGCAAGATCAGAATGTCATAAAAATCTCTTAGGTTATCTTGTACAAGTTTTAGTGGAAGCATAATGTTGGAACTCTGGGCACTGAGAATTTTAAACTTTCTGTGCTGACAGGCACTGACCCCCAGGCAAACTCTGCATTGACCTGAGGCTGTGGAAAAGCTTCCAAAATTGAATGATAGAACTGGGATTATGGGAGTGGAGTTTGAATAGAAGTGTGTGATATCACAGGGTGCAAAACTCAGAGTTTAAGGTTTAGAATATAGGAATAGATATAAAGCAAGATGGAGGATTTAAGGTGGAGGCTGAGTCCTTCTTTTCCACCTTTTTCTTCTTTCTTTATCTATAGCGTCTTCATTAACGTTTTGCAATTCGAGTGATAAATAAATGCTGCAGTTCTGGCAAGTAAATGGTGACAGAAATGTGACAATGAGTGATGGAAGCAGGGTGTGCACTGAGGGCCCAGATCAGCACGGGAGGCCACCAGCGTGCTGGATTTAATTTCAATCTTTGCCTGTTGAAATCTGGGGAGGTGAAGCTCATGGATTATTTGCCCAGCAGTCAGGAAAGAAGAAAGCTCTCAATCACTGGGTGATTGCCAGCCAGGGAGCTGCATTTCTCCCTCGGCTGTTTGGATTTGTTGGCTCAAGCTGTTGGGTTTTCCACCACATGCAGTGACAAGTTATGAACACAGGGTGTTTGGAAGGTGGATTTGTCCCTCTTCTGTCCCTGTTCCCAGCAGGACAGAGAGCACCCAAGGGTGGGAGGGACCACTCAGAGCATGGCTCTCACCTGTAGCATGTGTTTGTCAGAATTGGTTAAAATAGATTCCAGGGGATATATTTTAACGTGGGCTCCAGTAGGCACAGGATTCTATGAATTTCTGCATCAAAAGCACTGGCTGCAAGCACAAAGGCATATTTTCCAAATCTATTGTATGATCTCCTCACATTGTCCCTCTCCAGACCATGTGAAATAGGCTGCAGGCTGCTCCCATAGAGCTGCTGTTGAAACCTGGGATGCTTGGTTGATTTCCCAGCTATTATAGTTTTATTTTACTCCCCTCTTTGCCTCTGAATTGTTGTGCTAATTAAGCTCACGAATTTCAATCTCTCAGGTTCTTCAATTATGACATTGCAGCCCCTCTGTGGCAGCACACTGGAGTGTGGCAGAGAGGATATTATGAAGTGGAGACATTCAATGGGAAAATGTCCAAAAGCAGTTCAAATCACTTAAGATAATTAAACAGGGGGAAAGAATGTGGCGTGTTTAAAGAATATGAGACGGTTTTGTGAATAGAATGGTGTTAGGTACCTGTGCATGGGAAACTCATTATCCATGCTGAACTCATTTTTTACCTTGTAATGAGAAAGAAGAATTGGAAAACACCTCTGTGAACATCACCTTTGTGAGTGCTTGCACTGAGACCACCAGAGCAGAGGCAGCAGCAGGTTTAACAGACTTGTTTATTCCTCTGGATGTAGCTGGGGGGAAAAAAACCCGCAGCAATTGAAGAAATAACAACTAATTTCAGTGTAAAGGTCAAAATGACCTGAATTGAGATGCTTAAGATTTAATGGGGTAGGCTGGTGTCAGCAGGCAGAGGAAATGCCATTTTTTCTAACTGCCTGTTCACCATCCTGTTTCAGTCTCTTCACCTCCCCCAGATGTAGCAAAGGTTTCAAATGCATTGCCAGAGGGGTTTGAATAAGAGTTTGTATAACAGAGTGAGGCAGTGCTTGAATGGGGAAGCAAACAGGCACTTGATCATTGGGAAGGACAAAACAAAAGAAAAGTAAAAAGCCTGGGTAAAGGTCAGGGGGGTGTGTGAGGGGCAGGCAGCACTCCTGAGGGGAAGGAGGAGCACAGCCACCCCTGAGCCAGCCCTGCAGCACCTCTGCCTTGCCCTGGGCACTGCCCCACAGCAGCTGGCTGCCATCCTTCACACAGCCATGAGATAATCCAGTGTCCTTCCTGAAACAGCACTTCCTAAAGCAGAGTGACTGCACGGAGTGTGGATCAAAGCCAGGGGGAAGCAGGAATCAGCCTTCAGAGCACACAGAGTGTCGTGTGCCTCTCCAGAGCTCAGCAGGGCACAGCACCTTCTCTGCTCTACTGAGGAACCAAAGGAGGGCAGCCCTGGGATGCTGAACCAGGGTCTGCTCCTGCTGAGATGATGCTGAGGTTTTTCCTGAGTAGCACTGACATGAAAAGTGCAGAGTTTTTGTCCTTTCTTGTTATTCTGTGCTTGGTGCCTGGCTGGCTGAAGGACAGTTTGATAATACTCTGCACCTCTGTGAATGACAGCTGTAGCACGAAGGAGAGCAGTTGTCTCAGCTGGTGAAGGAGCGGGCTAGGAAAAACTAGAAAAGGCTGGGTTTTGGGAAATGCATCATGACAGCAACATCTGTTGGAATGCAAAGTCATCTCCCCTGGAAAGTGGTGGGATCAGCATTGCTCCTGACATCTGCAGCTCCATGGGGCAGAACCTGGTTTGATCTAAGGCACACTTGGCCCTCTGTATGATCCACTGGATTTTTTTCCATCTCTGACTCCTGTGACTGTCTGTCTGACTCTCCCTGGGTGATGAAATATCATTATAACCTTTTGAAATAATATATCGGCGCCTGGAGAGCTGAGACTGATTTTCTCATTTGCAAGTGAGAGGCAGTGTGTTAAATTACCACTCCTGTCATTAAATGGATTGAGGGGAAAAAAAAATCTGATGTGCTTGAACCAGGACATTTTTCCCCTCCCCAAACAAATCACCTCAGGTTTCGCCTTGTGGGGGGCCAGGAAGGTGAGGATTAGAAGTTTAAATAACATTCATCATATTCTCTGAGGCTTAGGTTACTTGCTTGACACCTGAAAATGTTTCAGCAAGTCTGACATGGAAGCTTTCTGCTGTCTCACAGAGGATCAGGGAGCCTGTGCTGTGTCTGTCAGAGATCAGGAGGCATAAAATTTATCTTTCTGAGCCTTGGAGCTTCCACTTGTTCATTTGGCTCTGGGAAATTTGATGCTGAACAACCTCCTCTAGTGGAAGGTGTCCGTGCCCATGGCAGGAGGTGGAACTGGGTGGGCTTTACAGTCCCTTCCTTCCCAAACCATCCTGTGATTCTGGGAAATGTGAAAAAAAATCACTGTGCTAATCAACTCAGTGACTAAGTTTGTAATGATCGTGCTCAAGAATTGCACTTCTGCATCTGTGGAGCATCCATGAGAAAGTTGTAGTGTGGTTTCAGCTGATTTTTTAAAATCTCATCAAGCAGCTGATGCAGTTCTGCACAGCATTTGTTTCTGTCTCTTCATGCAGGGCAAAGTATTGATAATCATCTGGTACTGCTAAGCGTTGTAGCTGGCAACATTTGAAACTCCAGACATGGTGATGAATTGCTCTATGATACATTAATGTTATTTTGATCCCTGCTCTTTCAGAATTACATTGATCCAATTAGGTTAAGTAGCTTGCCATCTAAATTAATTTACTTTCCTCTATTAATCTCCTTTACTCTGGGTCAAAACCAGAAATGTAAATCAATCCATTATATTGCTTATCTTTGGGGGGGGTGGGAGGGTAATTAAATTACCTGATAGATACATATGCTGGATTGATTGTTTGCTGTGTTCAACATTATTGCCATCATTGGAAAGTGAAGTGGTGCACACTCAGTAGTGCAATTTGAGTTCTTGTTACATTGAATTTTCATAACCTGTCAGGGAATGCCTTGCTGTCCCTGGGTGCCAACCCTGCATACCCAGCTGCACAGCTTTTAGAGTATTGGACATTTTGCAAGTGGGGATAAAAGCTCCTTGCTCTGCCAGGAGCTGTTGGGCTCCCTGGCAGTGTCTCAGAGATCCTCACCCTCTGCAGTGTGGGCAAAACCTTTCCCTGGCTCCTTCTCAGGCTGGCACCAGCAGGGTTGTGGCAGCAGAGCAGATGTCCCAGCACTGATGTCTGAGTTATCAGACTGAAGCAGGGTCAGTGCAGACTCCTGAAACGCTGCCTTCTTTTCCCAGCAGCACATGGAATTCCCATGGTTTGATGTCGTGGAATCACAGAATGGTTGGGGTTGGGAGGGAACTTAAAACTCATCCAGTGTCAGCCCCCGGACATGACAGGGACACCTTCCACTGTCCCAGAGTGCTGCAAACCCCAGTGTCCAGCCTGGCCTTGGGCACTGCCAGGGATCCAGGGGCAGCCACAGCTCTGTGTTCCACACTGGGACATTCTTTTGCTTTCCTTAGGTTAGTCCAACAGTGGGATTCCATCATCTTGGTGCCTTTAGCAGTATTTTACAGCTCACACTGGGAATTCTTATTTTCAGCCAGTATTTTCAGGATCTGTATCAAACTTCCATCCTGGTAGGGATGTTGCTCACACCAGGAATTTGTTCATCCTGCTACGTTTCCTCATTTTAGTGAGAACAACTTTCCATAGAAGACTCAAATAAAAATGAAGCTCTGATGTGAGGGAATGAGATCCAATCCTAAAAAGTGAATCCTAAAAGTGAATATTACCACAGTTAAAGGTGCAGTGGTTTTAGGTTGGGCTTAGTTAAAATCCTGCCAGGTTTGTGATAGCTCCATCTTTGTGGGAGATTGAGGCAAGGGCTCTTTACAGTAGGAAAGTGGATCTGGTTTCTTTTCTGTCATTATAGCAGAGGATAAATTTGGGTCAAATGATCCCTGTAATGGGGCAGGGCAGGCTGGTGATCACAAATCCCTTCTGGTATTCAAACCTACAGATCTATGAAGTGTTTTCTAAATCTGTGCCTGGGAGCAGAATGAACAGCAGCAGAAAGGTCACCTTTATCATCATTGCTGTCAAACACCTTGGAAACAGCAGAGCACAAAGCAAGTGTGTTGCTCGATCACTCTGCCCTTCTGCTACATCTGTTACCTTTACCTGTACTTTGTCCCATTAAATGAAACTCACTCCCCTGTCCTGAATCCCATTTCCAAAAACTGCACAGGGAAGCTCTGTTGGCTTCAGCGGTGGCATCTTGCCTTTACAAAGGTGATTAATGCCTGCTAAGTGCAGAACTTAGCAGTGTTAGATAAATAATGATAATTATGAAAGCAGCTGCTCCTTGTGATAATGAGACAGTAGGAGACAGAGAGGGATTTTTGTGAGAGTGGGTAGTGACAGGACAAGGGGAGTGGCTTCAAATTGACACTGAGTGGGTTTAGATGGCATTTTGGGAAGGGATTGTTCCCTGGGAGGGTGGGCAGGCCCTGGCACAGGGTGCCCAGAGAAGCTGTGGCTGCCCTTGGATCCCTGGCAGTGCCCAAAGGATGTCGGATGGAGCTCTGAGCAGTCTGGGATAGTGGGAGGTGTCCCTGCCCATGGCAGGGGGTGGAACTGGAAGATCCCAAAGGTCTCTTCCAACCCAAACCATGGATCCATCTTCCATGGAACTGGAGGATCCCAAAGGTCTCTTCCAACCCAAACCATGGGTCCATCTTCCATGGAACTGGAGGATCCCAAAGGTCTCTTCCAACCCAAACCATGGGTCCATCTTCCATGGAACTGGAGGATTCCAAAGATCTCTTCCAACCCAAGCCATGGGTCCATCTTCCATGGAACTGGAGGATCCCAAAGGTCTCTTCCATGGCTGTTGGATACAGCCCACTGTGCTCCTGGCAGGGTTTGTGGGGGCTGCAGGCACAAGAGGTGAGGTCACCACTGTAGTCCAGTGTCCTCTGAGGCCCCAGGGGAGTCCCTGTGGAGCTGGCCGGTGTAATTCATGATTGTGTATCCAAATCAACTCGAGATGTTTGGTTGGGCACCCAAGTCCTGCTGTGGGTGTGGTGGTTGCCTGAGATCCTACAAACCCACCAAATGCTGCAGTGTTTTAACATTCCATATCTATTAATATGCTAATATTTCCCACCAGCTGAAAAATTAAAAAGTTAAATGTGAGAATCTCTGCTTGAATGCTCACTATAATGTGTTGGGGCTTCATTTTTTTGCCTTGCTACTTCCTTATTTTCTTTTTCTCCTTTTCTTTTTTGGTTTTTGGTCTTGTTTAATTCTTTTTTCTTTTTTCCTACCTCAGGACAGAGGCTTTTAAAGCTGAGTTTCCTCCCTGATAATTGTTTGTAGAGTTCCTAGCACAACCAGATCCTGATGGAGCCACTGGATATTAATGTGATGCAAATTAATCAGCAATGAAAATTAAATGTGTGTTTATGCTCTAGTTAAAATGTTTATACAAATACAAGAAATGTGTACCACGACTGTGTCATGGTTCCCACCACAATATTTGCAAGGGTGCAGCATTAACCAGCTTTAAATAAAAGAATAAAAGAAAGGTCCTGGTTTGTTGGAATGAACAACCCAAGGGAGAAACATCTCTGTGAAGTGGAACAGAATGAACATTGTGAAATGCAAAGCCAGGGATTTTCGATATTCCACACTCTCCAGTTTTCTGAAGGTGATGGTGGCATCTCTCTCTTGGCTCCTTCTATATTGTGCTTTTGCAATTCACCAAAAGTTTTGTCAAAACTCAAGGATGTTTGTGATGAGAAGCACAACTCAAAACCTATGTTAGGAGTAAATGTGAATGAGTGTTCTCTGGCTACTCTTCTTCTGGCTTTGTTAGGAAAGCTCTTTAGATAAGGAGTTGAAAACAATAGCAAGACAGAAAAAAAAAAAAAAAAAGGCAGATGCAGCTTTCCCTCTTCCATGAGTTCCCTAAAAAAGGAGAAGTTTTCATGGTTGTCACGCATATGCCCCTCCCTGGAGATTCCTGGAAAATGACAATTGCAAGTCCAAATTTTTTATCTCATTGCCAAAGGCAGGAGGGGAAATGTGGAGAGGACAGGAACAAACTGCCTCATCCCACACATGATCCTGCACAGTCTCCTGTGAAATTGTTATGTTTCTGTTGGTGAATTCCCTTTCAGATGACCAGGATAAATCCAGGGCTGTAAATTCAGTGGTGTTCATGCAGTGTTGTCCCTGGAGTGTGTCAATAGGAGGAGTTTGTTTCACTCATCAAGTGCTAAATTAGTCTTTGGGTGGTCACTTGCTGATGAATACAACAGATTAGATGGGAGAATAAGGAACACAGGGAAAACATTTTCCTTTTCAACAAACCACCATTACTTAACAATACTCCAAACCCCAGATTTCCCATTTAACTTAAAATGGACAGAAAAATACATGGAAGATTCAACACTGAAATGTGCTGGCACTGGAGTCCTCATTTGGAAGAGAAAAGAGTCTGGAAACTTGTAGTCTATTCACAATTACCACAGGAAGTGTCCGTCTCCTGCAGCTTCAATATTTGGAGTTCTATTTTCCCTTATTCCCTGTAGTCACTAAATCCTCAATGCCTGCCTTTGATCCTGATCTCAAACAGAACCTCTAAAGGATGAACTCAAGGTGAGGTGGCCTCAATGTTCCCTGTGCTCTGTTTTTTTTCCAGGGGCCTGCTGGCCAGGGGCTTCACAGAGACCCATTACCTGCAGGATGGCACTGACGTGGTTCTCACGCCCAACCACACGGTAGGGTTGGGGTGTCCTGGGTGGATCATGCTTCATCCTCAAAATCCAGGGTGTTCTCTGCCAGGATCTGAGCCCTGGGATGGAACAGCTCAACCTGTGATCTTTTTT
>VWYP01012724.1:0-14839 GCA_013400435.1 Pycnonotus jocosus | reverse complement strand
AATAAAATAATTAATAAAATGTATCTTTAAGTTCTGAATTGACTTGGTGTAAAATATTCATGATAGCTATTTTTTCATTGGGTTTATGACTTCACAAAAAGAGAAATCAATCCTGTAAAGTTAGAAAATTGTGCTGAATTCTAATTAAAAATTTTCTTCTTTACCACAAAATTTTGGCATATATTGGATGAAAAACCAAGAACCTTGTAGCTTTTCTATTTCAAATCTTTCTTTTAAGATTTTGTTAACTTGTTAAAATTAATTATAATTACTTTTGGTTTTTTGCTAGGATAAAGATTAAAAATATTTTAAAATCTATGTTCAGTGTTTTGCACCCATAAAAAAGCAATTTTAAATCCATAAAAGGACACATACCAAACCCAATAGGCAATTTTATTGTCCATGTGCAATCCAAACTGCTAGGATAGTTGCCAGGAAACCCTGGACTGAGAATCACTCCACTGAAGTCTGACATGCCACCACCACATTGTGCTAAAAAACAAACAAACAAACAAACAAACACAAAAATATTTTTCAGAGTAGTGAAATGAGATACAAAAATTAATCCATAACATTGAAGATACTTAGAGCATTAATAATATAATAATACCTAGAGTTATAATTAAACAAATACACAAACATATCTTTACCACTAAATATCTGTAGGAAAGTAATTAACAAGTATGTACTTTGCAAATTTGTTTCTAGTCTGAATTGAGTACATTTTAACTTGGGGGATACATGCACCCAAAATAGAACAGATGACAGAATTGCAGAATCATTTAGTTTGGAAAAGACCTCCAATATCATTGAGTCCAACCTCTGACTGATCATCACCTTTCCAACTAGACTATGGAACTAAATTACACATGCAGCTCCTTCCTGAACCCCCACAGGGATGGTGACTCCACCATATCCTTGAGCAGCCCACTCCGTGAAGAAATGATCTGAAATTCCTGACCACCCTTTCCAGAAGGAGATTCCTCTTGTTGTCTAACCTGAATCTCCCCAGATACATCTTGAGATTCTGTTCCCTCATCCTGTCAGTGGCTGCCTGGAAGAAGAGCCCAACCCCCACCTGGCTACAGCCTCCTTTCAGGGAGTTGTAGAGAGTGATAAGGTCTCCCTGAACCTCCTTTTCTCCAGGCTGAACACCCCCAGCTCCATCAGCTGCTCCCAAGACTTGTGCTTCCAGCACCATCATTGCCCTGATGTTTACTCTGCAACCATTCTGTAAGGACTGTCCTGGTGATGGGCAAGCAGCACACTTCAGCTTATAGCAGCACCAAGACAACTGTGCACCTTTGTAAAGGAGCATCTGAGTAATGTAATGTATTATAAAAAGACTCTGTACTAAAAGTGTTTCAAGAGGCCTTTTAAAAATTGCATTTGTATCCTGTTGTTCTAAAAATGAGATAAAATACACAAACTTAGAAAAGTACACATACAAATACTTCCAGAAATTAAGCTAAATTCATATCTTAATTATATTTTTGTTTTCAGGCATGACATCAGTAAATAAAATTACTTAGACATCCGTATTACATTTAAAGATGGTAATTATGATAAATAGAATTTTGTTTAGCTGTTTTGTCCAAGTAAAATTTGCTACACCATTTGAAACACAAGTAAAAATCATTACTTGCAAACACAAGGAAAAGTACAAGGAAAAAAAACCAACTCTTTATCTTCAGAATTTACCAAGAGCAGAGCAATTATAATATCAGACTTCCTAACCATATGTTAACGTATAATGACAAAAACGGAAGACTAACTCCTGAAAAAATTCTTACAAATATCTCAATCTTGTTGAATATTTATAAATTCTAAGCTGAAGGAGCTCAGTACCTCACAGGAGGGCTTTAACACCCCACAGGATTAAGAACAGGATTATGTGAGGCAGCTGAAAAGGATATATATTAACTGTCTTGAAGAAAAGCAAAGCAAAAATATCTTTTATGAGATCTGGAGCATCATGCCTTCCATACATTCAAGATTACTAACCCTGATAACTTTTACTGTTAGACAACCCAAACAAAAAAGCATTTCTATGCAGTGAAAGAGATTACAACTAGAAGGAGCTTTGCATTCCTCACACTTATTCATCGTATAAAAAGAGTATATTTAAATTCGCTTCAGAGGTTTCATTTTGGTTTTTGACAGGTTTTCAGTACTTTTTCCAATAATATTGTGGATGTGTGTATAACTTAACTTGAAAAATAAGGTATCTTCTGAAATTGGGTAGATATGCTTATGTTGAATGCATTAGACATGAAAATGTAATGTTATTTTTATTTTAGTATCTTCTACAATTGCCATTACTTTTCTGGGGGAATGAGTCCTAAATAAATGAGCTGAGTTGCAAGGGTCGTTCCTGATAAAGAATTGATGACATATCTGACTAGGACACATAGAACGATATCATAGAACAGTTTAGGTTGAAAGGGGCAACGTGTATTTCTTTTACTGCTTGGACGTTTCAGAAAAGGTTTGACAACATAAGTATGCAGAAGCCTTTGAAATTCTCTAATTTAATTTAACCATCTTCAGATTTAATTAAGTTCCTCCAGTTGTCCCAGTTTTTTCTACTACATGTGTCTCTTATTTTTGAGTTTTCTGGTTTTCTCATTCTGACATATTTAAGAAACATGATATATGGTGAACATACCTAAACATATTGGAATGGGATAATTCCATCTTCTTACTGGTCCAGGCATACAAGTGATATGTGAATGTCCCTAAAAAGACAAAGTATTTGCTAATTTGTATAAAAATATACAGTATACAGCACATTAGTATTTCAACAAAAAGAATATATAATTTAAAACACCATAAAAATACACAAAACCAAAAAGGTACAGTAATTACATTGTACACCGTGCATTGTATCATGCCTTCAGTACAGCAGAGAAGACTGTGACTGTTAGCTCACTACACGATGGTGTCTATGCCATTAATATTATTTCTTATAACAAAATCCAGCTGAATTCTATGCATATTTTAGTATAAACCAACGGTCTGGAAACTACAGGTCTAATTGAAGCGATGTTTGCATAGTGTGGATTTACATCATTTGTTGAACATGATAAAACTATACATATTACATAAATTATGTAAGTGTTGACTTTACATCTCAAATTCATCATAGACACACCCTCTGTGTTGCCCATTGGCCTCATGTAATTCTAAGGTCTTCCAGAGAAAGCAAACAAAAATGGAAAATCTTAAGAGAAAACTGTACTTGTGATATCTTCCAAAACCATCTAGTTGAACTGCATAAGCCAGAAAAAACATATGGAGGGAGGAAACTTTACATATGTGTTTGCACAGTCTATGCTCCTAAATTCTTTGTTCTCTTTATTTTACATTTTCTTTATTTCAGCCATTTACTGTGGCTTATCTGTTCACACATACACTTCTGTTTAAGGTGGGATTTAAAGCAAAGAAGCAAAAAATATTTCTCAGGCGGTTTCTGAGAGTGGCTGATTAAAACCAGGCAATATAAGAAGAAAACTTCAGTATTCGTTCTCAGAGCTGCAGTCAAAGAACAGGTATTTCATCTATTCTTGAAATGATAGAAATCTGCAGGCATGACTAGGAATTCTGCCTTGAAGGGGAAATTGGGATACAGGTCCCAAATCCAAACAGCAGTTGAAATCTGTAAGCAGACAAGACTATTTTGTTTCTATCACTATATATAAACTAGGTTGTTTTTTGGTTTTTTTCAAATGATATAATTCAATTTCTATTTTTGATGCAGCACATATAAACCCAGTATCTAGGTTTTCACAGAATTATGTAAAATACATATTTGAAGCTATTAGCATTTTTAAAAATTCATTTAGTTAGTTTGACATCAACGTGTTATAGGTGAGACTGATATTAGTGGCATTTTGCTCATTCTGGCATATTTTGCTATTTTGCTCAAACATTTTCCAGAACTCCATTAGCAGTTAATCGTGTGCTGTCATATAGAAATTATTTTCTCCCTTTAAGACTGTTCTTTTTGTAGTGCTTGGGTAATATGTTAATTTTCTGTCCTTTTGACTCTCAAAGAGCTTGGTACATGGAAGACTGTAGAACCTGCAGACTGTTTTTGAGGAGTCTCAAGTAAAAATAATACTCAGTTTTGGATCTGATTCTATGGCATAACTGTATAAGTTTCTGAAAATATTTTCCACTTCTTTCCTATAGGCAGACAGGTTCCTACTGCCATTAGGAACTGTCATACTGTCAGGTGATTTATAATCACTGCAGTTCCCCTGGATACAACTTTTGCTAGTGTAAGGACATTGCAAATTTACTTGGTAAAAATACACCCCTATTTGACAAACATTTTGGAGAAAAAAACCCAAGAAATTGCTGAAAGAAAACAACTGAAACTATCTGATTTACTAAGAAAAGCAATTATTTCTTTCTCTTTGTTTATTCTTAGTCTCCCTCTTTACTTTCTTTTTCATCCTATGCATAGACAACTACTGTTAATTGTTCATCAAGTGATTTGAACTTAATTTTGCTAACAGTTCATGGTTCAGCTATAATTATCAAAGATGCCATCAATAATAGATAACAACCTATAATCACTAATGCAGAAAAAACACCAAGCCATACACTTCTGATGGAATGTTTGTAGTTTCTAATTTACTATATAGTAGAAAAGCAAACAGTCCTGTAAACTTATGTGTACACAATTCCTGAAAAGTTCAGCATCCATTTTGCAGTGACAGACCCAAACATAACCATGTTAAAGAACTGAAGGACATCATTTGAAATAGGAAACTTGGCTTACTTGAAGAGAATAACCCTGGTCACACTGGAAGGACACCACATCTCCAACCATGTATCTGTCTCCAATTTTGATCCCATTACTTGGGGTCTGCGGTTCAGGACAAGAGTCCAAACCTATAGCTGAGAAAAAGAGAGAAGTTTAGTCTATCTAATGAAGTTAAAATTGATTTTTAGATTCACATAGGACTGTGTACAGTGCACGTAGGCACACTGTGTTGGTAAGCTTTAGGGTGCTCTTGGGAATCAGCAGTTGTCTGTGGACAAGCAGCTCTGAACAACAGTGCATAAGGAGAAAACATCTTCTCTCCTGAGTAAAGGAAAAGGATCAGTGCAGCAACAAACACTTCCCAACCTGCACTCTCAGTTCTAAAATTCCACTATCTCCTGGTGCAGACTCATTAATTTCTACCTCCAGTTTCACTCCTAATTACAGCCTTCATAATTCAGACTGGAGCACCTTCACTACCCTTTACCAGCATGTGTTCCAGGAAAGGCTGGCCAACATCACACCAACTGCAAAACACAGGAAAAACAGTGCAAAGTAAAAAGGCTCTCCAGAATTCCATCCACCACAGGTCTGACTCAACTCTTTCATTCATTTACACACACATACACACAGAGAATAAATACCTGAATCAGATTTCATCTAATCTGCTATGTTTAAAGAAGTATCTATACAGCTATAAAACTAATATTTTGAACTTCTGATTGCAATAGAAGCTATTTTGTCTAGAGTCCACATGCTTTTTTTCATGGTCATCAAAAAGAGAAAAACTTTTTTTCCCTTGCATCTACCCAGGAAGGTCAAGGAATGTAAGAAATATAATCAACTGAGTTGTTTTCTTTGCCTACTGTAAGAATTACACCTTAGTTGGAAAGCCAGGACTAATACACAATTGAACATCAGTACACAGGATAATAGAGAAATATTTTGGGATTTGATTATGGCCAACTATTACCTCAGAATAATATCAAACTCTGCATGTTTTAAAACTAACTAAAGTAACTGATCACTTCATATAAGATTCTCACTAAGTAAAAACTACCATTTGAAGACTTAAAATAGTGCATTTTTATACAATATGAAAGATGAAAGCTAACAAAAATTTTTAGCTTTCAAATTCTGTTTTCTGTTCTCAAACTAGAGAAGAGCAAAGAACCTGTTTTGAAAATGACTGATGGACCTAGATCCACTTTTTACATTTCAGACATCTAGAGTGTGATCCAGTTAATGTACAGAGTACAAGTGCAGAAAAAAGCGTGCTTGGCTTACACAGATGATTGCTTATAATCTGTCTTGAACAGTTAAACAGAGTTAGCAGGTTTCAGTTTCCAATTATTGAACCTTCAGTTGAAATGAATAACCTAACTATGTGAATACTCAGGCCATGCAAAGTGAAATGAACTCATCTAAATGCCTTTCTCAGGCTACCTTAGCAGCCCAAACCACATTCACAGGTATTTATCCTGTTGTCTCTCACTTTAATTAATAAAATAATATTGGGGAAAAAAATACAGTCTACAATAGCTTTCAAGAAACTGAACAAAATTTGACATCTTCCCAGCTGAGAAATAGTAAAGAACTTGGGTCTCTGGAGTGTTGTGATATTTATTCAGGTCATAAATGTGCTCATAAATGTATCAAAAACCCCAGTCAGTTCATTATTGATTTATTTGTGGTGCATGAATAGTGTCTTGAACTACATTACACTACCCCCACAGTAAAATGTGTTAGATTTTTGAGCCTTCATAGTCAATGGCAATGAAAAGAGATTTTAACAAAGGCATTCATCGAAAATATACTTTCAGTATCTTCTACTTTTCAGATAAGAAGAATTGTATACAAAAAAAAAAAAAAGCTATTTGATGTTGTCTTGCCCTTCTCCAGCAGCTTCTGTGATACTTAATACAATAACCCACCAATGAAATTTTTGATAATACAAAACTTTAGTTAGAGAAAATGAGCTATAAATCAAAATATTTAGAGTGGTATAGAACATATAAACATCATGGAAGTATTTAACAAACCATTCTGTGGTGTTCTTTGTTGGCAAATTTCAGGTGATATAATGTATTTTCAATGCAATATATTTTTGTATTTAAGATATCCAATGGAATACAGAAAATTAATATTATGGGTAAAATAACAATTTAAGTATTCAACAGAGTAGTAAAAATATGATAGAAAAAATATTATAGATAAGAACACTATTCAGTTTCAGAACATGAATACTTAATTCTTTATGTCAAAGTATCATTTACGTGGTGTTAAAACAATTCTTCAACAAATAAAGTTCTTTTTGTTTTCTTTTACTTTTATATTAGCATTTGGATTTTAAGAAGCTCAAAAGATAATCCCTAGTAGGCAGGACAAAAAAATATTCATGAGGGATGAAAAGAGATATTGGAAATGAAGCAGAATGAAACCTTCTTACAGAAATCTGTTGCTGAAATGAAAAAGTAATCATTTTGGCAAATGGGATGCACTTCCCCTCAGACTTGTGTCATCTAGAACAGGTAAAACAGACTTGGAAGATGCACTGCGAATTGAACAAAAACAATCTTTATGGCAAGCTCACTTGAAAAATGCTTAATATAAATCTTTAACTCTGATGTGATTTTGCATGAGAACCACGCACCAATACTTCAAAGATCAAGACTTTAATTTAGCTGACTCCTCATGATGTGACTTCTCATGATGTCCTTGGCCACTACGTGCTCCAATAAAATGCAATAAACTTATGAAACATTGACATTAAAATCTGACCATTACATTCCATTTGCTATTGTTATAAACATAATCACAGCTTTTAGAGCAGGAATTGCTTTCTGAGAGTCAGATATGACTAGGAAAACTGAAGAGAGCAACTCTGCATCTCTTTCTTTCTGGAGAAATTTCTTCAGAAATACAGCAGTTTTCTGAGTTCTGGAATTGCAAAAACCATCCTTCTTGTTGCAGAAAAAGGCAAGAGACAAAAATCCAAAAGATACACAAGGTACAGTTTTTGTTGTCCTCCTTCCTAGCCATGATGATGAAGCACGGTCTCTTAGCTTAATCTTCCCTATCAAATTCATGATTCAGCCCAACGCAGAATTTTCCATAGTCTCTTCTTTAAAAAAACATTGAACAACAGATAGGAAAAAAAAAAATCATAAAACTTTCAAGAGAGTCTATGTCTTTCTTGGAGAATAGTGGAGGACTAAGAGTCACGGATTCAAGGAGTGAAACTGCTGGTGTCTAGGACTTGAAATCTACACTAAGCAACTAACTATAATGTTTCAGGACAGCTGACCCCAACTGAACAAATTCCATACCATATGACACCATGCTCAGCATATAAACTAAAGGGAAAACTGGCTGGGGACTGCTGCCTGTGAACTGGCTGGGTGTCAGTCAGTGGGTGGTGAGCAACTGCATTGTGCATCATTTGGTTTGTATATTTTAATTTTATGGTTATTATTTGCTTTATTTATATATTATTATTATTTCTCCTTCCTTTTCTTTTCTACTAAACTGTTTTTATGTCAATATAAAATTTGACTTTTTTCCAAACCTGTTCTTCATCCTGCTTGGGAGCAGGGGGAGGCAAGTGAGCGAGAAGCTTTATGGTGCTTAGCTGCTGTCTGGATTAAATCACCACAGACTGTATGATGTTTTAATCACATATCTCTGTCACTTGCACAAGAGAAGTTAATTAACCATTTATCTTGTAAAACAGCATATTTCACTGAGCTACTGGTTAATTGGATATCTACTGAGAGACATCAGTATTATTTCCTGAATCACAAATTTTCAACATATATTTTGGGTTTATCAATGCACACAGAAAACATTATTTTGTGCAGATTCACACATACATCCTTGTATAAATCCAAACACATATATTTGGTTATTGTTCTTGACATGGACCAATACTTTAAATAGTGTACTGTTAATTTCTTTTTTAAACGTGGAAGTTGTATATGGGCAGTATACTATTACACACACGGTATATTACATATAGTATATATTACACATATTATTTGGACATGTGGGAATACAAAGGTGCATTTTCACTTTCACTGGATTCAGTCTTATTTGATTTCATTTTCATAACTTCCTGACATTTTTTATCATCTGAATTTGAAAGCAGCTGAGAGACTATCTGCATTTCAAGGAAATGGCAGGATAATTCTACCTATAATTAATGTTTTGTTATAGACAAGCGATCAGGCAGTAATTTTGCAAGGCTGTGTTCTCCAACTGGCTAATCAGACAACCAAAGCATGGGATTTGCATATGGTAAAACTGACAAGAAGTAACTGTGACACAATTATGCAGATCAGACACCAGAACCAATATAAGCAGAGGGAACCACACAGCTGGTGATTGCCAGAATTCCTCTCAGTCATCTGAGACAAAGTCATTCAGACAGAAAGCATGTTTATAATTACAGTCTTTTCCACTGGTGAGGGACTCAGCAATAATAAAAACCATTTGAAATAATCCAGCATTCTCACCAACCTGCAGGCATTTCTCAGTTAAGATGCACAACTGCTATTTTCAGATTACTCCTTTCCTCTTTGCCAAGGGTGACTAGTATTTGTGTCCTACACATACAGACTGTATAGTACATATGTTATTGTTCTGAGCATAACTTGTAGATTTTGGTAAGGAGTGGTGAGGTGTGGAGCTGCAGGGGTGGCATCTGTGGGAAGAGACCAGGGCTGCACTGGACACAATGGATTAGGACTGTCACATGAGCATATCTGCATTAATTTTTGTCTGCTGTAGGTCAGAAAAGTTTTCCAGAGAGCAAAAGCAATTTGAGGATGAAAGCAAGACAAGCTAAATTTCATAGTCTTTATAGTACAGTTCTCAGGCCTGAATTTGCTCACCTGGATTTAAATGAGAATTTTACTAATGATTTGAAGTGACAGTATGTAGCATATTATGTGCAATAGGACTAAATATTCCTCTGTTGTATAGTTTAGGCAGAACTGATGTCTGGAACCAGCAAGTTCTCTTTATTAATTGAACATTTCTGAATTACCTGTATACTCAAGGTGAAATCCAGCAGCTGAAACACTGATATCAGACTGAAAATTGAGGTACAGATTATTTGATGTGCTGTTTAGAAGTGGAGGTATGGTTGTTCCTGAAAAGAAAATTAAAAATATTATTAAAATGCACAGGAAGTTAAATAAATGCAGATGTAAGGGTGTGTTTGTCTGTGTGCATATAGAGTTAAGGAGAGAAAAAGAGAAAGGGGAGACAGTGGGGAAGAGGGTGGGAGCAGGAGATAAGTCACATAACCAATTCCACAATATTCTATCATCACAGATACTATCAAATACCTGTCCCTATAAAAGTTTTATTACATTTTCAGTGCACTGCAATATCAGACATATGAATGATAGACAAGGAAAGGCTAATATAAATTTATATTATTTGCTGTTACCCACAAAAGGAGAAATATTCACTACGGTCTTTTTAGAAGCAAGAGCAAATTCTGTCGCAAGAATAACTCTAAATGCAACAGTCACGTATATCAAGCAGCTCTGAAAACACATTGCAGGATGGTTCTTAGAAATGTGATGGACTATTTATCTGTGTTTCAGCACAAGACAAGATAATATGATTGCCTCTGATCTCTTAGCATACACATGTATTTAATATAATGAAAGAAAACAAAAGAAAACAAGACAAAGTAAGGCAAAAAGAACTGTCTTCCTTGTCTAAAATAAGGATAAAGTATGCATCCTTTTATCATGTACAACACCAAGAGATACCTATTTTTGGGGGTCTGTATAGAAATACAGACCCTGCTAAAATTCTGAACCCTGGTACAAGTGTGAGTAAAAAATTGGATTAAGAGAGGTCTCCTTTGGAAGCCTCTGGGTGTTACTTCATTTGTAATGTCTTAAAATATACAGATTTATGTATGTCTGCTAAGTGATGACTGATTGAAACAGAAATAATATTAAATGTTGCAAATGACAGGAGAAACAAACACACATACTATGCTCAAGCATGCTTACACACATAGGAAAAGCTGTGTGTTTACAGTAAAAAGTTGAATTTGTGAATCATTTATTGTAAAATCTTCTCAGTCACCTGAATAACTTCCAAGCCTTGGAGCATTGTTGTCAGCACCATCATAAAAGTCTAAGGAATCCCAGTTGTGTTCTGTGGCAAAACTCACCACTTGCACCTATGAAGAAAAATGTGAGGTAAAGAACATAAACTTCTTCCCTTCTTTACTCAAGCTCAAAAGTGACTCTAAATTGTAGCCTCTGTTGCTTTCAGTCATGAAAAGTTGTCTTGCTCTCCTTGTCAAAGAGAATAGAAAATCATCATTGAATGAATAAGATGACAACTATTTTTTATTTGATTTCCAAATCAAACTATAAATCCTGTAACCCTTAGGGACAACCACATATTACCTCTGTCAAGAGTTATGCAACCATGAAAATCAGATGGGTATAGAATATGATTCTCTTGTTTGGAGGACATTGAGGAGAAGATGAAACATGGTATTTTCAATTACCAGTTTTCTACTTGAAGCAGTTTTTTTCTCTCTAGTTTGTCTAGGACTAAACTAGACCCACATGGATGTGTGATGTTTCATCTATTTTGCCAAAATTCTGCCTCCAGGTAAGAGATAACTGCTGTGTTTGGTTACCTCCATCACCAACTCATCTCCTGAGGAGGAGCAGTCACTAGCATGATACGAACAAAAGTCACTTCATTTCTTCCAGAGGCGACAATATTCTTCCACTCATAGGGAGATGCAAAGTGATAAGGAGGCTAGAGGGAGGCTATTCTCCTATAGTGAAATCACACCTTAAAAAGTAGAGAAATACCAGATTCTTGTTCCTGTTTAGTTCCCCTCTTTCAGGGGAGAGTTTCTGGTGTTAGCTTTTAAATTGTTTTAACTGTTTACTGAAAAGCTTTAAAAGAAACAGAGGCATGATGAAACCCCAATCACACTAAGGGGTGCTTTGTCATGAAGTTAGAGAATCATGCATCTTCTGCTTAATTTTTTTTTTTCAGAACAGAATAGTTTCCACAGAAGAAATAAACACCAGTTCCAGTAAAACCGTAAAACCAAGTAATGAAGTCCTTGTTGTATGTGAAATATATGAATTGGACCTTGTTCTACATAAAATGAATGTTCAGTTTGACTACGTATTTCTCAGATGGGGGCCTCTATTTTTGTAGAAATTGGTCAGATACTATAGTCAAAGGATTTCTTTTTCTTAAGTGAAGCAGTGAAGAGGCCCTAACTGTTAGCATGTTTCTGATATTTGGAGACAAATTATCTTTTTTATTATTATTACAACTCTGGGGCAGAAGAATATCATAAAAAAATTAAACACCTAAATTGCAATTAAAGTTAGAAATTTAATCACCTCATTAATGTTTCTGAAAAATGCAGCCTGTGATAAGAGTTAAACACTTCCAAAAAGCAACAGTGATGGCCTAAGACAGGAAGGAGAGTTACTGCCTAATTTAAATCCTCTGAACCCTGTTTCTAGTATAAGAAATGCACAGAACAAAGTATCCTAACTGTCAGCTGTCCTAGTCAACTGTTTAAATCCAGTGGTGTTCCTCAAAATCAATCTCAAAACTGATTTAGGCTAATTAATATTATAGAAAGCTCTGTAATGAAATTTCTTCAAAAGCTTTAAAACACTTTCAATTTTTTTCTGATTTTATTTATTAAGTCTTTACTTTCATAAACTGAGCTCTTTATTCATTTTCTACAGCAGTTATATTTTGAACTAGGATAGACATAGAAAACTTGGTATCATGATTTCTTGATGTGCGATTTGCTAGGAATTTGTTCAGGCGATGCTTAGAAGTCCTAATTTATTAAATTCAACTGTGTGTGCAATAACCAGATTTCTGCCTGTTTCTTTAGTGAACTCTAGAGATATGCATGTCTAGATACTAGATAGTGGATACTTTCCTACTATGTGTTCTAGGAAGTTCTTAATCTATGTAAGTAAACAAGAACTCTGAAAGTATTTTAAAGAATAAATTCCCAACTCATGTTGAAACATACTGAAACATCTTTACATCACATTGAACTTCCATAAACACAGAGTAAAGAGCAGAGTTTCTAGGACAACATATCTAACTTGTCCTTGAAAGCAACTCATTTAATTTCACTGTGTTAAAGGAGATATATAGATCTGGGGAGAACAAAAGAGAATTCTTAGGAAGGCTCCCTACTTCTCTTGGCTTACAAGGAGTCACGGATCTATTGAAATATGTTTGGAAGTTATGGTGATATTCTTCTAAGTAAAAGCTACAAGTGCATCTTTTAAGATTTTTTTTTAAATCTTGTAAGTTTCAATCACTGCACAATTAAAAAGATGTGCAATAAAATCAATTTTCAGAATCACTTACGAAATAGAAAACTTCTATAGATAAATGATCTTTTCACCTTTTGCGTCAGGAAAAACAGTTCTAAATATGATGATAGCAATTACACTTACTTGAATCCCAGCTCCCTCTGGTACTGTGATCTTCCACACACAATTCAGATTGTTGTCATAAGGCTCTGGATAACCAGGAGACAAAATGGTCCCTTTGCGCTTTGTTAAAATACCACCACAGGGCACTGAAAGGAAATGCATAAGGCAAGAAGTATGAAGCTTTAGAAGTAAGAAGACTTACTATAAAAGCTTATACTATGGCTGAAAACTTTTCAAATTTATGCTACATTAAAATATATATATATATGTCTCTGGAAAATAAAATTTTATATCTTAAAACTCTTCTTTTAACTGACCAAAAAAAGAATAGAATAAAATTAGAATTATGTCAGTTTTCTACCTGACAGAATCATGACAATATTCCCCTTATTTATTTGACCTTTACTGAGTGAAATCCATTCTATTGTCTCCTGGTAATCTTACAAAAATAAAGCATTTTATAAGGCTTAGATTGAAGTTTGAAAAGCTACGCATTGTGTTATTATAAAAGATAGAGAGTGTCACCAAAAAAAGGTAACATTCTTTCTTCTTTCCTTCTAATATTCTTTCATTCGTTCTTTCTAATATTGCTCCTCTAAATAATTAGTGACATGAGTCTGAACTCCTTGAATGTTCTCTACTTGTGTGAGTTATTTCATCACAGCCTGTGGATTTACTGCATTGGCAAAGAATTTATAAGATCCTTGCAAGACTTCATTTATCACTCTGTGTCCATGGATAAATAAAAGTGTTATGCATGAAACAAGACAGACACATTAAGTACCATCAAGTTTCTCTTTTGAATGTTCAACTTGCATGTATCTTGTCTATATCATTAGAGGCTCCAACAGAGACAAAGAATATTACATCTTAATCTGCATACAGATATTGTTGGTATTTTAGAAGCTGAAGGAAAAGATTGATGAGGTGGTTTATCAACTCCATTAAAAGCTAATGTATCACTTCTATGCAACATCACTAAGTTCTAAAGGGATTTCAGGAGCTGCAAATATGATGATTTAGAAAATCGATAGGATGCAACTTATCTTAATAATAAATATTTTAGCTACACATAGTGTGGCATAAAATTAATAGAATCTGTTTGGAACTACATGGATAAATTAAATGCTAGTGCCACTTAAAGTGTTTAAGCAATTCCTCATTAAAGGATGAACAGACGGAATAGTTGATGCAAGGCTGCATCTTGAGTGTTGTGTTAATTTTTGGGCCCCTCACTACAAGAAAGACATTGAGGAGCGAGTCCAGAGAGGGGCAACAAAGCTGGCAAATCCTCTACAGAGAACATCATGTGAGGAGTGGCTGAGGGACCTGGGGCTGTTCAGCCTGGAATAAAGAAGGCTCAGGGAGACCTTATCACTCTACAGTCTGAAANCTGAAAGGAGGTTGTAGCCAGATGAGGGCTGGGCAATTCTTCCATGCAAGGAGAGATAAGGCAAGAGGACACTGCCTCAGGCTGTGCCAGGGGAGGTTCAGATTGGACATCAGGTGAAGTTCTTCACAGGAGAGGTAGTTAGAAATTCAAATGTACTGCCCAGAGGAGTGGAGGAGTCACCATCCCTGTAAG
>VWYP01012722.1:58829-101211 GCA_013400435.1 Pycnonotus jocosus | reverse complement strand
TCCTAGCAACTTATGGGGAAAAAGAAATCAAAAGGTAAAAAAGAATCAAATGTAACCCCCAACACCAGGTCCAAACTGCTCCAAACTCCACTGGGCTTCCTGGCTGAGCTGGGTCCCTGGGAGCCCACACCTTCCATGGAGCAGAGAGAGCAGGAGGCAAACACAGCCAGAACCTTCTCTCAACCAGGAACCTGCTGGCTTTGGATAACTCCTGCCCACCTCAGAGGTGGTTTGTGCCCATCCTGCCTGAGTTCAGTCTGTCTCAGAACACCAGTACAAAAATTACTTTCTAAGGCCATCCTTACTCTCACACAATTTTTTTTTTAGCCAGCTGGAGAGAGAGCATAATCTTTCTAGCCAAAGACCTAAAGGAGCGAGGACAAAAGACTAATCTTTCTGCTGAAGAACTCCCTTTTTGCCAGACCTACAGAGAATTTTCTCTACTATTCCTGCCCTCAATCAGGAGGTCAACACAGCCCTGACCCTGTGCATGCTGAGCTGTTCTCCTGCAGATTTAAATAAAACACCCCAAAGGAAATTCTGAAGTGGAACCATAGACCACAGGTGATTCTTCCTTTTTAAAGTTAGTATTTAGGTAAGTACTGCAGAGTTTAATTGTGAGAAGGTGGAAGTATTATTGTGAGGTCTTGACATGAAGTAGCATCTATAGATCTGGGTTAACTTCAGTGATACACCAACTAAGGATTAAATATACTAAAAAATATTTAAGAATAGCTCATTTTATAGGGGAATAATAAGAGGAGAATAAATTGCAATGCAGTACTGAACTTGAATTTGAAATATGGTTCATTTTTAAAAAGAATCTGCGCAAGAGTGATAGAGCTGCTGTAGAACTGAACCTGCCATTTCAGAAATGCAATTAAGTCATCTTACTCTTTCCTCTTGATTGTAAAATTTCCGTTTAAGCAAAAACACATCTAGGCAGCACACACAGTGGAAAAAAAGATACAAAAGGAGTAAGTCTGGGTAGGAACACAGGATGTCTCCTGAATATTTTGAAAGGTGAATTTTATCCATAGTGTTAAAGTTAATATGAAATGATCTCCTGTTCTCAGAGAGTTCCATTAGCTTTCATTGCTAAGCCTGACCCTGTGTGATAACACATTAATGCTGGCTTTGGACTCAGTCCTTCCAATAAAGAATTCTGGTTTTATCCACAGCCATCAAAATAAAAATCCAGCAGTGGAGGCCATAGTCCATGAAGCTGTTTAGTCAAAATAAAATCTATTGATTTCATTAAAATATATGCTAATGACCCCTCATTATTAACAATTATATTGAAAGGAAGGTTTCAACTATAAAGACTCAGTACGATGTAAAACAGGAGAGATTGTCTTTCTGCAGGGACTGACGAGCAATAATGAAAGGATCACAGAATTATTTGATGAGGCTGTTAGCTGGACCTTTTTGAAAATGCCTTGTTTATCTTCTGGTAAAGTGCTTAGTTAGGAAAGGTTTTTCCCTCCAGGAACACAATGTTAAAATTTGCATAATGATCCTTTTTGTTCCAGAGTTGTAATTATTAATCTTTTATATCTCAGTCATGATGAACATGAAAAAAACCCCTATAAACCTGTCTGCAATACAGTGCTGAACTATGGCCATTCAGAGAATAGTGTTTGGTGTTACATCTGGCTCACTGGACCTTGTCAGACCCAGAAGTGGTTCCATACAGCTGAACCAATTATCATGTTATAAAGCATGAAAAAAAGAATTCCTTTCAAAAAAGTCCAATAACCCACTCAGCACTACAGTTTCTGTCCAGCATGGATTTCTTTCTGGCACACAGTAGCAATGTTTTTGTGAGGATAGTGTTTGAAAGTAAAACCAGCATCCAAGGATTATTTACCAAATTGTAGCAGAACCAATTAAGTAATTGCAACAGGAAACCATAGGTTGCTAGAAAAGTAGTTTTTGAGAGAAAAAAAAAAACAAAAAAAAACGGAACAAGCAAGCAGTGGACAAAAAGTTTATTATAAACCAGAGGAAATGGAGTGTGGATAAAACAGTGGTTTAATTTTCATGTTAGAGTCGGGGACAAGAACATGAACTAACCTGAAATCTTCAAAATTCCAGATAAGAACCATGATCAAAGCCTCACTCTCTAGCCACTGCTGGCTACGGTACCTTTCTGCTTGCAAAGTGCTAATTAATCGTTATTCACAAAGATTTTTTTCTATAGTTGATGGCCTCCTACAGACTTACTCCTGCTAGTAATGTACACTTCTCCCACGCAAAACAACGCAACAGTGAATGTCCAAACTGACCCAACATCTGTTGATATCCAACATCCAACAGAACTGACTCAGTTCTGTCCTAATATGGGCACAACCAAAAGCCAACATGAATGGATTACACCCATAGCCCACAGCTAGTATAAGATTTTCACTCTTAATTAAAAAGCTGTGGAAGTCTTACAACTCTCTTAGTCCTGTGTTTGAATCAGAAACTCATCATCAAGTGCTGCTAAAAAGTAAATTTATCTGCAGCTGAAAGAACTGAACCACGAAAATTCAGGACCAAAAATAGCATGGGATCTGCAGTGATAAATAAGCACCTAATCCAGAAATGACTGAGAAGCTCTGGCAGAAAACCTTACTAACCTTTCATGTCCTGATATGTGCAGAAACACTGAAAGCTTTCAAGCTACCTGCAGTTGTTGAGCTGTGAGGTGCCCATCAAAAAAGGCAGTGCTAGTATAAAGCAGGCTGCAGTGTGCAGCTCTTGTTAAACCAGGAGAATGAAGGGAGCTTTGTGAAAGACAGAAAATAATAATGATCTGCATTTGCAAGGAGAAGGAAGCTTACACACCCACCCTGCCCTTTGTGTTTCCTATTGCTCAGCTCCCCAGGAGGTTGTGTTGGCCGGGTTGCAATTCCATAACTCCTGGCTCAAGACTTTTAAAACACTGTGTGAAAAACCTGAATGCCAAAGAGAGCAGCCTGGGTTTCATTGTGAGGGCCAGGCACTCAGGGGTTTGATGCTCCAATTCACAGCTTTTAGGGACCAAAGTCTTAACTCTGGATTCAAGCCTAAGTAATTAATTTCAATGAAAGTTTAATATTAAAGTAGTTCTTTAGCTATTGCATGTATTTTTTTATTCAAGTGCAAATCATTACCTTCACTACACCTCTTTTAGAAAAGCAGAGAAAATATTTCTTATTCGGGCTTCAAGCAAAAATGCAAATTCAGATACACATTTCTCCCCAGCCTTAGGACTTTTTTGCTGCATAATGAACCACTACTCCAAATGCAACATTTCATTTAGAAAACACTGTAGCCACATTTTCTCATTCAAAATTATATTATTTTTCATTTAAAATAGAAACCAAAACAAGAAGAAACTTAACCAAAATCCTGTAGAAATGGCAAGAAAACACCTTTTAAATTAATGTTTGAGGAGTTTGGGTTTCTTCTGATTGCTGATTTCTGTGCACCAATTTCACCATGAGGATGATACAGTTACATATATTAAATATGCTGATTTGAAGACAGCAGGATTATCTGAACACTGTTTTTAGCTTCAACACTAAAAGAAACCAAAACAATGTTCAGTTGTAAGAATGGCATGAATAAATCTCTTAAGTAGTTAAAGAAGCATTTAATCAGTGGAACAAACATAAAATTGAGCCTCTCTAAAAATGAAACTGGAATAAGAACTTAAATCCCATTGGCACTTTGTTATCTCAGAATGATGAGAACTCTGCCTTGTTTTGCAGCTAAGTTAAAACCAGCTTTATTCAGAACAGTTGAAATCCTGATTCCAATAAACCAGGGAACTGCACAAGATGTCTGGAACGTGGTTCATGATTTTACCCCTTTAGATTTCTTAATATCTAGATGTTTTTACAAATTATTATGCAAAACCTTGTATCTAATGCAAAATGTACTAAATTGCAGATATGGGAAGTAATCTCGATTCCCACCATTATGACTACAACCTGCAATTATTGCCTGGAGGGTTTGGCTGGAATTGATTCTTCCATGTGTGGATGGAGGTAGAAGCTGTTGCATAAGCCATACCCTGTTTTATGAAACAAAATTCAACATCTGCAGCAGTTAGATGCATAATGACAATAATGTCATCATAAAAATGTAGAATGATCCCTTGGCTGTGGCCTGGATAAATCCCCTTGCCTAAATTGGGGCTGACTATGGAATTCAGTCCTAGGAGCCTTCCTTTCAAGAAGTCCCTCAACATCAGGCTGGGCAGTTTGCTTATGTAGAAGAAATCTGATGGTTCATACAACTATTTTAAAGTAAGCATTTTCCATTAAACCTTTTGTATTTCCTACAGAGAAGTCCAAAACCAGCTTGTAATTGGTATTTTCACAGAATGTTCCCCCAGACATGATGTATCCAGGGAGAACAATCCATGAAGGGAAACCAGCTTGTGTAGGAGACTGGGAACTTGAGAAATTTGTTTCTAAGATTGCAATTTTCCATTTTGGAAAGTCAAGTGCACCTTGGCATTTTCAGTTTTTAAGTTTCAATAGAGTCTCATTTCACTCTCTACATCCATGGATTGTGTCACTTTATTCTCTTTTCCCAATCTTTCTCTCTCTTCTTCTCCCACTAAATATACACATATATTTTGTCTCTAGAGGAAGGAATCGGGTCCTCTACAGACGTAAAATAGAATTTATAGTTTCTGTCTTTTAAAGTAAGTAAGTCCGATTACAAACAAACTCTATCCACTACTATTAAAAATCTTAGACACGTAAATCCCTTCAAAAATGCCTGAGGGTAAAGGCCACATCTAAAAAGTCTGATGTAATAGTTCCTTTTTCCCTATAGGTACCTGTATCCATTGCTGTGGATTTCAATAAGAAAACTTTTGGTAGCATATTTTTACCAAGCCCTGTGAGATTCCTTCAGCACAGGTCTATTCTAATAAAAAATGAGCAAACAGGCAGGACAAAAAGTGTGATTGGAAACTGATTCCCAGCTGATTTATGTACATATTTTCTATCCCAGTGAAAGATGGAGAAATGAATGCTTTTCAGAAAGGCACTGTCACTGAGGACTGGCTTAGAGGGCAACTGAGAGGATATCTCCAGAACACAGGAGTTGTGATGGAGTTTCTCCACCACAGAAATGGGGCTTTCCTGCTTGCTCTCAGGAAAAAGAGTAATTAGAGATAACATGGGCAGTCTTCTTGTAGCACTGATTGGAGGATCCTGAGAGAAAATTGCAAGCAATCTCCTAAGTGTTGGCTACAGATCATATAACATGTAGAAGCACCTCCATAAAACAGGATAACTAACTGGAGAAAACAAGAAATTTAAATATCCCATGTAAATTAAAAGAAATTTAAAAAATCAACAAACAAAGAAACGAAAAATACAACCTCAAGAGATTGTTTCAAGAAGAGGAAGATAGCAGAAATATATTCCCATTATAAATCATGGTAAAGGGAGGATAGAGAGACATCACTAAAATATGATTTTCAACCTAGTTGCAACACTTCTTGTTTAAGAGTTCATGATCTGAAAACCACAAGGTCATGAGGTGTCCCAAAGAATTAAGAGTTGATGGGCCTCGTTTTTACATGACTTGGAAGACATCTAAAGGAAAGGAAGAGCTTTATCAGTCAGGGGCATCCTATCTCTCATCTTTTCTATTGTTGTAGTCTTGGATATAAGTACAAGAACCCTTTAGAAAAAAGAAGGTTTTCTGCCCTTCTCACCTCCTCTTTCTTCAAACAGTCGTGTGGATCTTAAAACACGAACAAAAAACCCACGGGGCCAATTTTTCAAAGTGAAGAGGCTGACTTCCACCTCTTGACTTTGCCAAGTCAGAGTTCAACGAGATCCCTCTGAAGAGAAGAGAGCCCTGAGCTCACCTGTGGATCAGGAGCGTCGTGGTGGCCAGAGGCCCCTGCTCAGAGAGCGTCTGCCAAGAGGTGCTTTGTTCTGGGGCTCACAGAAACTCCAACGCCCACCTGGTTTAATGTTTCAAATGCTCAGTTCCAACTCAGGAGCCATGTCTTGCACTGGCTGCTCCATGCAATAGTCTTTCTCTTCTCTGGAATTTTGATTTGTGTGTAAGTAAATCTCATTATTGCCACTGGATCAAGACCAGTGCTTGGGAGTAGGGTGTTTCTTCTCGATGAATCTTTCTGCGCATCATTTATGGTGAGATTAAGCCCATATTCCACCAGATTCCATTCCTGCCCAATTTACTGCTGTGGTACCCCAAACCTTTGGACCTTTGCTACACTTAATATTGGCCCCTTGAGCCAGACCCCTGCCATATTGCCATTGCACAAAACACACCAGCCAAATTCAATTCTCATTATTCAGCTAAACTGAGATTTTAACCAGACACTGATTTTGTGATACTGTAAATTTCTTGCAAATGTGAAAATTTGATAAGTGTAATAGAAATTGAGGTTAGTCTTACATTCCCATCAGCTCTAAAAGGAAGAGACTGTTTTTCTTGCACTCCTGCATTAAGATTGAGAATTTGTAACTCAATTTGCTAAATTGGGAACAGGAACCAGAACTATCAAATTTTACTAGATTTCTAAAGACTTTGTAAATTAAACTTTTGGCTTGAATGGAAGAGCAATATTCTTAAAATGCTTGGAGGCAAGCATTTTTTCCAGTACTGTTTATTACTTTCTGCAGGTATGTGATAACTTGCAAATAATGGTAATATTTAGGATGTTATTAAACTCAGAATTCCTTCCTCAACCCTCTGCCACAGAAAAGTCTGGGAAACATGAGTTACTTGCTGCATGAATATTAATCATTCATAATTAGATTTTTTGCATTCATCAGAATTCTATGTAATTTGAAGGTAATCAAATGGTTCCTAAATAATGTATGCACAAATATTCAAGTCCAAGCCATCCAAATCTGTCTGCTTTTGAAGCATATGTCAGGTTTTTCCCTATCCTCCTTTATAATATTTATTGTTATTAAATAATATTATTATACAAATTATACCATATGAAGTATTATACATTTTATAGATATAATTAGATATGCAGAAGTATTTTATATCTTTTTTATATATTATAGAAATCTTCGCCAAAATAGTAAATGCTCCATTCTCCATGATTGAAAGTTTCCTAGTCCTCTCTCAGTGTAGCTCAACCTTAATGTTTATAGAAGATCTGAAAGAACTGAAGACAACTTCTGCTGTCTCAGGAATCAACAGAGAGTTGTACATTATTTACCACCAGCTGTTCTGGACAAATGTTTATTTATCCTTTAATATCATATAAATCCTAATATCTCACTAGAAATCCTGTTAAGGGAAGAGGCAGTTAACAGCGTGTGACTGATCAGGAATAGAAATGAGTGACAGGGGAGTATTGATCAGGAATTTAGACACTTACACTACATTAGCTGTGAAAATGGTACTTGGCCATCTTGTCTGATGAAAAAATTGAATCCTACAGCTTCCTGGAGTTCTTTAAAAATACAGGTTTTCACTAAATAAGAAAATATAACAGAAAATCCTTAATAGTTCTCTAATTACTTATTTATGCTCAGGTTTCTTTACGACATAATAGAACATGCACTCCACCATTCCAGTCTGTTCTGATGAAATTTAATTGAAATTAGCAGAGGTATTATTGGAGTGAGCATAAAACAGCTGAATCTGAATTATGGAGGCAAGTTTGGGGTGTGAGAAAGCAAATCCCTGTTTATGAATCCCTTTAACATGTGATTTCTCAGAGTATTAAGAAATTTAGGTTAAGAGCTGACACAAACCACTGAAAGTCATTCAGCAGAAACAGAATTTGAAAGGCTCCAAAATCTGATTTTGCAGTTCTGATCACATCAGTATTTCAACAGACTTCTCAAAGATTGCAAAAAAAGTCACTATGAGAGACAGCTATTGGGTAGGCAAAATATCTGAGTAGAACTATGCAGAAATTAATTTCATGCGAATTAAGATGGCCAAACTTTGCTGGCATTTGCACTCTTGAGTGAATGTAATATAATACTTCCCATTCTTTGGGGACATGGAGATGATGACATCTGCATTGTCTGTGAATGTAATACAACAAAGCTCAGAAATTGATTATGTGTCACTGGAGTCATTAGAGACCATACTTCAGCTGAGGCAGAACCACTGCCTGTCCTAGTTCCTCATTTTTTAACTTTTTCTTCTAAAACTGTCCTTTTTTGTTAGGTTTCTTTTTTTTACCTTTTTTCATTTTCCCAGAGAGATGATTCTTCCCATTCCAATGCAAGTCACCAGGTCAGATATTGTTCACATTGTTCTTTTTTTTTCTTTTTCATCCAACAACTATTAAAAAAGAAAGAGTTTTTCTATTATTCTCAACCTAATTTTTAGCTGATAAAATTCAGTTTCACTTAACGTAGCACTGGCGAGAACCTCCTTCCTGTAATAAGAGCAGAATATTTTATGGTGGAGCAAATTTGGTGTAGATGTGTAAATTTGTGGAGCTTCAGTGATGCAGGGAGCTTGATCCATCCTACTATGAAAGAGCTTGGCAGAACACATCATATTAGAAGGAAAACATACAGTGCTGAGGGTTTGCATCAAGGTTAACCAACAATTTATGGTCTGTTAGTTCCAGGGACAGGTTTGAGATTCAGGATCAGTTTTGAAATACACCACAAATATCCCTAGCAAAAAATGTAGAGGAAAATGGAGGGAGAGTATGCAAACGTGAGAAAATATTGACTTTTTGTCATCATGTAAGAAAAGTCTTGTGATCAATACAGATAATTCAATATAAACTCATTTAAAAAATGAACACAGGAAAATTAATCAGCCTAATGTCCCTCCTCTGCCCCTGAAACATGTGGCATAAACCCAATTTACATTCAAAGTGATTTAGGTCTTTCTTCAAGTGCATGGTAATAGTAATCATGTTGGGTTTTCACGGGGATCACTGGCTGCTGATGCTTCCCTATTATCCCAAAAAGTGCTCACTGGTGCCTCCTGTGACCCAGATTATGGACTGTGCTAGAAGCTTGTGAATTAGATAATCACAGATCAGTGCTTGAGCCCAAGCCCCCAGTGTTTTGTGAGCAAGTGTGGACAGTCTGTGCAATCCAGGGTAAATCCCCACAGATTTAATGCACAGGGAGGTTTAACCACCTCAGTCATACCCAGATCCTTCTGAACTCCTCGCACACCTTGCCAAGAAATTTGCATAACATGTGGACTTCCACTGTGATATTATTATTATTATTCGTACCAGTATATATTATTATTCTTCCTAGCAGTATATATTATTATTCTTCATACCTCAGTCTCAGAGCTCTGATGTTTTGCCTTCTGGTTTTATTTGAAAATATCCACCCTTTGGTGAGCTTCAGCACAGGTGGTGCGAGACCTGTCCTAAGATCTTGTTCCTACTTGATCTGGAGCAAAACCCTAGACATTATCTGTGTTTTATGGCTGTTGATCCGAGACAGTGGCAATGGAAAGATTTGTCACAGGGTGGCCAAAAGGCAAAGCAGGGGCTGATCTGGATCTGCTGGGTCCAACCCTTCTGCCTACACCTGATACAGTCTTACACCTCGCCAGAGTGTACTGAGCCCCCTGAAGATGTATCAAGTCTGAAGGCTGACCTGCAGCTCCTCAGAGTGGCTTAATGATGTTGGGAAACGGCTCCTTGGGTGTGTTTTGTAAGGCAAAAGGTTTTAATAAAAGAGAAAATAACAAACAACACAAGAACAAAATGATGAGCAGGTGCCAGTGAAACATCTGACACCTAAGACACCCCCAAAAGCACTTGAGCACCTCTGTGCTCCTTCTTACGTACACAATGATTAAGGAGGAATAATTTAGCTTGCTGCCAATAGAAAAAGCTACAGGTTTTGAGAAACATTTCTAAATGTTTCTCCAATAGGTGCTCTTAACTTGGCATGGAGTCAACCACAGTGAGAGCAGCACAGAAAGTTCTGGTGCCTTTCCATAAAAGTCAGGGGTGTAAGGAAAACCCTTTTTCCTTATTTGGACACATCTGCTGGGGTATAGGGGTGCATTCCTATTCCATTCTCCAGTGATGCACCTCAAGGCACAGATGGGGAGGAGGTGGGTGACAGACAGGAGAGCTGCTCTGCCCACAAACCTTCTCCAACGTCGGACATGTAAAATATAAGAATGTGCAGAATGACATTTTAAAAGCCTGATCCTGCCACCCAAAACAACCTCACAAACAGGAGAGAGGAGACGAAACAATACAAATGAAGATTTGTTGTACTGCTGCCTTTCTTGGCTGCTATATTAAATATTCATATCTGGGTGCTTTTCTTTGGAAAGTTGGTGCCTTTGCGTATCTTAAACTGCCAGACTGAAAGTGAGACTTTTTGTTTAATTACAGGGAACTGATTAAATGGGATGAGTTAAATATTTTGTTGGCTTGACTTCTTTACTACTGTTCCAATTAAACACTGGAATAATCTTGTATTGTGGGTTTTGATGAGATAACTCATCACTTATCACTCATGATGGATGGCTTTGTTGTCAAATTAACTACTGAGTGTGCCTTGGGGGATGCAGTTAATTTTTTTCCTTTTCTCTTTTTGAAAATATTGCATTTGAATCAAAGTACTTGAAATTAAACTTTCATATGAGAAAGTAAAGAGCTGGCTGCTTGGATTTCAAAAAGAACTTTTATGTTAGTGGATTTATACTTAAATTTTCAGTTGCTAAATGTGATTAAAGACTCTCATTTTCATCCAACAGCCTGAAATTAAGGTGGAAATCACAGTAAGTGCTGGGATATAGATCCTCTCTCACAACCCCCATCTGCTGAGAATCTCTTCCATGATCAGAATCACACACAAAACCTGCTTTAGCCCTGTGTCTTCACTGCGCTGTTCCTGTTGTATTTGTCCCACATGGCCTAATAATACCCTAATTAATACCACCTAATGCCCTAAAATTTCTGTTGCTATAAAAGTGCAGGGGTAGAGAGAGGGAGAGTAAGGCTGGTAATCCTTTGGTATTCTCTGATAACATCAGATATAAGGCATCACTCAGAAATCCTTGACGTGTAGTCCTCGGAGGAAGAGAAAAGCCTGGATAATTTCTTAAGGTGTATTTTATTTCTAATGACCATTGTTTCCTGAAAATCAAAAGTTTGATAGCTAGATGAATACATAATTCTGACATCAAATCATTCTAGCACCATATCCAAGATGGTTTTACAACATGATTTCAATTTGTATTCTTGCACAATTTCACTACAGGATAATTAAGAGATTTGCTTATACTGGTAGAGACCATGATGCCAAGTTTCTTTTTCTTTACATCTTTTTTATAGGTAATAGTATCTAGTAGTTAGTAAAATTCGTTAAATTTCTTATTATAGTTTCCTAATGAATTGTCTGTGCTTTAGATTTTCCTCCCTTTTCCTCCTCAACCTCCTGAACAAAACCCAGAAATTAATATTTTAAAACTGTCATAATGGAGTGGAATGTGGTGTTTTCTTTTTGAAGTACTATTGGACAGATTATTTAACATGAAGAAATGTCATTATTCAGATCATTGCATGAAAACTGTTAATCAGTGTATTAGGAAGAGTGCAGAGACTTGTATTGATTAAAATGTTTCAAAACACTCAATTCAATCCTTTTTTCCCTTTGAATTTTTTAAGTTTTAGATTGCACCTACAATATTTTTTGTTTTCTTTTAAAACACATTATTTTCAAAGACAAACACCCTATTTAAATTCATTTTACACTTTGATTTATAATGGTGAGACACATCTATTCCATAACAGAGCATTCAGTATCACCAAGGAGGTTTTTTCTGATAAGCTGTGGTGAGCCTTTGAAGAATGTTTACCTGCAGCTGACACAGAAATCCTTGAAGCTGTACTTAATTGCCAGCTTCAGAAATCAAATAATTAGCACTTTAATAAGGAGTAAGGCAATTTGCTTCCAAGTGTGAGATTTGGGTTGTCATCACTGTCCCCACACATTGTTCAAGAGCTGATATTTGAGTGCAGTGGAGACTTTATATCTCACTGATGATATGAAATTTTGGGTTGATCCGTCGTAAACTCTAAGATTATTGTATCAAATCTTCATGTTTATAAAATAGCACAGATAAGAATGAAACATTTTAATCTATTTTTTTTTAGTGGAATAAATTGAAAGTTGATTAAAATCTGGAAACCATCATTAAATCCATTTCTAAAAATGGTAAAATTGAAAGGGAAAAGAATACTATGATAGTTTGAAGGTCCAAGAAGTAAAGGGAAAGCAAGTAATTCTTTTATACCTCTCAAAAGCAGAAGAAAATTACATTTTCAATCATAAAGAAAAATAGATTTACCTTATCATTGGTTTTTACTCATAAGAGTAAAGGAGATTATGAATTTTTGCCATTTTCTACTTTCACAGCCTTTTAACTGCATTTATCTATTTATGATCCATCAAGAGAAAAGAATAAAAAGTAATAAGACAAAGGAACACAAGCACTTGCTTCTGCTTTTTGAGCAGCCCTTTTTTGGAAGTTTGGGTGGTGGTTAGACCAGGAGTTGCCTCTAGAAATGTAGAAATGTCTGATGCTGAGATGCCACCCATGCCTGACTGGTGGGAAAAAAATATATATAATGTTCTAAACAAAATCTGGCTGATCAGGAAGGGGTCCTCCACCCCCTAATATCTTCTGTAACTTGAATTTCCAAACTGAAAATTGGCATGACCAACTGTTTTAGGTGTTTTCTCAAAACTGTCTTTCTGCCCATACAAAAAGCTGTCTCCACTAATCTTATAATTCATTCATGATTATCACTTTTATGATTGAGATCTCTCATAATTATTTTTTCTTAAGTTAAGTTTATTTCACAGCCTGATATCCTTCTGACACTAATTTTTATAGATTGGTAAGTAACTGCAAGATGAATCACTATGGCCAGCCCATTTGACCCCTTTTTATGAGTTGTCTGTCCTGGTTTCCCATCTGAGGCACAGATATAAAGAAAGGATTTCCTTCTCCATATTTTTTTCCTCTTCTGCATTTGAAACGCCTTTGTTTCAGATGCAGACTCCTGGATGATGATGCTTTAAATACATGTATTTATTTTTTTCACCAGGCTTAACTGCATTCTTTACTCATATCTTTACTCATATCTTGAAAATATTTTTTTTCAAAAAGTAAATGTTTTAAATGATTTATCACAGAAGGTGGGTCAGGATGGAATTTCAAGAGGTCATTTGTGCTGACTACACTCAGGCACAGAAATAGGATTAATTAATCATAATAAGTTCATGATGAACATTTGTCTAGTTGTTCTTAGAAACGTGGAGTTACAGGTTGCAGAAATTCCCATAATTTTCTAACCTGTGGCTTTTCTGCAGAGGAAAAGCTCTTCCTGCTCTGTAACCCAGACTGCTCTTGGTGCTGCTTAAACTCCAATCCTTCTCAGTTCCTTTACACAGAAGAGTAAGTTCACTGTCACAGCACAAATGTAGAGTTTTGTTGTCACTCACCTAAATTGCAGTGTTGTAATCTGTGAGTTGAATCCTACTGCTTTTCTCTTTTTTTTCTAGATGAGTCATGATTTGTATTGCAGTGAGAGAAAAATTATACAAATTACACAACCAGCAAGAAATCAAAAGGAGAAAAAGATGGATGAAAGGAGGATCAAATCTACAGATTTATGAATGTAATAGTGCAATTTACATAATGTCTTTACTTCTGTGTTGTATTATTGCTTTATTTATCTTTTTGTTCTTGGGTTAATCTCATATTCATTTTTCCCATAGATGAATTCTAGATTATTAAAATATTAATTGGAAGAGAGGATGTGCTATCTGATTACAAAAATATCAGGTTATTACTTGCTGATATACACGGAGGCTAAAATTCAAATATTCAAGCATTATCAAACTACAGCAGGTTATAACAGCATAGCCTAAAACTACTAATTGTATCACAGGAATTAAGGGTGGGGTTTTTTCATTAAATGAGAACAGCAAATAATGAAGTAAATGATTTAGCAAGCAGAGGTTCTGTCAGGCTGTATCTTAATGTATCACTGGAGAGCCTCATGAACTTCAATTCAGAAAGACAGCCTATTAAAAATGGCACATACAGGAAAAAACCCAGAACTTTTGAAAGAGAATTTGGGCTGATTAATGTCTAAAATATTTATTTTAAAAGTTGCTTAAAGAATAGAGAACAGATAACCACTATTGCTACTGCAGTAAAATTTGTGTTGGATTGGGACTAGAATGCAATGCACTGTATTTTTATTAACATGCTAAAATTTGTGCATCATTCAATCCCTCAATGTAATAAACAAAAATTATTCAATAGTGATATGATGAAATAATTTCATTCCTCACCCAGGATGATCACAAGAAGGGTGGAGTAACTCCATGATGTCTCAAGTTCATCAACACTATTCCAAAGATCTTATTCAGGCCATGAACAGGAGGACCTCAAATCTTTATCTCCCACAGGAAGGTCTTGTTTTGTCCTTAGCTGGACACAGAAACCCAAAAATCAGGATTTGCAAACCCGGTAAACTTTGATCTATGTTAATGTCCTGTGTTTCTTAAATTAAGAATTCTTGGGGCCAGGAGAATGATGAACTGAGTTCTTGTTTAATAAACAGAGACTATATAGATGTGGCCTGATCCTTCTTTAATTTAATTCAATGTAGAGACCCCATTAAGTCTAAATAATATGGATTTCAAATTTAATGAATAATATGTATATTATTTCTGCTTTGAAGGGAACATAAGGAATCACGAATAATAAAATAAATGCACTTTTCAACAACCTTTTTATTGTTATGACTTCCTGACTCAATTAAGATTTTAATTATAGACTTCATATTGCAAGATTTCCTTTGTAATGTAATTAAAAACTAGATTGCTACTGTTGAAGAAAGCTTAGATATAATGCCATTAATTCAAAATTAGACATTGGAAAGCAATCTGTTACCATTTTATTAACCTATCTAGATGTGTTAAAGTGTTTTGCTGGCATTTCAAACACCATTTGAATATCAGTAAGAAAGTAGCTAAGCTGTGCTAATTGACACTTTGGAAGTGGGTTGGTTAGTGACTTGTAGCTGCTTTGAAATATCTCAGTTAAAGCCTAATCAAGTAGATTGCACTTTAAATATTTTAATGGACATAATTAAAACGTAATTGTTTATGTTATTTTTTCATCATAATTGGCAGATTAATTAGATATGGATCTTCATTTTACTGTTTAATAGGTGTTCTTGTTATCAGTTGACATTTAAGAATGTCACTGTTCTTTCATGTTTTAGTATCTCAGTTGAGAAACAGTGCTTTGGAAAAGAAGGAATGAATACAATTTTGTGGAGAAGTGGAATTGCTATGCTGGATCAGACCTATGAACTCTCATCTTCCCTGATATGTGCAAGAACCAGATGCTGCAGCAGAAAGAATAAATCCTCCTATCCCCATTCAGCAGATGTTCAATATCTCCCCATGGAGGTCTCATTGTAATCCCAAAGGATTTGGATTAAGCCATTAAATACAGGGTTTATTTTATTTTCTTTTATAAATCTCTGGTAGTTTTAACTAGGTTCTGTATGCATATTTCATCTCCATATGAACCCACAGTTTCCATTAGAACTTCTCTATATCTGACTATTTCTTTAGTGAAGACCAGTAATTGATGATGGAGTCCATTTTAAAATTATAAAAACCAAGTGTTTGCGAAAAGTCCAACAGAAATAATACCTGAAATTACAAATGCAGGTCTCAGGTCCAGATTTCTTTGTATGAAGAAAAGAAACTCTAGGGAGAAAGGAAGTAAATAAAATTACAGAAGAAGTTCAGATCTGCAAATTTTTCTTGGAAGAAAATTACCATCCCTCAGTATTCTTGAAAAAAAAAATAAGAATCACATAATAAATATCAAGCACTTGTGGTAAAGAAGTGACACCTCCTCCCTAGAAATCAGCAGGAAATGGCTAAAACTGAGATGATTTATAACAGTTTTCAGTAAAAGCATGGCAAGACCATCTCTTTGGGCAGCCCTGTCCTGGGGACATCACAGATTTCACACTGCTGGGATACTTGTTCATGCCTGGCCAGCAGGAATCCACTGGCTCCCAATCCTCACTAATTCCCATGTAAAAACTTCCTCAGAGTTTCTTTCCAGAAAGGCTGATTGAAAACCTTCTTGCTTCTCATCAGCAGTTCACCAAAACTCACATCAATCTGGTAATTCTTTTACAAACTGCAAACAAGCTTTAACTGTAAATTCTAAATCAATTCCATTCTCAGAAAATGTTAAATTCCATGTATGATTCCTGGGAAAGAGACACAGCTACCTCAGGGTGAATAATCATACCTGAGTTTCCACTGAATTCCCAACTTTTATGTGCTCTCTCCTATTTCTCCAAGAAATTTCCCTGAAAAAATATTGCTCACACTGTGGCATGAGGATGTCTGCACCGTGAGCACTTGACAATGAAAGATAAATTCATATACATTGTCATTTTTGCTAGTTATAGATCGTGTACAATGGCAGAAGAGAGTCAGACCCTCAGCTTTAAGCTGGAAGTCTCTGGCACAAGATCCAAAATCTAAAAGCACAAGTGAGCAGTATAAAACAGGGAGAGAGCAATGTACCTCAACAGAGGAACAAAAAGAAAAAAAAAAATCTGGAAAAAACCCCCCATGGAAATGTCCAGAGATTTGGAAAATATCTTGGATAGAACAAGTGAGAAACACTAAATATGGGTGTGAATATAAATTCATTCACTCTCTGCTTCCTTAGTCTAGATTCCATCCTCTGTTATGGATTTAAACATATATATTTTAAAAGAAATAAGAGGGGATTAAAGAGATTAAAGCTTCTATCTTTATCATTCCAGAGAAAAGTTCCTAATTGCTGCCTTTCTACTGGTAGTGGATAAAGGATATAGAAAGATCTTAGCCTAATGGTTAGAGATATGATCTAGGAAAAGGGATTTCATGTTTCATTTCCTGACCTCTTTGGAAACTTTATACAGGACTCAAAAATAGAAATGAACGTCTCAGAGCAGGCAACATCACATCCAGCTCTTGCCTCACCTTCCTGACCATACAAGGAAGGTCATACAAGTGTAAATATACTTTCTACTCCTGTGCCCCCTGAATAGTTGAGGGTGCTTAGGAAAAGATCATTAAAAACCAGGGAAACACTGATGGACAGAAAAGAAGAGAGTATTAATCCAGATGCTTTCCTTCCAACCTCATGAGAACTCTCCTTCCCATGCAGTGACCCAGGGCTGACAAAATGTACAGCTCTGTTGGAATCACCAAAGATTTTTTTTTTTTCACAAACATGAATATTCATGCAATCATAGATATATAATCTTCAAAGCCATCTTCAGTCTATCCATCCCTCCCAGTTCAAGGCATAGTGAATGCTATATTTAGTCTTCAGCTTCCCAGATGAAGAATTCAGAGCAGCAGCAAAGAGGGAGAATAAAAATGGGCTGTATTGAAATTGTACAGGGACACATTACATAGTAATTCATGAAGCTGCTGTAGCTAATGCTGGTATCACAAATCTACTGTTATTTACCGTGCTAGGGTATGCCAAAAAATGCTCAATTCAGTTTTACATATGTAAATTAAACATGTAAAACTACACATCTTTCCTTATTAGCCTGTGAAATGTTATGATTCAAATGTGACAAATAAGTTATGCATAGGTACCAGTGGCCATCTATTTTATACTATTCCCTGCAGACCACAAATACCTTTATATCCTAATGAATTCCAGACTCAGCCAAATAGATTTTAAATATTTTAAAGCATTTCTGAATAAGATAGTAGGTAGTCCACTCTAGATCCTATTATATTCCCCAACAAAGAGACTTTTACTAATCTTTTTTTCCTCTGGATCAGTTTGATTGCTATCTGGATACTTGAAGAAATGTTTGAATAATTTTAGCAGATAAAGAGTTATTTGAGTTAAAAGCCACCTTGGCACCTTCCACATTCCATCTTCTTGCATTAACACAGAGCTGAGACTGCCAGCTGTAAGGAGCTTTTGATGCATTTTGCCAGTGAGCAATGTGGAATTTGAGAATTCAAACCTGAATCCCCAGATGTACCACAGATTTCACTTGTGACATAAAGAGGTCTCCTAATTTCTTTGTATCTCATATTAACCTCTGGGAAAAAAAAAAATCTATGTTCATCTCATGGTACATTTTGATGTCTAAGATATATTAGAGATGAAAAATGAAGAAAGGGCACTGACATGCAATCTCTGGGAAAGTCCCAGGGACCTAGGTAATGAAAAGGTCAGGGAGAGGAAAGAAATGGGGAACTGGTGTCACAGACCAGTTCCTTAATCCATGTTGCTCAGAAGGGTTGATAGAAGAGACATCATGATTACCCAGAGCTTTATCACAGTAAGGCTACAGACAAAGAGGAAGGTTTGGGTCCATTCTTGGCCTGGCAGTCCCTGTTCTAAAGCTAGACAAACGAGATGAAACACAAGTTCTATCCAATGTTTTTGATTTTGTGAAATTTGAAGACCCTTTAGTTGATATACTTCCCCTGGTATTAGGAAAGCACTCTTGTTCTTCATTCTAATCACTGGTGCAATCTTGTTAGAACTATATAATATAGTTCTAATTACCTACATTCAATAATGCAGAATATACACAGGAATGGAAAGATGAGCAACCTCATAATCAAAGGACACAGAAACTTCATTTGGATTTATACTTTTAAAACAAAGATTGAGATAGAATGCTTTTTTTTTTTTTTTTTGGTTAGTAAGTTTTGAAGAGAGAGGAACTTGTAAAGGAGAACATAGAATAACTCCAGTAGTGTCTTGAAGAGATTAAAATAGACATTAGGTGAGATCAGATGAGATCTCAAATACCCTTCCATCAGGGATAGTGAAGTCTGTAAAAAAAACTTCTAAAACTCCATAGTTTTAAGTCTGTGAATTGCTGCCATCTGTGTCAAGAAAAATCTTGAACCACTGATCCGTTTTTCTATATGCTCATGGAAAGGTAAAATGTTCCATAAGAAAATTCAAAAGCCTTTGTCAAGCAGAAGAAGAAAAACCTATTTAGACTGAGTTTTGTGCTGTGTTGTTCTTTCTTGTAAAGGCAGAACCTGTGAATGGACTTGATCAGCAACCATATGCCTTGGTGCACATGCAAGACTTGTGATGGATGGGTAAATTGTATTTTTAACAACTATTACTTCTGGAAAAGATATGGTTCACAAAGAAAATAATCACGCTAGAAAATCCAGCTTCACCTCTCAGAAATACCAATGCAGTGGTGTGATGTGTCATTTGAAAGAAGACAACACACAGATTGGGAATGAGGAATGAAAAATGTTTGTGTTTATTCAGAATTCCTTGAAAAATAATAAGAATTTACCCAGAAGTCTTTTATATTTTCTGAACTCACAAAGGCAGCTGAGCTGCTTTCTGAAAGCACATTCCCTTGCATGCCTGTGTCAGGTGCAAGGAACCATGAATACATAAACCTGCTCTTAGCTGCTCTTGAGACACATTCCAGTTAGAGCAAGGCATGTTACCTCCCAGGGATGTGACCTCTGGAGAGCATGTGCTTTTATAGAGCTGAAAGCTTGTCAACCCCAAACTTAATAAATTCCTGGGTTTCCTCAGGCTGGTGATTGAGAGTTTTTTCTTGACAAGAAGTTTTTAGGTAAGAAGTACATTCTGAAATGATGGAAAACTTTTGTCTGGTCTTTCATCTGTGTTGCTGTTGCTTTGTAGGGAGCCAGCTGTGCATGTCATGAATGTAACGCTATAGTTTTGATAGATTGGTATTTTCTTGTTTTATTGAAAGGTGAGAGGTAGGCACTGGGAAGTACTTATGCCTTAGAAGTAGAGAATTTTGAATTTTGTTTTATTTTAGGGTTTTTCCCACACCTATGACTAGGCCATTGACAAGCACAGACAGCAACAAAGTAACCACACTCCAACACCCACAAGTCCCCATTAAACATTATCCATATCTACAGGGAACCAAAACAGATTTTCTTGAAGGCAGGAAAAGCCCTTCTAAGTATAATTAACCTCATCAAATTGAATTTTTATCAATTTACTTCTACAGGATCTGCCCTGTGTGTATTTACTGGCTTCTGTTCCTATATGCTTCTTGTTTTGATTTAAAGTAATATTGTTCACTTCAACTTTGCTACAAATTACAGCCCTTCAGGGGGATTAGTCAGGAGTTTTATGCAACAAACCTTTTAAGAACTGGAGGGAATATCAGCCAGTTATTAACCACACATAGGTGTCAAAAAGAGATTTCTTCCCCTTTTATCCATACCTCATGTGTAGTCTCCAGCCTCCTGAGACAAGGTTGAGTTTTTCTGCAGACTGGCAATAACAACATGCACTGTGGAGGTGAAGAGGAGACAAGCCAAGACTCTTTATGAAATTGCTACTGGCAAAACGAATGCCCCAAAGGGCTGGAATTGGCAGTTTCAAAAAACTCTAAGCTGTTTTCTTCAGAAGTGCAAAAATTGCCTTTATATCTTCCACCAAAGCAAAACATTAAGCCAGTGCATTTAGAAAAGAGAATACACTTTCCAAACTGGCAAGGGAGAAATGTTTTCAATTGTTGTGTTGTTCTTTCACACCAACTGTGAGGTTTGTGCCTGCAGTTTGCTCAGCCAATTTCAGAGCACCTTCAAGGTTTTATTTTTGTTCCTCCAAGCCCTGGCCTTGAGATTCAAAATGACCCAGTGTGTGTAGGGCAGGCTGGATGGTGCCCTAAGCAACTGGATCTGGTGGGTGGTGTTGGAAGGAGATGATCCTAAAGGTCCCTCCCAACCCCGATCATTCCATGGCTCTGTGATACACTTCCAGTTTAGCACAGTCTCCTAAAACTAATTGGATAATTCTGTATAATCCCAAACACTCCATGTGGTGCTCTAGGGAACTGTAGAAATGCACCCCATGCCCAAGCAGATGTTTGTCCAAATAAAGAAAAGGGTTTTTACCCCTGACTGTTATGGAAAAGCACCAGAACTTTCCATTCTTCACTCATTGGCATTGGCCCAGTGCCAGCACAGGGGCACTGGTTGGGCTTTGGAAATGTTTCTCAAAACCTGTACCTGTTTCTAGTGGCAGCAAGCCAAATTGTCCCACCTGAACCATCAAGTACTTAAAAGACTGCACAGAGGTGCTCATGTGCTTTTGTGGACTGCCTTACCCATTTGCAAGAGTTTTTTCTACACTGTGTTCAACTTATANTTGTCCCACCTGAACCATCAAGTACTTAAAAGACTGCACAGAATTGCTCAAGTGTCCTTTTGGATTGCCTTAGCCAGTGTAAGAGTGTTCTCCACTCTGTGTTCGACTTATATTTCTTTTGTTTGACATTGTTTTTTATTTTTGCCATTATTAAAACTTTTTCTTTTACAAAGCGTGTCCAGAGAAGTTGTTCTGCTATAATTAAGCCACTCTGGGAAGTTGCAGGTCAACCCTCAGACTTTATACATCTTCACATAGCTTATTACACTCTGGCCACGTGTAAAACTGTATCAGGGAACCACCAAGTGACTCATTTTAAAGTCTCAAGAGTCTCACACTGCATCCCAGTGCTGACACCACCATACCAGACCTGTCACTCAAACACCCCGTCTGCAGGACTGAAGAATTCAATGATGTCTTTTCAGGCAGTGCTGGTTCAGGGCTGAGGAATGTACACACCATCCCACGTTAGAGAAGATCTACTCTAAACCTGCCCTCATCCAATTTAAAACCATTCTCCCTTGTCCCATCACTACATTCCTTCGTAAAATCTCTCTCCAGCTCTCTTGTAGCCCCTTCAGGTACTGGAAAGTGCAAACACCTCATTGGAGCCTTGTTTTGTCAAGGTTTAACAACCCCAAATCTCCCAGCCTGTCTTCATATATCCACAACATGGATTGCTGCCTGTCCCACTTCCTCACTTATTCAAGAACACAGGCCAATTCACACATTTAGTTCTGTTAATAAGGGCTGCAGCCAAGCACATACATGAAAGTTTGGAGGAGGTCTAGAACATCAGGTTTACTCTGCTGAAGAATGTAGACACTGTTTGGGGGTTTGGGGTTTCTTTTTAGTACAGGGCCTTATTACCATGCCATCCTCATTCCTGTTCTGGCTTCCTTGTAGTGGAACTAAACAAACTAATTAAAAATGTTCAGGATTCACTATTACTCATTTATAAATTGAGAATGTTCCATTCATTTCTTGCATGGGCATGTGCAGAGATTACTTGCTTGTTTTACAAGTGTTATGTAGCATACAATCCCTTTGTTCCAGAAGTTAAAACCTCAGCTACAGACATTTTGCTTTGGATTAAAAATTGGCATGCACTGCTTCCTTCAGAAACATAATTCTTTTGGCAAATTGCCCTTTTATACTTCAACAAGTCTTCCTTCTTGAATGTGGATTTTTACTCCAGTTTTTTTTTTTTTCCTGTGTTAAAAAGCTTTTTAAAATTTAATACACTTGGACATATACTTTATACTTCATAACAAGGCCTCTGCTTTATTCTTGCCTAATGTATGGTCAAGGGAAAATGATTCTCCTTGATTTTAGTCATTATCAAACTGTATAATATTTTTTTCTTTTCATCTCCAAATGTATTATTGACATACATTTGGATAATCTCTCCCCTCCAGCATTTAGATAGTGCTCACTCATGTTCTAATGCCTGTGTGTATCTGAATAAAAAAAATAAAATTAAGGAAATGATAATATTTAATGATACACAAAATGTTTGTGTCACTGCTGGGCTGTATTACAAAAGCATCCATGACCTGGGGAGCAGAAATACATCAAGAAAACAAATAAAGTAAATACTGAGGGAGTAAATGATGGTTTTCCTCTTTCCCTGTCAATAAATACCTCCCTGTTCAGAGTCCAAACACAATTATAAACCCTCTGAGTTACCCAGAAACAGTTTGTGGTGGGTGATGGGAGTAAGCAATCTAACCCAGATCATCTAAAAGTTAAATGAGTACATCTGAGCTACTTAGCACATGTTCCCTTTATAACCATGGGGAAAAAAAAAAAATCTTCAGTGGGAAATTCATCCAGTCTGTGTAAAAGATCCAGTGTGAGATGGGCCATTTACTGAGACAAGCAATTCCTAGCATGCACTCAGACATCTAGCATTTAAACAACAATAGAGATGACTCCTATCCTGGATTAAAGATTTATATCAATTTCCCTACAGGTTTTTTTCCCCATAATTCTGCTTCCCAAGTGCATTTACACAACAGAATGGACAAATTGCCCTCTTAGCCTGTGTATGCTGCTTGACTTGTCAAAAAATGCTATTTTCATTTTACGCAAGGCTAGGTGATAAAATTTGACAATTTTTACATAGGGTGTGAAATTATTCATTTGACTCTGGATTTTGCTGTTTTTCAATGCCATTTTTAATTGAATCACCTTTACATATTTATTAGCTTACTCAGCTGGTTACAAGAATCAAAGAATAGAAATCATTGCAGAACTGGAGACTCATTTCACAAAACACTTAGATGAAGTTCAGACCAATATAATTTTCTTAGTTTCCAAACATCAAATCACTGTTTAAAGTGAAAAATGGAAAGACAATTAGACCTAGGACTTTACATGCAGACATGAAATTTGTGTGAATATTTAAAAATATTTAAATTTTTTTCTTTCAACATGGAAATGACTCAGCTTTCGTATGTCATGCAAAAAAGCCTTTCTTAAACTATTTCTTTAATTATCTGTTCTTTTACCTCTATTGCAGGCTGTAACTTTATCTGCTGTAGCTTTTGCACCACATTTGTTTATTTTCATGTGTGCTGAGAAAAAAACAGCCCAGTAAAGCATGCTCAGGAACATAATTATATGTCTACATATATCATATATACTCCTTCCCATGTGACAGTCTCTAACCAAATGAGACAGCTGTTATACCAGGCAGGAAGCCAGGCTGGGATTTAAAGGCAAAAGGAGACTTAACACTAAAATAATTATTTAAAAACAAACCTACAGCAGCTGTAGCCACCAGCAAAACCTGAAGTTTAGGTTATTTCACTGTAGCATCACACTCCAGTGCTGGACTGTTCATGTAATGAGAGAAATCAACTTGCACTGAGCATAACTTCATTATAGTTGCTGAAATTTGATGTTACAAATGTCCAGAAACTTTTGCTCGTTAGTTGTGTGGAAATTTAATGGCATGTAAACTGCTTTTTAAATCTTATTTTGTTCTTTATATTTCAAAACTCCTATCTATCAGAATTCAGAGAGCTGATGGAAGAGGATTTAAGCACATTGTGCAGTATGAGAAAATGCTATAAATGCATGAAATAGTCACAAGAAGAGTTAAAGACACAGATTGTGCTTAAGGACGTGAAGAACCAAAGACAGTTGAAGTTACACTAGAAATCAAACATGCCCAAACATGAGAACTCATCTCTCCATTTTTCCTCTATGAAGACAATAAGCAGAATACATCTGTACCCTGTAAATAAATAAAGATAAAATATTTTTTAAAAAATAAATTAATAAAAACATCTGTACTCATAAATAAAATTCCCATCTAAGCAAGATATGAAACATGGAGATGAGTTCAGCCAAGTTCTATCTGCTCTACCTATTATTACTGCAGTTTGGATTTCTGATTGTCCAACATACACAGCTCTGCTTTACAGTAGTTACTGACCTGTCCCCTGAATCATGAGCCCTCCCTGAAACACTGGAATATCAGATTGCTTTAACCATGGCTGCTCCTGCTTGGAAAAGCTAAATGAAAAATAGTCAAATTAAAGGAGCTTGTCAGCAGATGAACCAGAAAGAGCTGGACAGCCTTTAGCTCAGCAATGTGCTCAGAAAATTACTCCAATCCTTACAAATGCATAATATTCAAATCCAAACCCGATGAGAATTCTTAGTGTCAAGAAAAGGGCATGCAATTAATATCCATTCTACCCATTATATTTTTTGCCTTGTTTTAATGTTTAATTGCAGAATGCCATTATTTGAGGTTTCAGTGCTTATATTTTTGGTATATTATTGACATGGGAAACTATATTTATTTATAAGATGTTTATGAAGGCCATGACCTAGGATTTCTACTCAGAATGGCCTCTAAGACTCTGATTACATCTCTCTGGAACTTGAGTGGGTGTATAAAGTTAACTTTTCCTGAATCAGGATTAAAATAAGCTGTTATTTTCTGTTTGAGAAAGCTTCTACTAACAGGCAGTAATAGCTTAAAGAGATAAAAAGGAGCTGTCAGTCTCAAAAAACCCTTGGTTTGAAAGGAGGTTAATCTTGCTAAATCCCAGATTGACAGAGATCTTGTACAGATCCTCAGAGCTGAATATCCATCCAGATAACTAGAAATGGCCATTTCAAAATCTCTCAGAATTAGCCCCAAATTTTCTGAAGTGTTAATCCAAAATCCTTCATTTCTTTATTTATTTATGTAGCCTGCTTTCTGGAGAGGAACCATGCACATTTACATTCTGAAACCAGCCAGTAAGATACAAACTTATCAAAATAGATGGTTTAATAAAGCAATAATTGAACTGTCCTTTTGACACAATTAAAACATGCTACCTCTCTGCAAGCAGGACCAATTTCAAGTGTTTTCCAGCTCGTACAGTGAAGTCTGCAGGAGCTGTGATTTTTCCAGCCAGGTCTTTCATCCTCAGTGTTTTCCCCTACAGTAGCTTCACTGGGGAACATCAAACCATGGTGGATGTCAGTGTTTTAATCTCAGTGCCAATTATTTTTCAAGTAAGGTGTCAGAGGAGTTAAACTCTTCTGGACCCACTGATTTAACATGGCCTTCTTGTCCTGGAAAAGATTTTCAGGCACAGCAAAGAGGACATTTATGCCAAAGTGTCCTTGCTACCTCAGTGTGTGCTGGGTGGCACATGGGGATGGTGGAGCATAGGCAACACAGGTAGTTCAACAATTTAGGAGAAAAAGGTAAAATGAGAGAAGAAATCACAATGAAAATAATTCTATCAAGGAAATTGAACCGTTTCAGTGTCAAGTGAGGTTTTTTGTTTGAGTGTTTTTTAAGCCTTCTAGATTGGCAAATTGTGAAGTTGGGATTGGATGCAGAGATTAGAAGGGAAACTAAACAAATCTAACAGGGCTGCCAGGACTGATAATGCCAAGACTCTTACTCCAAACAGCTCTGCATCATTTGGCAACAATCAACTCCATTTGTGAAATGGGACAGAGGGAAAAATGAACATGAAAGGACTGAGCCATTCAATAATTACCAGCTGAGATTCAATTCAGGGAACAGCTGAAAGAAGTGAGAGAAGGTCACACCAAATTAGAGGCTAAAACTCAGTGATCTTCTGAACATCTCTGATGTGCTGTGTTGGAATGAAATTCCCTTTGCCTTCACGTGGAAGAGAAGCAAATCCACTCATTTCAGTGGCATCTGGGATTTCTTTCTTGGAACTCCAGTTCCTGGTGTTGGTGGCAAGGAACATAGGTAGTGATAAAAGCAGTTTGGCTACAATTTAGAAAACAGTTATGCTACTTCCAAGGAGAATGGAAAGCCACAGATCTGAATCATCTAAATTAACAGGCACTTTGGAGCAAAGTTGAAAAAGAGGTTAGCCAAAAACCTTTGCTGTTAGAAAACATGGAGATTATGGTTGTATATAGCCAGCTGTGTGTGTCTTTAAGCCTTCATCAGGGAGTCTGAAGCCAAGGGTTGATTTGCTGCAAATTTAAACACTAAGAAAGCAGATTTAAGATGAATATAGTATTTTGTAGCACTTCTGCTTACATTAGCCAAAAGAAAAAAAAAAAAAAAAGAAAGGATTAAGCTTCTTTAACTCGCTACAGAAGTAACAGAACATTTATTCTTGGAAGGACAGGGGGTTGGAATGGAGGGGAGGGACAGAAAGCAGAGCTGATGGGAAACATTTGTTGTATGCAAAATTCACTGCAGTACAGGGAGAACTAAACTGAGTGATTATGGTGTATTACATGCAAAACATGTGCCACATCTACTAAATCAGTGTTTCCATGTGCCTGGTAAATACCATAGCTAACCCCAGTGTTAAGATATTTCATCCTTTGAACTTGTTCAAATAAACCATTCCTCCTTAGACTGCTTAAGGAAACCACCTGGAGCACCTTGTCAAAGCTAAATCCTGGGTCAAATTTATATTTGTTGTTGCAGCTGAATCAGTCTTTTTAATTCCCTTCACTACCCCCCTGAGCTCAGTCTGGTGCCCTTTACTTTAAATTGGAATCTGGAATCTTTCCAAAAACTAAGAGAAAGTTGGCTGAGATAACATTGTGAGCACTCGTTTACTTATCTAAACAATTTCCCAGCTTCCTCCAAACAGAAGGACTCTTACTAGGAAGGGATTCAAGAGCTGAACACATTTAGACTAGTGAAAGGCAGTGAAGAGGGTATTAAATCACAGTTTACAAGCACTTATAAGGGATTTAAGGCATTGCAAGGATTCACTAGGCATTGCATTTTCCTATTGCAAAATACATGGAGAATTTAATTTGTCAATTTACCTTCAGTCTGCTTGCAAAATACAGGAATTACTACTTGCTGAAATACAGGATTAATGTCTATCCCAGCAGTGAGAAAGGGCAGGCCAGGGAAAGCTGCAGTACTCATCACTATCATTTTGAAAGCTTTTCAGGGGTCCATGAAATAAGTATATGTTTGGATAAATAAAATAGGTAGCAGCAGATAGTGAAACCAGAATATATTTTTTTGCCAGAGGAACTTTTTAGAGTTCAACATACCTAATCAAGCAATTGAAACAGAAAGAAAATAACCCAAACTGGTTTAATTTCTGTTCCTGGCCATTGACACCACAGGAGAAGCAGAATTTGGTGCATTGTGTTTAATGGATTTGGAAAGCATCCTCTGTGTCTCTGACACTTAAAGCCTGTTTTCATACACCTTAAATAAGCAAACAAACAAATAACGAATATCTGTGCAGAAAGCAATTCCTTTAAAGACGTGGAGCAGCATTTCAGGAATTCTGTGACACTGCTGTCCAAATCAACAAGTGGTGAAAGAGCTGAAACCTGCAATTATGCTTGTGGTCCTAAGGTGTTACAGAAAACACCTGCTCAAAACTCCAAAGCAGGCTCAGAATGCTGTGTCCCTCCAGCCTCCCCACCTTCTCTCATCCTTTGCAACCTCTGCTGCGGGGTGGATTCACAGCAAGAGCTCTCTCCCACGAATTTGTCTGATTTTGAACCAATTTAGTTTCTGACCTTCTGAAAACCTGAAAAATTTAGATTGAATTCCACTACCTAATCATTTACCAGGTGAAAAAAACTGATTATTTCTATCAGCTTCAGAGCAGCTTACTTGTTTTTGTTTCTGTTTTCAAAAGTGAATAATGCAATAATTTTCTCCTGACTATTCCTTACTTTCTTTCTCCATACAGCTCATGATTTTGTTGGTCTCTGTCATACTCTCCCTCACTCTTATCATCTGAAAAGTTTCAAAATACTTGCTTAAATTTGAAAAATTACTCAAAATGCTTTATAGAAAATTTTTTTCATGACTTTGCTCTTATCCGTCTACTTTTTTGATTCTATCTCCTTTTCCAAGTAGAGAAAAGAATTTCTAAATAGGCATAAACTTAAGTATTTCTCTTAATTTTTTTCCCCTTTATGTTTTTTGTGTTTTATTCTCTACCATTTTTAACAGCAGTGCTTTATTTGCCTTCATGAAAGCTCTTTGCTACGGAGCAGGATTTATGAAGAGACCAAAACCAGTGACCCTTTGATCCTTTTCAGACTGGCAAAAGTTAATTTTACAGTCGCCTCTGTTTACGTGCAGTGAGAATTTCTGTCCTGTGTTTACTCCTGTGCATTTAACAAGAACTGTCTTCCATCAGCAATTGTAGCTCTTTGTCACCCAGCAGCAGGAAAACCTGCTGCAATTTCTTGCATGACTTTCAGTTTAAAATGTCCTGAATAATTTTCTGTCATCTGCAAATTTTGTCACTTCCCTACTTGTTCCCTTTTTTGGATCGCTTATGAATATTTCAAACAACACAAGTCTTGCACAGATTTCTTTAGTGACAAAAATGAAAACTGGGCTTTTTTTTTTTTCTCTAATCTTGAAAGAGTTGTAATTCTAGCTCTCTTATTCCTTAAGCTTATTTTTTTTTTTAATTCCCTCAAGCAAGTAGCTGGTGTTTTTAAATTCCAGCTGTGCCTTGGAAATCCCAAAAGATTTTGAACTTTTTTTGATTATTTGTTTGTGGGAGAGTTTGTGGTTGGTTGGGGGGTTTTGGCTACTGATGTATTAGACAAGACCTCTGGGGCATGAGAAATAACTTTTGTCTACAAAATCTTTTAAAACTCTTTTCCATTTTGTCTTAGTTAAACACATGACTTTTAGTTCTGTTCTTTTAAATGTGTGCCAGCAACGTACCCAACTGGACATTTAGCCTATTAATCTAATATAAAAATCAGACATACATTTCTATGGCCTTGCTAATATTTTTGAGAGTTATTTTTCTCTGATATAGCTGTCTTTGTACCTTTTCTTACTATTTAGACACTTAATGGAAGATATGATCTTTAACCCTAAGGGTTAGATTCCCTACAGATTGACCCCTATGACATGATACAATTGGTTGTACAGGCAAAAAAAACCCCATTTTTTTCTTCTTATTTCCGAGGATTTCCTGACAAACTTTCTCTTGCTTCTTTCCTTACTGTTGTCATCTATTTGCTCTATGAAATTGTAATTACCTTCTTATTCCATGGCTCAGCTTCCCTCTTTCACCTGTCATGTTCTCCCTGTCTTGGTTTGGAAAGACAGGTGTCTGCTAAGGAAGGTAGGAGCCTCCCTTGGAATGGAGAATGTAAACTCCCTCCCTCCAAATTGTTATAGTTTTGAAATTAAGGGGCTCTCAGGCAAAGATTAAATTATGATAACTTTATATAAACATTGTAAGAACAGGATGGAAGTAGCAGGCAAACAAGAACCAGCTACATCATCTCATTTAACTTCCTGGTGCATGCAATTCTAAAGGAAAAAAGAGTTACTTTCATCAGCAGGAGCAGAGCCTGAACTGCTGGAATTTGAAATTCCTTATGTTACTCTTCCCACCAATAAGCATCACATCACTGCACAAGGGGAAGCAAAGGTACAGCTGCACCCTGGTTGCAACATGAAACAATCTCACTGCTAAGTGGAAAGGCTGACACTTGAGCTCTGCCTCCTCCTCTTTTTGCCAAACTGATTAATCTTTCCCTCTCTATCCCCCTGTCCATCTTTATAATGCTTTTCAGTACTCAATTATCTGCAAAACTTCTTTCGTTCTTTCAAGCTTGATGAAATTGGTCAACAGATCAGATGCCAGTACCCAAGGACAGACTGGCAAATGAACAGCCAACACAATCATGTCAGCAAAAACTTCTTCAAGTGAGCAGAGCCACGAGCAGTAAAAAGCTGCTAGCAGCAGATTAATGGAAATAAATTTAGTCACCAAAATGGGAGGCCATGACAAGTCTTCTTGCTGAAGCTGCTGCAGTTTTAATGAAAGAATTAAAGATTCATCAGGCTACAGGGAAGGAGTGAAAAGAATCATGACTCTGTCTAGTGGTTAGGGCACATGCCTGGCCGACAAAGGATGTGAGTTGTAATTGCTTGGAAAGCATCAGTGCTCAGAAGATAAGTGATGAGAGTTGCTCTCACCATATTCTTTTCATACCTGGCTGGCTGCAGCATTCATCTGTGATGTCTGGTTTGTCCCTAAAGGTGAGGTGGAAACTAGATTTTTTTTTTTTTTTTTAATCTTTACTCACATTTTCCTCATGTAACCATGGCTGCTGAAGCAGAGCTCTGGCTGTGGCCAAAGTTATGTGTGTTGGGCATCCTCCCTGGCTACCTCCTGGATCCATCTCTGCAGGGGAGGTAAAAGGAGGGACCTGGGACTGTAGTCAGGACTTCAGCAAGATTCAAAAGCCTTGCAAGGATGAGGAATTTTCAGGCTTTCTCAGGAGGAAATAAACACACTGCAACAAAACCCTTTGTTGATTGCCAGCCAGGGGGTGGAAAACTTCATTGCTCATATCTGTAGCTGGAATGAACCAAGTTAAATGACTTTACTCCTTTGTGAGTAATAGAAGGGTTAGGTTGGAAGGAAAGGATCTTGAAGATCACCCAGTTCCCTGTGCAGAGACAACTTCCACTATCCCAGGGTGCTCCAAGCCCCATCCAGCCTGGCCTTGGACACTGCCAGGGATCCAGGGGCAGCCACAGCTTCTCTGGGCACCCTGTGCCAGGGCCTCATCACCTTCACAGGGAAGGATTTCTTCCCTTTATCCAATCTAACCCTGTCCTCTGGCAGTTTAAAACTGTTCCCACTTGTCCTAATATACATTCCTAAATTGGATGAGTTGTGGAAAGCCCCATCAGCTGTAGGACCCCACCCATTTCTCCAAAAAAGCCTCACCCTGGACTATTGCAGCAATCAAATAATAACCATACAAATACTAATTTCTAATTATATGTAGACTACTAATGATTATTTTATCACTTATTTGGATTGGGTTTCCAGCAGAAGCAAGCCAGAAATGACAATTTATTGCTTCTCAGAGAAAGAAAAAAACTACTTTGTGTCAATTTTGCCACCATTTTCATTTCAGTCACAGGTGATGCTTGTGTGATATATTGAAGAACGTTTTTGGCTATGGAGATAGAGCTGAAAATGGTGTATTTAGGTAAAAGAGAGTGAGACTTAATGTCTATATAATATCTAATCTTGGAATATATCTTCCTGTGGTAACTCAGAAATCATTATACCCTGTTAGCACAGAATTAATCACATACTGTTGGCAGGGTAGTGGGAGACTCCTGGAGAACTCACATGCATTTACCCCATTAGCTACACAAAGATTCACCACATGGATTTGTACCATCACACATTACACATTTATCATTTATGATTGATTTATATTGTTGAGCACTTCCCAGGAATCCTCACAGAGTGCACAGGGCTAAAATCAGCTTGTAGCAGGTCAGCAAGGAGTGCAAAGAGGGACTCAGAAAATGCCATGAGCCATCCTGGGCCTGCCTCTACCTTCTTGGGCAGCAAGGCAGCAGGGAACCAAATTCACATGGACAAGGCATTTCAAAATTTGGTTTCACTTCACTTAACTTTTTTAGTCCTTGTAGAATTTGTGTGGGGATCTCGTACTTTGTGCACATGCTTTGGGCAGAGTTCACAGCAGTCCTCTGACAAGAACCAGGCAGTTCTCTTTTAGTTGCTTTCACATCACTCCTGTAACACCAGCTCTGGGTGTCAGGAGGATGCTGAGGGGCAGCCTAGGAGAATTCCAGAGAGCCAGAGACACTAAAAATGTATTTAAAAGAAAGCTTATGAAGTAATCAAATGAGCACAGTATAGTGTATTTTAAAAAAAGAGTTTAAAAAGACAAAAAATAAGAAATGGAAGGGGAAGGAAGGAAAGAAAAAACGAAAAAAAAACCCAAAAGAAATGGAAAGAGAAGAGCAGTCCTGACTTCAGCACATGCCAATGCAGGTGGCACATCAAAGTGGACATTCAGCAGGAGAGGGATGGTAGATAAAGCAAATCCCCTCAAAAGTTTTGTTTGAGCATCTGCCTGCGTGATAAACTTTCAGCAGGGAGAGGAGTATGACCCTGTGATCCCTTTTAATCAAGGGCAGCAGCTTTGCAAAGGGATGGCATTTCTCAGGAAAGCAATGTCAGCTCACCAGTCTGTTCCAGCACCCTGTGCCTGACAGCTGCTGGAACAGAGCAGCCCAGCTTTGATCTGCAAGAAGCTGGCTGGGAACACTGGCTGCTCATCTCATTTTAATTTTGCAAGATCACAGCAGGTAGCTCCAATTTCACACCCTGCTTCCCTCACAGCATCTCTTCTCAGTGAAGGTCACAGCCTGCTCTGGGTGCACAGGCTGGATTTCTCCTCCAGTCTTGCCATCAGCAGCAAAGCAGGCTGGAACAGGTGCTCTCTGTGAAACGTCTGTCTGTCCTGTGCTCAGGTGTGTGACTGGGGCTTGCAAGATGCCCAGGCTACCTTTAAATTAGTTGGCTTAAATACCCAAAATATTACAGAGAGTGGATTGTGCAGCTGAGGTTAAAAACTGCATTCGGGTGCTGCCTTGTGCTGAGCTCCTGTAGCTCCTCAGCCATCACCACCAACATTTATCCAGCAGGGGTTTCTAAATGGATTCCCATGGATGTACCAAAATCAGGCCCATTATTAATGCAAAGTCCATCTCTACCTGGTGTTTGCTTGCCACAAATCCCCTGAAACTCTCCTGCCATAACCTTTCTCTATTTTTTTTCCCTCTCTACTCCACTGTGTGGTGTTAAGGCTTTATCACCACTACAAGTAAAGAAGTCACATCTTGAGATATCACCTTGGGATGGTACAAACAACTTTCTAGACCTAATGGACTTTATCAATCAGGGATAAGAGTCAGTAGCTTGAATATGGTTACCTACCATCATTTTAGGTTGTGTGGAGCATCCTGGCTGCTGCTTCTGCTGCTGCTCAGCAATGGCAATGGGCCAAGGTGCACTTTAAACTCCAATTACATTAAATATTACAATTTAACCAAGACTAGCTACCACAACAGTTTTCTTAAAGGCAGTCACTGATAGAATTCCCTGCCTAACTCTCAAGGTCTCTAGCAGGAAGACAAGCCAATAAATTCCAAGACAATAATTGAAAACAATCACCATAACAGCCAATTCAATTATATTTGCTCAAAGGATGAAAGATTCAATTCATTGGATCAATGGGTGAATTTTTTCACGTACTTTTTGTGTTTCTAAGGGGCACATAGAGAGCAATATTTGCTGATAATACTTTACCAACGCACCAGAGTGGGCAGATGAGCAATCAGAGCTGCCCCAAACATTAATTTCCCACAAGTGGCAGAATGCTCAGCTCAGTAAAGGAAACCTTTAGCATAAGAATTTTTTTTTTAAGGGGAAGGTGGACACATTCTCAGTGTGATAAGAGAACAAGTCAGTTTAGAACACAGCAGGGTCATGAACTGTAAGTGAGGGTTATTTAATCTACAAGAGGGTAAAGTGAGGGTAATTACTATAATTGCTGGGAACACCAGAACACTTTTCCCCATAAAAACAATACTTGTAAATTTACTCTCTGTGCACTGAATTTGCAGTCTCAAATCAGGAGTGTCACAGAAAATCCTGGAGGGATGTAGAGTAAGACTTGATGTTAGAGTTCACAGGTGAGATGCACTCAAACATCTACAGGAGGAGATGGTTACCATCTCAGAATTATTCACAGTAACATCACCTGTGGGTAGAGCAATGCACATTTTTATTTAAAAAGAGATCACAATGAGCATGTACTCTCTGAAATTTGAGAAATATGAGAAATATTTTCATTTGAGAAATATTTTAATAATATTATGGTGGGGAGGCTGAAGCATGTGGCACATGAGGTGAAACTGAGGAAACTGGATTTGTTAAGCCTGAAGAAGGGAAGTGTGTGGGGGGATCTGGGAGAGGTTGAGTCAGTGAGGAGACAAATCAGAGCCATCAGCAGAATCTGCTGGGTGGATAAGAGACTACAGCATAGACTGAAATGAGAGATGTTGAACAGATACAAGGAAAAGATTTTTTTGTTGTATGAACAGTCATGTCCAGGTCCAAGTTGTCCAAGGAGCTTTTGCAACCTCCACCCTCAATCCTGACTGAAAGAGGACCTGAGAAACTTGGTCTGACCTCAGAGCTGAGCTGCCTTTGAGCAGAATGCTGGGTTAGACAGCTCTTGAGGTCCTCTCCATCATAAATTATTCCACGGGTCTACGGTTCTTTGTCAAAAACAAAATTTGTGCTGTTGGTGGTGTTCCTCTTTCGGGGAGATTGCTCACCAAATTTCCAGAACAAGCTCCCAAATTTGAAAAATGACTGGCAAAGCCAGTCTGAGAATAAAAACAAACAGAGTGTGAGACATTACAGAGAAAGAACATGCTCAGAGTCAAGGATGATCCAAACCTTCACAGCAAACCGAACAGAATAACACTGTTCCTTAATGTTTAAAAAGAAATATAATGTGACATCATTGATTTTTTCATTGTTTCACAGTAATAGATTTTTAAGTAATGTACAATATGAAAAGAGTGAAAAGCATAAAGAAGGATCAAACCCCAAATTTCCTAAATAACACCCTAGGTACTACTATCTTTTTCATTTTTGCAATAAATTTTGGAAATATGTTGGAAACATTTCCTGATATTTTCTGGAAATAGATGATTTAGCATTTCAAACATATCTAAGAAGCACATATAAGAGACAGAAATTTTTCTTGGTTGAAAGATATGTTCAGAAACCATATCTGCCTTAAATTGATGCATCACACTCTGGCATGAAAGCTATTAATTACTAATTTTTTCTCTTCCAAAAGAATTCTTCATCCTATACATCCAAACTTCAAAAAATTGACACAGAACTTGCACTGACATTATCATTAAAAATAGAATTACCAATGAAATATTGAAGAAAATTTTGTTTCATTTCAAGAAATCCTTAGTTCCAGTATATTTTTAGATCTTTCATTATAAGATAGTAGTCATAATTTTTTCCATCTAGTATACATCCAACTTTTGAGTACTTTGGGCTTTTTTTTATACCCCATTAACAAATATTTATTGTCATTTACAAAACACACTTTAAATCTCTGATACAATTGAATGCACCATGCTGGAAAGTGCTCTTATACTTAAGTAAAACTCAGTCAGTTATTTTCAGTCAAATGACATCAAAACTTTTATGTATTATAAGAAAGAATTGAGGTCCTAACACCTGGTTAAATAATTTTTTTTTTTAAATAAAGTTAAATGATATTGTACATATTTGGGTAAATTTATGACATTTCCTCCTCTCAGCTTACATTTTCCTGCATATATTTTATTATTGAAAACATTTTAGGGCTTTAATTTTTTATTTTATCAGGAATACTTCTGCATATCTATAACTCTAGAAGATTTCTCAATGTCCCTACCTTCAATTCAATGTCTACATTAATTCAAATTTGATGAAAATATGTCACTTCAAACATAAAATCAATCCAACACCTTCTGCTTTTGTTGTGGGCTTAGTGGCTTCTGTGCTAAGTGAAGAACAAAAGACAATCCTGCCTTGAAAGAGAAAAATGAAAAATCCTACAACCATCTCAAATGCAGCTGACATTCACAATAATTAACAGAGAATGACTCCTCATGGAAAAGGTAATTACCTTCTGGAAAAACAATTTGAGGATTTCTGCCAATAAAAAACCAAAAGAGAGAGAATCCATTCTGAAAGAGCCCTTGCAATATCCTCTCTTGGAAAAATTAAAATCAGGTGGACTCAAGTGAAAAAAGTTCCCTTTTATCCTGATTGTGTAGAAAGGATTGACTACACTCAGACATTTCTCTTGGAAAACCTAGAACATCCGTAATGTGGTGATAGTGCAGTTTTTCAGTGCAGTTTTCATTTTTTAGGAACTGAGGGTATGACATAAAGTTGAACATTACAAAGGCAAGATCAGTTTCAGATTTAGAAGGGTTTTTTTCTGCTCAAGTTTGTAATTAGTGCAATGCAATTTCTTGTGCTCTTGTTAGGTTTGGGTCAGACATTTGTTTTTAGGTTTATAGACATTCTGAACTGGTTTAAGATTACTGAATCCAATATTCCCATTTAATTCTCACATTAAATTGATAGAATCAAATATCTGCCTGGATTTTGCAAAACTGAATTCATTACTCTAGGAAAAATACTAATTGATTAGGCAAATTGCATATCAACAAAGTTCACTTTTTTTTGTTGGTTTGTCTGTTTGCTTGTTTTTCTTGGAGGAGAAGCTGGAGTAGGATTCAGCTGCTCTCTACAAATGCAGAGCAAGGCTGCACACTGAACAACTCTTGTGAAGAAGCATCAAGCAGAAATAGTTTACACAGCTGACAGGGTGCTTAGGGTGCAATTAATCATGCTGGATTTTAATTTTTTTTTAAATGGGGTAAAAAGAGAAGAAATTATTCTTTGAGATTGGCATAGAATTATTAATAATGGTAAATGACCAATGTCTTGATTTTATGTCTCAATGAGGCTCATATGTGCAAAAAATTTTATGCATATTAAGCAGTATTATAATAAAAAAACATTAAAAATCAAGTCTAGAAATTAGCCAAAAGTACTACTTGTATTTCTAGCATGGAAATCAGTTCCAAATTGCTCCTCACCTTTATTAACTTGGGGCAAGGAAGCTCAGTGCACACATTCCATTAAATATCTACATTAGGAACACAGTTTCTGTGCATCTTCCTTAGGGAAAGGCAAGGGTAAGCATTGTCAATATAAATACTTTTCCTGGGGTCTAAAAAGCAAAACTCTGAATTTCCATGAATTTCTGGTGACAATAATGTTAAAAACTGCTTGACCTGACCAGTTCTCTGTTCTCTAAGGAGGTGATTGGTAGATCAATATTAACATACTGCTAAATTTATGAACATTTTCAGTGTTAGGAGCCCCATTTGAATATTTTTTACAAAAAAAATAAATAAATCATCTTTATATCTGTTGGTGGTATATTCCTTGATGTCTCAAAACTGTGCACTTTGTATGCAATGTGAAGATGCATTGTGCTTGTTAAGGGTTGCAAAGATCAATCTCCAGATGAGATCCCAAACAGGACCTGTGATGTTCCTTCGTTCTGCATTTTATTGCAGTTTCACGGGTTCTTAATGTAGGGATGGATTCAGTGGAAAATAGGCACTTATGAAAACATTGAAACAATTAGACTTCATCAGAAGCATTCCTTGGTATCGGGAACCAATTTTAAAAAGTGTTCACTGCCTCTGCAGCCAACCCCTTCAAAACAGGGTGGCTGAGACTACACTGGAATTTCCTACATGCCCAACTCCAGTGGGAATTATTCCCGAAAATTTTCAGTCTAAAAAGATTGATTCAATCCTAGGGAAGATCCTGGCAGACTCAGGGAGGTGTGCCACCAGAGGTGTCTGAGTTTACCACGGTGGATTTGGGATCACAGTCAGCAGACAGGGACTGTAAAGCTGGTCTGGGACAAATCTCCTGGGTGGTCCTGTCTGCCTTTTCTATCAAGGCTGAAAAAGAGGTGGGCAGGATGAAACATCTATTCATGTAGTCTATGAACATCTATTCAGTGATTATTGCTCTTGGTCTCTGATCTCAGCTGATTCTCATTGTCTGTGGCTGAATATGGAGTCATTCACACAAAGCTACACACAAAACAGTACAGTGAAGGTTTCATAATACATTGAACTCTGAATATTCAGTATCTTTTCTGTTTGTGTGATAGTTACATCCAGACAGATCTTTTTTATTCTATTTTTTTTTCACCTTAAGACATTTGCTAAATTTTTACTTAAATGCAAGTATGTTTTTAGATGATATAATATAGGGGTTTTTTATATATATAGAAGCAATTTTAAGGCTTAAAGGTGGGTTTTCATTTATATACACACATTATTCTTTTGTCTACTGCCAGTTCTTAGGGGACTGACATATTTAAATTCAGCATGAGGTGGCCTGGCTTCTTAATCCTACCATAAAGGCTTCTTTTACATAAAAATGAGGAGTTAAATTCTGCTGTCAGATATGCTGATGGAAGCTTGTTGACATCAGTGGGATGGCACCAGAAGGGCCTGGCACTGCTTTTGTTCCCTGAATTCCACAGCCCCTAGGAGCACGCAGCTCTTTTCAAGATGAGGATGGTTTTCTCTGTCATTTTCAATAATTCAGATGATTTGAACTTAACTGAACAGCATGTAGGGAATTTACTGTAGATGGTTAGACTACTGGAAAGAACCCTCCGGCACAAAAAGTTTCTTTTGCTGTACATTTTATCAGCAGTCTGTAGGTTGGAGGACAATTTTTGTTGGTGTTTTTATTTGCCAGCTACACATGGACCCAAAGGTGTATTTCTTTATTGGGTCACAGAGTTAATGACTTTTTGCAGCTTTTGTATTTCTATTTCTTGACAATGAAAACTTCCAGTTGGGACAAAAAAACTGGACAAATAACTAAACAAGTCCCAGTATTTTGGCAGGCACTGGAAAGTCCCTAGAGAGTACTTCTCCCATTTTTATAATAGCAGTACAAATAAAATTACTCCTAGTGAGTTTGTGCATCTATTTGAAAAGGGTTGTGTGGACTGGTGCAATCTTTCCTCAACTGTTTTCCCTCAATGTGTCTCTTGCTTGAGTTCATTTATGTCAACATCCAATAATCTTGCCCACGTACTGTAAAATTCCTGCCTTTCTAGACTACTCAGGTAACTCTGGGACCTGATAATCAGAGATCCACCAGAAATTTAGAAGTTGGAGTGCTGTGTTGGTGTAGAGCAGTAGAGACAGCTTTGAGAATTGGAAATATTACTTAACATTTATCTTCTTCCTACAACTTCTTTAATTCCAAGGCCTGCAATCCAATTTCCAATCTGACAAAGGGCACACTGGGGTTTTTACACAGAGGCTGGGGACCGATTACTCAGTCAGACTTTTATTACTCAACTTGTGACAGCCTGGAAGAGCCCCATTTGCCAACCAGACTCCTGCTGTGGTGGGAAACTTTTTCCCATATGACAAACCGAATAACTGAAGCTGTTGGGTAAACTGGGATGAGTGAACTGCTGACCCAATTGCATGTGGAATTGCTGTTCCCAGAACTAACAGGAGATATTCCACATATTCCAAGATTGTACATTTTAAGGAACTGCAATTCCTACTTTAAGAAGGTTCCTTTATGACTGAACCCTAAGAATTTGCCTGCCTGAGCTTCAAGCTGATAATGAAAATGCCATTCAAAAAATGCTATCTGAATTTAATATGCAGATGTCTAAATACATGTAAGCTGAGAAACTCTTTGTCCCAAAGTATTTGGATGCTGAGTGATTATATTAAAAATATTTTAAAATTCATGGAAGTCAAATCTGTCAGAGGATATCTTTGCAACACAGACTGCTGGAAATTGGAGTGTTTTGGAAAGTATCTCTGAACAATTACTCTGAATTTACAGAGAAATTTTTACAAGTTCTTCCACTTGTCTTCAGGTGTCTACTACTGGTCATTTTGTTAAATTGTATTAAATGGATCAATGCCATATCACAGAATCACAGAATCATTTTGGTTGAGAAAGAACTCTAAGATCATCAGTTCCAACATTTGACCAAACACCACCCTGCCAGCTAAACCTGAATGTCACATCCAGTAATTTGTTAAACACCTCCAAGGGTTGGTGGCTCCACCATCTCTCTGGGCAGCCCATTCTAGTGCTTAGCAACCCTCTCCATGAAAAAAATTCCTCCTGATGTCCAACCTGAACATCTCTTGACAGAAGAATATAGAAGGTGTTGTAGTCTCATCCAAAAATGAGTTCTGAACTGGATCCACTGAACAACTCTCCAAGGCCTGAGAGCAGTATTCCTCCCTTTGAGCAGCACCAATATTTGATCAAACAAACTCCCAAGAGGAATGTGGAGGTCCTTACACAGTGTCCATCCACCTGTTTCTTATAAGTGATGATGTAATCCATGTAAGCTTCAGGATTATATCAGTTCTGGGCACTTCAGTTAGTTATGCTATATTAAACTGTCACCAATTTAGAAATTAAACAAGTAGAATGAGCTTGTGTGCACTGTGCACAACTCCTGCACTTCTCTAAATCTTTTATCTTAAATCTACAGAACAGAGTTTTTTTCTTTTATTTTAAAGAAAATGCCACCATATCTATTACTGTTATGGATGACTTCACTTTAAAAACAAATTGAATCCAAGAGTTCAAGCTAGAAAATTGTATTCTGGCTGAATGGGAGAGTCTTGTTCTTTAGAGGCAGAACATTAAGACAGCAATGGCTTGGGGATGTATCTGTAAAAGACATATTGATTTTTAATAAATATAATGTACCAGTCACTTTGTAATAGCAAAGACACATGGAGCACAGTGCAGGCCTTCTGCTCTTTCTGAATGCATTCATATATATGTACTGACATATATGTGTTTATAAACCAATAAGAGCATCTTGCACGAAGCAAAAAGGGTATGAAAAATATATATACACATTGACACATATAATAAAAAATATACTTACATATGAAAGGTCTTCTTGCCATTTTTTTCTCTCCCCGTCCTTTAGAACTACTTTCAAACACCATGTTCTTTTCTTTCTGAGATGGAGCTGCTTTCAGGAGTGTTTATATATCAGATATTTCAGAAGGTAGTAAAACAAAAGGAGAGTAAGGACAGTGTTGCAAAAATCTCAATAACTCCTCTATGACTTTTTCTATGCCATGGCTTTAACTTACACAATTGAGCATCACTGAATAAACAAAAAGTCTGCCTGTAAACCAGTCACCCCCTGACCCCCAAAAAGCCAGTTTATGTATTTATTTCATTAACAAGTCTATGTCCATGAAACCATAAAAATGGGGTTCAGGGATCGAAATAAATTTTTATGGATTGTCTAGAGCTCAGACTAGAGAGGTTTACAAGGAATTTGAATAATAAATATCTTACATTACCTAGAATAACATTTTATCTAATAATGATATTTTAATGCAGATCCTGATGCTACTGAATGGACAGAAAGTAATTATCTTAGTCTTGAAAACCAGAAGTGTTTGATGCAGGAAATGATATTGCTGGCTCGGGCTTGTTTTCAACTTTAGATGTTATTGCTTGAGGAAAGAAAATGGAGAGAGGGGAGTGAGTTGCACAGCACTGAAGGAGCCACTAGACAGCAGTGAGGGATCAATAACTTAAATCTGCTTCTGCAAATGTCTTGGGTTGAGTGAAAAGAATCTTTCCAGAGCTCAAAAGATAAAGTGTCCTGATCTCTTTTAACAGCTGCATATCATGTCTTATGGATATTTCCCATGAGCAAAGCAGAGTTAGCTAAAAGCTTTTATTTGGTGCTGTGGTCCAAATGTCTTTTAGGAAAAAAACCCCAACAAAGTCTAAGAAGAAATGTGTCATGTTCAGCTACCACCTCATGTGGTGGTGATCAGCCTTCATGACCTAATGAATGTGAAAAAGAGGAGGGAGGAAAGAGAAAGCTTTTCTCTGAGTTTACTTCAACACATAATAATCCAAAGGAAAATACTTTGATTACTACACACAGCAAGCAATCATTATGTCCTATAGGATGTCACCTTGATTCAGCATAGCTGATAATGACAATATGTCTGTAATAAATAAGGTAAAGGTGCCATATTATTCTCTCAGAGATTGGTATTCATTTTGCAAACTGCATTCTAAATGGAAAAGACTGTGTCATTTAAGATTAAGTACCTTTTTGTTTGGTAGCATAACAGATGTTTCTAAAACCTATTAAAAAGAATCATAGTGCTGTTTTTGTCTAATAGCAA
>VWYP01012722.1:10699-58755 GCA_013400435.1 Pycnonotus jocosus | reverse complement strand
AAAAAAAAAAAAAAAAAGAACAAAACCCCCAGTACCTTATCACTAAAATTTACCCTTAGAAACTTTCATTAAAGTACCTTAAATCCACTTTCATTTTCTCCCAACTACTCATTTAATATTTTTCTTTCAGAACTTTCATCCATTCCTTATTTGGCTTATCAATGTCATTGGTAACAGGTTTCCTTGACTATTCTTCCAATGTAAGAATATTTTTCCTGTGGGTTCCTGTGTTAAAAGAGTTGTTCTCCCAGAACACTTCTTCTGAGAAATGTGTCCCTGTTCTCACTGTTGAGCTGTAGAGAAGCCACAAAAAGAGCAATGTTAATGGTCCTACACCTGAGGGGAAATGTTAAAAATGTCAAGGAACCTCGAAGCTGGTAATTTCCAGTCACTTGTTCATTTATGAGCGTGCACTAAGTATCCAGATCTGTGAAGATATTGAGTACTCACATATCTTTGAATGTCTTGGTGTATCATTTTGACATTCCTCACATCCTGCCAGGTCCATGAACACCAGAATTCTCACTGGTCTTCGGCCAAATCCCTTCACGCTGATGATGGCACCCTGCTCTCACAGCAGCAACCCTGGCCCTACTGCAAACTGAAGGTGTGGAGCCTCTGCCTTGAATTCCCTGGGCAAAATGATTTGAATTCAGCTCTGTTTTATGGAGCACCCTGCACTGCACGGCCCAGAGGGGCTGGAGGCAGCTTCTGCACAGATTTATTACCAAAGCAATTGAGGAGAAGGGCTGTGCAAGGATTTGTGCCTCACATGAACATTAAGTTTCTCGGCCTCGTGGTTCTCCTGTTCCTCACAGTTTTGCCTACCAGACTTCGTGTGAGTACAATTCTTTATGTTTATTTCCCTACATGAAAGCATGGATTTGCCAACCTCTTATCAACATTTTTCAAATAATGTTTTCTTTTTGTCATCCTCAATGTCCTGCTAAATCTTCTGGAGGTTTCTGGTAAGTTATCTGGGAAGTAAAGAATGTATAAATGTTGGCTAAGGGTCCTAGGGCTGTGATGTGGAAGAATGATTCACTGAAAAACAAGTTTCTGGTTTGATGGCTCTAAAAGCATTTGAGGTTGTAGCTCTCAGAAGGAAGAAAAGCTTGAACTGTTTGATGTCAAAACACAGGTAAGTGGTTTGGGAAATTCAGAAGAATAAAAAGAATTTGAAATCCCACATTCTGCTTTTTGTAAATTATTAGAGAAAATTTCTTAGATGTAGGTATCAGTTGGAACATAAATTTGGCTACCAAACATTCAGTTTTTCACATCATCCTTCCAGAATATAAATATTAAAAAAAAATATAAAGGGAAGAAAAGGAAATAAGTGTAGTGCTCTAATACAGAGAAGTAGGCTATATGAAAAAGACTTAATCCTTCAAATTGCCGAACAGTCTGGCTAAATTCCACTTAAATTTCCATTAAATCCTTGAATTCTGAATTAAAAGATTTAGTGCATGTGAGCCAAAGTATGCACTTTGGGCATAAAAGGGATCAAATAACAAGAAAAAAGAAGGAAAAGACAAATCCTGAAACAGAAAATCATGCTTTGACTGTAGTCTTCTGAACTCCATTCACAAATAACTTAAGACTCATTTAAAGCCTCATTAAAGCTTAGTCCAACTCTCGGAGCTTTCCAGAGCTTTTCTGAACCGTGTCCCACAGCCTGAAGATCTAGCAGGAGCAGAGATGTAAATGCATTTTCCATGTGCAAAAAAGAAACTGCTTCACTTTGGCTAAAGACTTTTTTTAGAACACCACTCATTTAGAAGTTTGCTTTTGAGACCAGAACCGTGTAGGTCTGTGTGCTTATTTATTAACATTTTAAAGGTTTAAANAATATACAGTGAATATACAGCAGCTTCATTCCTTTACCCTTAATACTAAATGTAAAAAAAAAAAAAAAAAAAAACAACAAAAAAACCCCACCCCAAACCATATTTATACTCCACTTGAGAAAAGAGGGAAGAAAAAAAAAGGAAAAAATATTTATTTTTAGTGCTACTTATTAGAGGAATTTCAAGCTTTTCACCTGAACCCCAAATAAAGTCTCTGCCAGACCTTAGAACTTTGAAATGCCAGATGAGAAAATGACAAACCCTCCCCAGTCTGGGTCTGTGGAACTCCTTTCTAAATCCACCTCCTGCCAGCTGTCTGTCACCTGAACGTGTCCCACTCTGCCTGCTGCTCAGATTGATGCCAAATGAGCTGCAATTACAGCGTGATTAACCTGGAATCTGCCAACACCTCCGAGCTTTGTAGGAGGTAACTTTCAGGTCTAGCAAATCCTTTACCTTCCAGGAAGACTTTCACACCAGAGGAGGATCATTGCAGATTTACAAAATTCATACCCAATTAGCCAGGGCACTGACACTGTGCCAGATTTTCCCTTGCTCTGAGCTACACTGGAGTAGGACAATGTGGAAAAGGGTATCCCATTGCTTTGTCCTAAGAGACCGCTGGGAGTCTCTCCTCCCCTTTGGTGACAGGGGGGTGTCAGTTGTGTGTTTTGAATTCTCATCCAAAGCACAGGACAAAGTCTGGATGCATTGTGAGTCTTCATAAACATGCAGAGTGAAAAGCTGCAGAAACAAGCCAGGAGGAAATTGTAGAGGACAGCAAAGCCTTGCTGCCTAAAACTGAGTGAACTAAACAAGGACATTCTCCATGGGATACATCAACGTTTTTCTTTTCCAGAAGAAATTGTCACAGAATTGTTTTCTTTTCTGACATTTTCCCCTTTGTGAAACTGTTATATGGCTTTGTCACAGTGCAAAGATGAAATTCTTTGTGATGAACTGACATTAAAGATGCAGCTCAAACTACTGCAGTGCCAGGGACTTCCAGGAATAGCAGATCTGCAGACCTGTGGGTGCTCACATTTTGCAAAGTTTCCTCAGAAGGCTCAGTCTTTTCATCCTGTAGTGGAATTTATCTAATTATCCTTCCTAAATTATTGTTTGCTTTTCTTTGGTTTTACCCTGTTCCTATTTTTGTTCAAAGGAATTAGTAATAGTAAAAAAACCCCAACAAACAAAAAAACCCCCCATACCACCAGCCACAATTTGCAAGGTTTAATTCTAAATCTACCTAGGATAAATATGTGAATTTGAAGGACAACTGAAACATGACCTTTCATCTTTCTGGGGGTTTTCTTAAGGATTAAGGCAATAAAAGTCATTAAAGTGTTGTGAAGTAGACCTTCACATCTATTTGCCCAGGGGAGAGTAGAATACACATACATGGCATTGCTCTGATATCTGGGATGAATTGTTCACAGGGAAATATTAAAGGATGAAAAATAAATGTTATTTTAACTGTCAGATTGATCTTCTCAACAGCTGTAATTAATCACAGTTACTGCTATAAAGTGACTGCGAGCTCTCTCTCAAGGAGGTTATATGGTAATGAAAGAAAGTTATTCTCTCCCATGTTCCTTTCAGAAATCATCAGCAAACATAAATGTGTATGAGCTGTCATCCAGATGAGCTTTTCAGGACTTAATAACCCATTTAAAACTATCAGTGCTGGCAAAGCAAAATCATAAAAGACCTTTGAACCTTGCAAGGACGTTTTCTCTTTGAGCAATTTAGCCTTTGCCTGTGGATGGCTCAGAGCCATATGCACAGAATAACATCTCACCACAGGATGTCATCTTAGATACAAGGAGAATGAAAGAATTCATCTCTGATCTGAGTCTGGACTGTTTGTTTTGATCTCTGCAAGAGATGCAACATGATACTATAAAGAACTGTAGGCAGAGGGCAGTATGACACATCAATAAAGGAGATTTTTGTGAGTGGATGCTGGTAGAAAACCACCAGCATGACAAAGTTTTCAGTTCTTGGGTGTGGCCAAGCAATTCCAAATAATTACTCTCACAGTCCTAAAATATTGAAGTGTTTCAACTTTTACCTGGCCTGAAGTTCAGTTCAGAAACTTTTTACTGTGTCTTGCAATATGAACAATTACTAGAATCACTAGAGCTGGTCAGTTCTGGGATTTAAGTAATAACGCCCAGATTTAGCACATGTTAGGTTATTGCCCAGCACAAGTTAATTTTATTACCCCAAATACTCATCCATCAACCTAAATGCATTTGCATCTTGCTCATACTATCAGAATGACCCCAAGAAATCTTTAGGAGTAGAGATGAAGACAACCTTCATACTGCTTCAGGTTATGAAAACAAAGGGGTTATAGGGATTCCAGAAATACTGGAGTTGGTTTGGCTCTTCCCTTTTAGTCTCTGGTGGGTTACTGAGCATTGGCTGACTAAAATAACAAATTACAGCTATATTTCTTTAGGCATTGTCACATGTACATGCCTGAATCCTTATTTGTGTGGAAACACACAGCCTTGATGTTGTAAAGTTGATCTTTTCCCACCCCCAGAACTATTAAATTTGTCAAATATACTTTTTACCTTGATTTACCTCCCATTTATATGAAATTAACTGCTGAGAAAAGGAGCTGGTGTCACATTAAATAACAGACTGGACACAGCACCAAAAGATTCCTTTCTCAACCCTGTAAGTGCAGCACGGCCATTGCTGATTGCTGCAATCACAAGGGAAGAGTTTTCCCAGTCATCAGTTGCTCCTGGAGATTGCAATCTCTCCATGTTTCTGAATTCTCATTTAAAGAGTAGACTAAGGGGAATATTCTTTTTTACCTTAGAGAAAATATGTATTAATCTGTGAGCAACAGTGCATTATCTTTTAATAATTTAATGTTTGCTTTCCAAAGTAACAGCAGCCTAGGGATTTGCCAGATCCTATTTTTTCCTTTGAAAGTTCTTCCCATCTAACTACACATCCATAAAAATCATAGATTGCCTCTTGCTGACAGTGCAATGCTACCTTTTCATTTTAAAAGACAAAGGTCAGATCTACATGTTTGTTATGCTCAGGCAGAATTTCTCTGCTGTGTTCTGCTTTCTAAATTCCTGCTGTCAAGAGAAGAGGACAGCTTTCACTTTTTTTTTGTGTTTGCGTGTGCTGAAAATCACTACTTTATATATATCTAGCATGACTCTTGTGAAAGGAGACAAGGTATAGAACTATTTTTCTCCACAGATCTGACAAGGCCAGCATTTCATAGGTTTACAAGAACAAAAGTTTTTCTAAAAAAAAGGTAACCTATAAAAAATATATATAATAGAAAGAGTGAAGGAAACAATATTGCAAAGCTGGAAGTACATCAAAACTGTAGTAAAAAATGCCTTTGACAGACTACAAAAGTGTTGCTGGCAGGTTACAGAGTGATTTGTGTCATAAAAAGTAAAGTTGATCAATGGCAGGTAGAGGATCTGTACTTGATAGCATGAAATAATTTTTTTCAGACAGAATTTCTCACACTTGAAGAATATAAATCTCTGTACTGGCCAGCCAAGTTAATACCTGTATCCTCCTCTCCCCATCTGAACCCTGGGATTAAATGTTCTCTATGTCATGAACCAGAGCCTGCACAAGCTTGTTGTCCAGGTTGGAACTGGATCTGCTTCCATTCTCTCTCCATCTTCTCCCATCCACCTCCATCCTGCAGCTGCAGAATGAGAGTTTCCAGGAAATTCATGAAGACAATTCAATATGTAGCTGTGTGGTTGGTGCCTGGAGAATGAAGAATGATCAGGACTTTTGGATGGAGGGGATAGGGACAGTCATGTTCCTGCTTCAGTACCCTCAACACTCAGGCTGTTTCTCGGGAAAGAGGGGAGAGCTGGAATCACCAGGGATGCAACTTCATGATTTTGAGCAGCATGCAGGGCTAATGAGGAAACGTGGAGAGCGAGCAGCACTTCTCTGAAGAAAAGAGATTTACACTACTCCTGCCCCTCATAATTTGTATGAAGTCTTTGTTTAGAGTTGAGTAATGAGGGTTCACAATACCTATTCTTTTTCCTTCTTTTTTTTTCCTTTTTTTTTTTCTTTTTTTTTTTTCACCTGCTTTATTTAATGCAGTTTCAGCTGAGCGAGTCCCTTCTCAGATCAGTCAGCTCATGGGTCTGTCTCAGAACCTGAAATCCCAGACAAAGGGTAGTCTACCAGTAATCCATGTAGGATTGCATTGGAATTGTGTCTGAAATTCAATGGGCAGTCATATGAAGTTGCTGTCTCTCCAGTTATCTCACATCCTCAACCACAGCTGAATCCAGTAGCAGCCAGAGATAAAAACACTTTATGGTTTTGTGACTCTCAGTTCAACTTTACTTCTTCTGGAGTTGGAGTTAAATCTTTAGGTGTGTTGTTCCTTGATTTTTTTCTAAAAAATTATTTTCTGATATTTGACCAAGCCATGCAAGTTTTACAGATTGTGATTCAGAGGCTTGATTCTCTGGATAATTATCTACTTTCAGGCAAAGTGTAATATTCTGTTCTAGAAGCACTTTGCATTTACTTTTCGCTGAAGTGAATATAAATTGAAAGCCTCCACATTTGATGTTTGCAAGCTGTTGATTATAGATTAGAAAGGAGGAAATCAGTTGCCTAAACAATGAACCTCAGAGCACTTCTATTCACATATGAAAACAAAAAAGGACATAAAGTTTGTAAAATTATCCATTGTTGCTTATCTTCCTTATGCAATTTGCTAAGAAAACATTTGCAGTCAGATAATATGAATAGATGAGGGGACAAGCCCATCATCCTATGTTTAATTGTCCATGGTGTAATGCAATAAATCTGTGTTCCAAGGAAAGCTTTGGAATGAGATCACAGAACATATTTCAGAGTTCTGAAATTATTATTGATTGAGATTCAAGGATTTTTTTTTTCTGAATTGTACATATGCAAAGAACAGTTCCCACTAGAAAGGGCCCAAGTGTGATAGAATAATCTGCAGAATTCCATCAATAACAGCCTTTGAGGCCACCCTCCCTTAATTGAAAAGATGTGTCACATCTACATTCAGATTATTTATTATGCAGACAGACATATTGCTTCCCTTTTTTAGCTGGAGGATGGGGCCCTTCCCTTCCTGTTAGAAATCTAGTGATAAATGCTGCTGTGATGTCATTCTTTATGTCACTTTATGTCAGTTTGTATGCACTTGGCTTCACACAGAAGTATTAGAGCAGGCCTTTAAATCCAAAATCATCAACAGGGATGGGTATTTCCTAGATCAAGCACCAACATGGACTGTCCTAATTTCTTGCTGAGTTCCTCTCCCAGTCACAGGTCTCAGTTTGTGGCACTTAGTTTGTGGTAAATATGTATGGTATATATGACAGGGTCAGAGATCTGACCTAAAGGAACCACCATTATCCCTGTAGTTATTCCAAGTGCATTTCCACATCTGACAAGGTCTATCCATCCTCGTTCCCCTGGGCCTCTCCCTCTCTCCCCTGGGATTCTTTCTCTCTTGTTTTCAGAAGCAAGAAAAGAAGGTTTTCCTTGGTCCTTGGAGTGTGTTTTACCCCTGCCCACTCTGTGCTAGATCAATCCCCTCAACTCAGCTCACACAGGCAATCAAAGAACCATCCAATGGCAATAACTTTTCATCACTGCTGACCCAAACTGCATCACAAATTATCATTTTGTGGTGCTTCAGGACTTACTACTGACATCCTGAAATATGCAGTCTTCTTGCAACTGTTGTGTGCACCACTGTGAAGGTAATTTGTTTTTCACTATGGTTATATATGCCACAGTTCCTGCAAAGAAAAAGTTACCTCTGGAACTGGACAAGAATTATCTTAGAATGATGTGCATTGAAGAAGGAAATTTTCCATTTAAATAGTTGACAACAGCTAAAACATTTGAGAAAATGTCACTATAATCACATTATAAAATAACTCCCAACTATTTCATTGAGTTCAGTCTGTGGTGGGTGAATATTTTCTGCCAAATTGATCGAAGTACTTTGGTTTGACTTAATAGCAGGGTTTATGTCACAAACTCATCTGTGAGGGTTTTTTTTAACAAAACTTTACCATCTCCCTCATTTTTAGTTTGGCATGGGAAGAGCAGTGTAATCTTCCCAAAGAAATGAATTTTCAGGGTGAATATTGGAAACTGGGTGGAATTACAGGGAAAAAAAACCCCAAACCCAAGCAATATTAATCTTTCCCAAAATGAAATTAATTAGAGATCATCTTGTTTAATCCCATTGTAGACATAATTACCACAGCATCTTGTTTGGTGTCCCCACACTGATCTGATCTTCTCAACTGCCCAAGGACTCCATGCCCTATAACAATGTTTTTAGTAAATCTTTGAGTTGACTTTTTACTTTTCTTAGCCAGAACACCTTCCTCTACCTTCCACTGATCCTTCCTTTCTGTATCTTTTACATTTGTGTATTTTTAAGTGTTATCTATAATTTTAGATAATTAGAGACAAATGGCATATCTGTTGTTTCAAGGATTTAGTAAACAACTATTTCGTGTTGAACATAAGAACAAGTGCTGCTCTGACAAAAGTGTACACTGTGTAATGCTGTGATTTATCTTGCAATATGATGAAAAAGGGAAAGCAAAAAAACAGACTGTACATAAATAAACCAAGCACCAACTTGTAATTAATATAACTCTTATAATTTGGCGATAAATTGAATATAAGAAATGTACATAAAAACGTGTAGCAATTAATGTAAAGTCGTTTGGGCGGGATCAGTATTTCAGAAGTAAACTCCAGTATAAGGGACAATGCAGAACTGCCACCAGCAAACTACAAAAATCCCATTTGAGCTTCATTGGTTTCAGATGTATTTGAAATGACAGCAATTGGCTGCCTCCTGGGTTAACGAGTGGAACAACAAATTACATGCCAGCTCATTTTAAACAAGGGAAAGGGCATCTTTACCTTAAAGAGGGAGACTAAAAGTTTCCAAGAGCACTACAGACAACTGCCTGCTGCCTGGAAGCAGGGTGGGTGTACATTGTGAAATGTTTTATTTGCCACGTTGCTGTGCCAGGGCTGGCTCTGGGTGGGTTTTGCAGAGCAAATCCCAGCTCATGGTCATTCGTGTGAATGCAAAATCAGAGCATGATGGAAGCAATCACCATTTTCTGGGCTTTTGCTTTCCAAAGCAGCTACTGTTTGTGTTTCAATGATGAGCATGCTTTGCTGGGATTTTTGCTTTCTCGCCAAGTGATTTTAGATAAATGCTAAATTTGATGTAAATCGCTGCAGTTTGCCAAACACTGAAGTTATCACTCATAGTACTGGAAGATAGATTATGGAAAGTTTCTTAGTTTCTTTGATTTATGGAGCTGAGGGCTTTCTCTGATGTGATAAAAGATTTTTTTTTTTTTTGAACAGATCTTATTCCAGAGGAATCATTTAATACCTTGTGAATGAGTTGGATTTCCTACACAGGACTGGTAGATATTCCACTCTATGTAGCACCTGTCACCAAGGAAAACCAAGATGTTCCATGCCAGCAATGTCAGAAAAGAGTCACAAAAGCAGGAACAAATTCTTGACTTAGAGAGTTTAATTTTCCCTAAGTCTCATTTTTCTTGAAGAAGTCTCTCATCAATAATGTAATAAAAACAATAATAGCATATTCTTCTGTGTGTATATATATAAAGTGGGACAGAAAATACAGGTGTTTATGTTGCTGCAGGATTTTAATTTTATGGTTTTGTTCTTCAAATCTTCCTTTATTTTCTCACTGGGAAAGTATTTACATTATTTCTTAATTGTCAATATTGTGCTCTTGAAAACAACTCCTTTTCCATTTTTTCCAATGTTTTTACTTACAAAACCAAACCTGTCATATTGGGAAAAAAACCCAAGGAAAATGCTTGTGCTCAAAATATTTTTGTCTATGTTATGAGAAAAAGAAAGATGAGGGAATCATGATCTTTCCTTTCCTTTCCTTTCCTTTCCTTTCCTTTCCTTTCCTTTCTTTCCTTTCCTCCATTTCCATTTCTCCATTTTCTCTTCCCTTCTGTCTTTTCTCTTTTTGTTCTTTTACTCTCTTCTGCCAAAGCACAAGTTGCTGAATTTTTCCTACCCTCTTACTCAGAGGCTTATTCTACCCATCACTCAATGGTCCACAAAAATATTGTTTAGGTGAATTGGCCTTGCCAACCAAACTGCGTTTGGGCAGGAGGTAAAATGGGAAGGAACTGAGACAGAAAAACACCTGCAAGAGAGAACTGTGGCATCATGGACCCACCTCATATTCCAGCTGGTGCCCAGGATTTAGTTGACTTCTAGAAAAAGCATTATCATTGGATGCCCATGGCCTGGCAAGTACTTTGTACTACTCAAGAACATTACAAAAAGACGTGATAGCAAAATATGTATTAAGGGATCACAGGAAATTTACAGGAGGAAAAACCACAAAGGTTGGGACTCCATCAGTTTCTGCATTTTAGCAAATCCTTCTCCTGAGACATCTAAGAAGAATATTTGTGATTTTATCCTGTTAATATTCTACACATTACAGAGTTGTAAAAATCTGTGGCTGTTTCTAATGCCTCAATTGCCCCGTGAACGCTTTCTTTGGTAACTAAAGCTGATAAATATGTTTTAAATAATGTGCCTCCAATTGCGATGATATTTATAGAAACTGTACATAGAGAAACCTGAACATGTCCTCCCAGCAGTTTATTTTCATAACATTTAGAGCAATCTTAGAGTTTTTTATGTTATCTTTTCATGTCAGATTCTAAGTTTTCCTGAATATATTAATCCTATTGTGATATAAGTCACTTGTAACAAGAACCAAGTACCTAAATTTCAGTACAGAAGAGGCAAAGCCAAAGTGTACACACACATAAAGCTCTTTCAAATAAAACTGTTGATTGATGTTTTCATGTGCAGAAGCTTCAGTGACAGCTTCTGTCAGAGGAAAATCCATGCTCAAACCAGTACAAAATGTGTTTGTTAATGACTTTTAACTCTTCTTATGTCTATGTGCTATCTAGAGGTAACAAAATATGTTTGTGGTTAAAATATCTAATCAAGGAACAAATGCTGCCACATGATTTGCAGGGACTGTGTTTGACATTGGATTAATGCTAAACAACTGAACCACTTTTACTCAATCCCTCCTTTGAAGAGCTGATAATCATTTCAAAGCCTACACCGTGTTAATTCAAAAGGGCTGTTGATGAGCATGTTTTGAAGAAGCATTATAAAATGTTCACAAGGGATTAATTCCACAGGAAAGCAGTGATCAATCAGACATCAATCCCCCTACCCACATTTTTCCCATAGATGGTGACAAACAATCCCACTAGAGATTATTAACACAGTCAGTGAACATGAACCTCTGAATTCCAGGTATTGATAAGAGTTATTTATAACAGATTCATCAGCCATTAGGCTACACGGGGGAAATTAATAGTATTCAATAATCCTCAACTTCACACTTGTGCCAGTGGTTATCAAAATGTGCTGGAGTATAATACAATCACCAGGGAAAATTCAGTGGCAGAGGCAGATTTTGCTATTCCAGTCCTTTCTGCTCCCATATGTAGTCCTGCTCAAAAAACGTGAACATTCCAGCAGATCAGTTTGGTCCTGGATCACCAAGGGTATGGATCCATCACATCAATCCTATCCATGAAACCTTCACATCTAGAATCCCATTGAAAGAACTGGAATTGACACATTATTGTAGATACAGAGAAAATGCCCAACCCCTGAGGTGTCCAAGGCCAGGTTGGACAGGGCTTGGAGCAACCTGGGATGGTGGAAGATGTCCTTGCCCATGGCAGGGGGTGGAATCAGATGATCTTAAGGTGTCTTCCAACCCAAACCATTCTGTGCTTCATTGGATTGGAGTTATCAGGAGTGATGTAGTAGAGATAGTTCTGCTTTTCAGTTTAACAAATCCCTCTCATGGCTTTTTGTATTAAGTAGACCAGGCTGAAGGTTTTCCAGCTCCACATATCTAGTTCCTTTACAGAAAATAAATATTTAAGCAGAAATACTACTGATGTAAAATTGAAAGGTGCACTGTGCAATCAGCTCATAGATGAAGACATTAAATATGGTACAGAATACTTGATTTAATGAACAACAATCACAAAGCCAGGATTGAACTTCACCATCTCTGTGGTGAAAACAGTCAGCTTTAAGAGAGGATGTTGTGACTGTTTCTGAGTCCATACACACAATGAACAACTCTGTCACCTGGGAACAAAATTCTGTACTGAAATCACAATAAAAGTATCAGTGACCACAAAGTAACCCTCAGAAACACCAAGAGCTGTCTTTTCATGGTTCTCAGCTGTTTCATGTGATCATGGGATGTAATAGAGTGAATATTTTTGCCTTGAGCTCCTTTGAAGACCCATTTTTAATGAGAAAGAAGCGGTAACATATGTAAATGACACAAACCAACGCTGCTTCATCTTGTCTGAGAGGGGCTGAGCGTTCCTCAGACAGCAGTGACTGCTCTGATTTGCTTCAAACATCTGCCCAAAATCGAGCAGCCCTTCAGTATGGGATGAGATGAATAATGTCTCCCTCCTGCATGTGCCAGGCAGAAGCAAAGTTGTTTAATTAACTCAGACAGACACTCTCTGTGCTTTGGGCTGAGATGATGTGGCTGCTCAAAACTCTTGTTTATTTTTAGACTGCTGCTTTATTCTTATGCTTTTTACTTAAAGAAACTAAGTTAAATCAAAACTTAGTTTTCTACTTCATTTATAAAAAATCCCTTTTCACCTGGTCCTGTTACCTCCTCCCAAGACCTTCTCAGGGGAGGGTGTAGATCATAGTCAGTATAAAACTTTTGAGATAAGAATTCACTTCATCTAAATGCAGGTTTTTTTCAGGAGCAAATTTAACAGCCATGAAGCTGCATCTCAGAGAGCTGGAGTTTGAGAACAATACTTCCAATCAGCCTAATTATACACTACCAAAATACAGATTTCTTAGGAAGGTGTCTTGCAACCTTTTCTGGGTAATGATATTTTGCAGTAACCTTTCTAACATATTGACTGCATAATAAAGAAGAAGACAAAAACCCCAGCACCAAGGAAAGTATTTTAAAAAAGGTTAAAAAATAGAAATTAATTCCTTTAAAGCAGAACTAATTCTGCACATTTGTTCAGAGTTAAATGCTTATACACAAATAGTCATTTTAGCAAAGTAGCCTTAATTACTAGATTAAATTTTGAGTAATTTTATAGAAAAATATAGAACTCCTGGCTGTCTCAGATTCAAAATTTATGTTAAAAAGAAAAGATTTTTCAATGAAGCTTCTCTGCATCACTGATTTAATTCAGCAAAGTTATCTTTGAAATAAAAATGTTCCTTTTTATCCTTTTAATAGTTTTATTCAAATAGAAAGAGAAGTCCATTTGCTTACATCATAGTTGGAAGCAGAGATGAAATGGCAAGATAAATAATTTTCTTATGTGTATCTATTTCCTTTCGCTTTCTGCACAAAATAAAGAAAAGTTGAAAAACTGCAAAAAAAATTAGTGACTTCTAAAGTCAGTGTGCTGCCTCACCAGGTTGTACATCACCTTCTTAGTCAGAAAAAGATTTTTGCAGCCCATCCTTCTCCCTACATCCCAGAATACCAGCTTCTTTAAGACTACATTCATCCTCTTCTCCTGAGTACTTTTAACATGAAGAAGAGCAGCAATTTTTGTGAATTTCATTCTACTTGGGGTTTTTTTGTTTTGTTTTGTTGGGTTTTTTTTCCCCTCATTTTCTGATCCCCTGTTAATGTAAAGCTGGCTCAAGATTTCTCAGAAGTATGTGTAAAAATCAGTTTTGACCCCTCTGCAGGCAGGCAGAGTTTGGGACAGAGGGCAGCTGCTTCCAGGGGTGCATCCATGCAGCCCCCCCCAGTGCAGCCCCTGTTCTGCTGCCTCCCATTCCCTCCCCAGCTGCTCCCAGCTTGGCTCTGCTCAGCTCTGGTGTGGATCAAATGGGCAGCAGGGATGTGGCTCTTTAATCCTTCCCTACCCCAAGCAATCCCCTGCCCTCTGCAGCTGCCAGCTTTGCCTGTGCCCATAGCCAGTTTTGATTTGCCCAATTCTCCCTGTATTTATCTCCAGAGTTAAAGCCCAGAGCCAGAGAGGATCACATTGGGCTTTGGCTGAAGTCTTCATGTTACCCTGGGCTCTACAGCCCTGCACTGCTGGAATCCAAGGTTATCCAAGGCCATGGGAAAGTCCCCTCACTGCAGGGAATAACCTTTTCCCATCCCCACAAATATGAGCTCCTAGGAAAAAAAATTTAAAAAGATTATTTAGAATGAGCTACACCTCTGTGTTCACCCCTGTCTCCCTTTGGAAAGCAACTCTCTTGGGATCAAGGGCTGGATAATGTAATGATTGATTAGGGACTTGGAAATTCTTGCTGGATGTTGTGTCTGGCTCACCTGGCATTGCCATACCATGTGCATCATTACAGGATGGGTTAATACTCTCATCTCTTCAACCAAGACTTTCTTCTGAAGTTTCAGCACCATCCTCCAGATACCTCTTTCTGCATCAGTAATTTCTGTTTAGTGTATCTTAAAGAGAACCTTTAGTTTTCTACTTATAACAATTCTGAGCAGAGCTGTCCTTTGTCCCCAGTGCATGGGGAGGCAAAGTGCCATTCCCAACTGGGTCAGTGACCACCTCCCATGGATCCCAAACCCCTCCTCATCAGACCACAGCATCTGTGTGCCCTGCACAGTGGGAGGAGGCTGCAGCAGGGTGCCCAGGACATCACAGAGCAGCAGAAACCAGAGCTGCTGCACAGGGTTCCAAACTCTGTGTGGATAAAACCCCACAAGATGGTCCACCTGCTCGATCAGCCTAATTTATTCTGATTCCCCCATTCCATTTAACCTTCTACTGTGATTTCCCTATGTGTGTGTAGCCTTCACATGTCCTGAACAGGTTTCTACTTTCTATACAAATCAGAGATGTGAATTCTTCCCTCCCCACTTGGTTTAGCAGAAATCTCCATTTATTTTGTGAAAGGCACAGAGAAACTTGTTGCTGGACCTTGGCTTTACTGTGAATGTTTCCTTTCCCTGTGCCCCTTGTGCAGCACAAAAATCAGATTTGAGACCAGAGCCCTTGATGTGACAATAAGATTTCAATCCATTTAGCCATTTTAAAATTGATTATTTTCTCCTTTTGTAAATGATGTGTCTGATTCCTTAACTTCCTTGCTGAACAATTGTTCACTTGATTTTTTTCCCCATTTTTTATGTTTTTAACAGCTCTGATTTTGGCAGGCTAATGACTGTGTTACAGCATGACACTGTGTAGCTGAGAATACTTTAGGAAAATTCAAAGTTACAATAGAACCTAATATACTACATTGATATCATAGGAGGGATAGTTTGGCTCTAAATATCCATCCTCTCAGTTACTCTCTGTCTCCACACACTAGAATATTTTCTACAACTACTATATTTACTTGATGCTAATAAATGCTGTTGCCAGGGAAACAGCCCCTTTTCCCACTAATCACGCTGTGTTTAAAAAGCAGTAACTTGCAAAGATTATAGTGGTTAAAAACTTATCCTTGTGGATAGCAGACCCTTTCTTCTTCAGGCCAGCTGACTTATTTGATGCTCAGGTGAGGTACCTGGCCTCTTAAAGAATTTATGTGGATTTGCCTTTTTTTTTTTTTTTCCTAAGGAAATGCTTAATCCATCTTTTTTACCAGTGGAAAAATTTTAATTTATCTCTTTCTAAAATATCTAGCTTGATCAAACAGTGCCTTGGTATGCAGGCAGCAGAGTTCTTTCTGCAAAACCTGGGTGGCTTGGCTGATTCTCACATCTCAAAGGCATGTAACATGCACACTAATTTCTGTGGATTCTTTCCCAGGCAGAAAGAAACCCCAAAAACTCTCGAGACTTTCTCTGAGAATAAAAAAACCTGAGAATGATGAAAAAGAGGAGGACATTTTCTTAGCTGCTGAGGTGGCTGAGCTGACCTCTTTCTTTGTGTTTTCCTCACAACTAGTTCACAGAATTCACTGCTTAACTTATTATTATTATTGTTATTATTATTATTATTATTACTACTATTATTATCATCCAAGGGTTCTTTAGCTGGGGTGACTGACTGTACTCCCCAAGGGGACTCACAGGGGCTCATTCAAGGCTGGGAGTTCAGTAGAAATCTGGGCAGCCAATGTGAGCAAAGTGAACACTCGTGACAATCCAGCTCTAATTGGAGCTGACAATGTTTATTTTCCAGAAGGAAACTTCAGCTGACAGGGGTGGTTCCATTTGTACCTCACTAAAGTCAGATTTTCCTCCTAGGACAGTGTTTGCCTTGTGTGTTAAAATACAGTAATTGCTCCTTCCATTCATTCTCTTCGTGGACAGATCAGCTGTCAGGAATAAGGAAATAGTTCAGACATGAAATGTTAAAATTCTTCATCTTGGTCTCTGTTTTCTAAAACTATTTTGCATTTTTTTTACAGTCACTTCTTATGAACATTCATGATAAGAAAGAATACTCACATCACTGCTTGTATAGGCGCACAAAACCATTTCCAGTAAGAGATTAATTCTTATTGACTTTCATCTGTTTTCAGTCCTTAAATTAGGCCAAAATTAATTAATATAATTTAAATAAATGGCATGGAGAGGAAATAATACATAATTGGACTAGTTCTCAGTTTTAGAAGATTCTGATACATCCATAGAATTTTCTCTCTCTTTTTCAAAGGTCTGTAGGTTTATTTCATATTCAAGGTGAACTGAAGGAAAGTTTAGTTCTAAGTTCTAGTTGTTTAGATTCGTGTACAGCAGGTATGTCACTTTTGGGCAGGGAAGGATAAATTTGCTAAGAATCTGGTGAGCCTTTGTCAAGCTCTGAGTAGATCTGATGAATTCAGAGAGATATACTTCTAAATTTTAATAATGTAAAAAAGGGAAGATGAGATAATTGTGACAGCCAGGATTTCTAACATTAAATCTGTAGTGAATATGACAGTCAAAAAGATCTGGAATTCTGTTTTCCTAGACAAAATCAGCTGCTGCTGGTACAGTTGCAGAAGCACAGAGCCTGGATTTGACTCAGAAGTCACTGAAATAATCATTTTGTGTAGGACAGAGAGGATGAGCTCCCAGCTGGGCCATCCCCAGCTCCTGAGCAGTTCTCTGAGGGTGCTGTTGCAGCAAAGCTGCCGTGCTAACATGACCTTCTGTGCCTGTGCCCAAATCCAACCCTGTGCCCACTCCAAGAGGAGCAGGGAGCTCCCTCAGCTTGTTCCTAATGCAGCCATGAAGCCTTGTCTTCACAGAATTAGGCAGCCTTTAGCAAGCAGCTGGATAATTAACAGCAAATCCTTTCTGTGCCACCCCAGCAGGACTATCAAGGACACAGAAGTGGACTAAACACGCTAATTTTTAATGGACTTCTCCGGGTGTTCAATCCTCTCAGGACCTGTGTGAATGATTCCTCTTGTGTAAAGCACAATGGAAGCATTGCTGTGCTGTCGGTATTAGTGAGATTTATGCAGATTTTAATGTGCAGAATTCTGGCTCGAGTCTGGGCAGCAGTTCAGGAGAGTTTAAATCAGGGCAAAGCTTGCAGCCAGAGCCAGAGCAGAGCAGCTAACTTCACATCCTACCCTCAAACCTGCTGACAAGGTGGCAATACATGTCCACAATATTCTGCAATCCTTGCAATGTGCTGCCACATTAATACAACAGCAAGAATAATAAATAATAAATAAATAAATAATATAATTAATAAAAAATTAAAAATTAAAAATAATAATAAAAAATTAAAACAATATTCAATTAACATTATCATCAGATAAAATGAGTATGCATTGGTTTGAATCTTAAAAACACAGAATAATACGAGCTGATGAAAAAATGTATTTTAGATTTTTTTTTTAATGACAGCCACACTTTTATTTACATATACAAAAAATTCAGCTCATTCAAATGCCTCATGACACATCTAAGTTTTTTCTCTGGTGCTGTGATAACACTGTTAGGTTAACACAGCAGCCATGTACTGTGCAAATTAGAACATTTTTGTACTATGTTAGGAGCTAAAGTGGCTCCCTGCTGTTGACAGAGGCAAAATCCCTGTACTCAGTATTCAGATTTTTCCATAAGGTACCTCCAGGTTATTTAGTATTTCCCTACAGTTCATTTCCTTCACTTACTCCTGCAGCAGGAGATTTGCCTCTCATTCTCAAGGAAAGAGAAAAAAAAGGTTAAATAAATATTTACAATTAATATTTGGGGGTATTTCATATTTTCCTTGCCCACTGAATGTTTGTACCTTCAGTTTCACCCTTAATTGGCAGATTTCCAGTTTCCCAAGGAGTGTCTTCCTGTTAGTTGTAATTTACTTGGCAGTTGATATATAGTATGTAGGTTGTAGCATGCAATTTTTCATTATACCCCTGTAACTGGATTTATTTCTTTCTGCTTTTTATGTGGGTCTGACAGTTTTGATCAATTAATTCTAGTTTACATGTAACACATCCAAGTTCACTTAAAGTCTGTCAGAAAAAAGCAAATGTTAAGCATCACATACCATATCCTTGCCACATGAAAAGCAAAAAAAGAAACTTCTCCAAGCAATATTTAGCTGAAGTTTAGGCAAAGCAATGACCCCTCATCCTTCTATTATTCTTTAATGATTAAAGAGAACACACAGATTTTGTTGGACACGGGGAAAAAAAAAAAAAGGCAAAATTTAGAATGGACAATTGTTTTGCCCCCTAGGAAAATACTCCTCCAGTATCTGTCTTTATTGACTGAGACCCTGAAAACAGTGACAAAAATCTGCTCCTCTGTGAAGCTGACTGTTGGAGAGGTTTTCATAGTGAGGTGAAGCAGTGTAGAACTATCTATAGTTACAGATAAACCATCAAAGGTATAACCTGGTAATGCCCAGAGAGTGGAAAGAGCTGAATGCTCTTCCCAGCAGGGACCATCAGTCATTTGTTCTTTGACAATTCCTGCATCAGGTGGGATCCCAGCTCTGTATGGCTCATTTGTGCCTTGGTGATTACCTGGAACAGTTTAAACACAGCTGGAATTGGCTGTCATCCTCAGAAGCTGCTGGTTGACATATTTGAACCTTTTAAGCAGGACCCACCATTGCTTATATTTTTTTATTGAGAAGTGCCCAGTGTAAAGTTTGGCTTTAATTGAAAAGCACTGGGTTTGCAGAGTCAGGACTGATGTATATCTCCAGGAATTAAACCTAAAGAAGACAATTTAAATCCTTTAATATATGTAGCTTGGCTGCAATGAAGGACCTTAAAACACATGGGGATGGACACACAGCATCAAAATATGGCAGAGATCAAAATATATATATTTTCAGCAACAGTGTACTGAAACTAAATACTTTTAGTTTCCTAAAAGGAGTATTGCTCATTCATTCACTTGCTGAGTAATTGTGTTAATTGAAGCATCCTCAGAACTTTTTGAACAATTTCTTATTATGGATTTGGAAGTGCTCAAGTGCTTTTGACAGATAATTGTGTTTTAAAATTTAAATACTTTTATGATGAATTTTTGAGGCAGGTGGTGGTTTGATTAAATTTTAAAGAGCTCTGATTATGCAGAAAATGTGAAAAGTATTGCATACATTTGTAAGTGATTTCTCAATAAAACTTAAAGATTATTTTCTTTGAAAATAATGCATCGGGACTTTGAGAGTAACTTCCACTTTTTTGAGATTTAGACATGTTTATATGTCTATTTACAACTATATCTCTCTATGACTAATATCTGGAAATCATTTTTGTTTGAATATAGAGTTTTGAGAACCTTGAAGGAGTTTTTTGTTTGGTTGGTGTTGTAGAATTATATTTTTTATGGTATGTTGTGTTGTTGTAGTTTTTCTTTGGCAACATGAATGATTTAATTATCCAGAGTTTCTAAATCTGTAGTAAACTTAAGTTTATTCAGACAGTATGGCAGAGCAAGAAACTCATATACTCAAATATCAGCAAACCTGATTAAATGTAAATCATCATAAATTTAAATATCTCAGTGGGAAGATGTAGTGAAAGAAATGCATTCCAAACAGCTGCTTCATATGGGCTGCTGAGGAGACAACATCACCAAGACCCAAAACTACCTTGGCACTATGTAAGTCTTGAAATCAAGTTCTTGATCTGTTGATGGGCTGTGATAAACACAAACCAGACATTATATTCCTAATTTTTTTTCTCTGTTCCTGTGGGATTAAGCTTGTTGCGAACCATCTAGAGATGATATTTATATAAAATAATCAAAGGCCAGAGGTGGGAGGCAAGTGCAGGGGATTCATGAGGCATTTAAGGGTTCAGAGACCCGTCAGAGCTCATATTTTGTAGATTCTTTTACAGTAAATGAAAACAAAAACAAAAACACCCCAAAGGATACATTTAAAAAGTATTTCCTCCCAATTCCTTTATTGCTAAATTAGAGAGTATATTTTCACCTGCAGCTGATCACTCCAGAGGGGCCCTCTGCAACAACCCTTTCACAGTGTGAGAACCCAGGTTTCTTGACACAGTGAGGAAGAATCAGGAGATTCCCAGACAGGCATCCCATGGTTGAGAGATCAAAACATTTTTTGATGTAGGAATTTCCTTGAGTCAGCCAAATTGTTCTAGGCCCAGAAAAATCCCTGTAGAGGGTTAGGAAAATGGTCCCACTGCACAATGGTGTTGAGGGTTCTCAGTGATGTGCTCCTGTCACTAAGACACCTACTCTGGGACAAAATGCTGACCCCTTTTCTAAACACAAATGGCTCTGTACTATGAATGTCATTACAAACACAGCAGGGAAAATACTCCAGTCATGAAATCAGCCACATGTTCATGGAGCTGCTGCCTCAAACTGCAAAAGAATTTGCTCTGTGAGGGTTGCTAAGAGACTGATTCATGTCTATGTGCTTAGAGCACTCAGACCTGGATGAATGAAGTTCAGGTTCCACAGCTGCCTGAGCTGAAAGAGGACACGATAAATTGCTGACTCAAAACTCAAGAAAAGTTGATTTCTGAGCCTCAACCTTCAGCACCCCTAGCACATGCAGTGGCATGATGCACAGTGCTGAGTGAGAGAACTGCCATGAGATTTACATTCCAGTCTATTTTGGTTGTGCTTTTTTGCTGCTCATCTTGATGTCTCCACTCAGAGCACAGGATTCAAGCTACTGGATGGGTTAAACTGATCCAAGGAAGAGCTACAGTGGATTGTGTGTCCTTATTTGTGTATAGGATGAGTTACATTCTGTACATCCTGGTAAATGTCATTCATCAGGGCATCAGATATCCCAGAAATCCACAATTCTTGGAAGCCAATACAGTGCCAAGGGAAGAGTCAGAGGAAAGGGCAACAAAATTTGTCACTGAGGATGCAAGAAAGGAGATAACATAAAAACGAAACAAAGCCTACAAAACCAACTGCTCTGACAATGGTTGCACTCTTATTCTGAAACAACTGCAAAGCATTGAGATGAAATTGCTCAAGAACAGAGGAATCCCAAAATGTGGACAGAAAAAAATGGCTGACACAACACAGTATTGACATTAGGAACCAGAATAAACAGCAAGTGGTAATAGGAAGTGAAAAGACATACAAGCAGTTCCTCTGAATGACAAAATATCCTGGATAATGCTGTTAGAAGAAAACTTAAGAAAAGAAGTATTTTTATTCTCTATTAACCAGTCTTGTGTCATGAAAGCTTGATCTTCCTTTTTTTTTTTTTTCTCTTTCTTCTCTCCCCTCCTTCCCCATAAATGTCTTTGGCCAACATGTTTTCTGTAGAATACAAAGTGTTAAACCTCTCAGCAAAATATTTTTCACTGCAGTACAAAATGACATAACATTTACAGTGTGAGAGTAAAGCATTTCCCTCTTTCCCAGCTGAAGCAAATGTAGGTTTAAAACTCCCTTTCAGCAAAAAACTCTATGCAGTGAAACATGGGGCAGATGCATGGCACAAAAGCCTCGTCAGTCCAATTTATTACTGTTTGATGTTAGAACTATTAAAAAGGCTCTCTTGTAATGTGACACACCAGGGAAACTTCATAACAGACAGTGCTGTCATCCTGGAATTCTGTGTTTGCTATTTGATCAGCAGATGGTGGTGATGTAATTGTCAATGACATAGAAAAGAGACCGAAACTTCAGGAACTAAGAATTTACAAACTGCAGACTTCAGTACGTATTCAGGTGCTTTTTCTTCATCCTTCAAAAAGTGGGTTGTAATATTTATGAAATATGCATTTCAAGATTGTAGAGGAAACCTGCTGAATATTTCATTTTCAATCATCTGAAGTAGTAAAGCTACAAAAGGATGCCTTTAAGCTGAAAAATGTAGTTTTACAAGCAGAACAACCCAGTTTGGGAAATGACCAATGCTTTTCTTCCACTTTTGTGTTTCCAAAGTGGGCACTTTCAGCAGCTGGCTCTGCAGTTTTTATTTTTTAATGTTCTGTAAGATCCTATTTGCTGAATAATGCTTCCACTTGCTGGTCACATCATGTGAAGAGCATATATTTTACTGCTGGGTGGCAGAATAAGTTTTCTCAAAGAAATTCTGGCTGCAGACAACTTTGCTGTTACTTTGGGTTCATCCACAGAAGGTCAGGTATGCAATGGACTAATTCCAGGGCTATCTAGAACTGAATGAACTGATTAGTTGTGATATTTGTTATCATGTCATTCAGGCCTGAATATAACTCAAATAAAGTTCAATTTATCTGTTTCAGCCACTGCTGAGGGAAGAGATTTAACAGCTTAACTCTGGAGTTGCCTCCTGCCAGTAAGCACAGAGGGGAAATAGGACATTTGGCTTTGAGCAGAAACTTCTGGAAACTTTTAGAAAAATGAAACCAGGTGAGATCCATCATGCACTAGATACAGAAATCATCAATGGCAAAATCACTTTGCCTTGGACTCAAAAGTACATTGTTCTGAAAAATTACATACCTAAGTGCTTTTTTTCTTTTGCCTGAATTTTGGCAAATCTCAATAGTTTCATTGCCTATTTTTTTGGTACTGTAGACATTGCCTTTAGCAAAAAAATTAGAGTTTTTTTGTAAATCAGCAATTCCAGGGCTTGATCCCACATTAAGTAGCATATCAATGAGCTCAGTAGTGTGATTATGTCACATGAACTCATGTTCATGCTATTGGTTTCATACTGATTTCTCTTCTACTTAAACACACACCCTTGGACTTTATTAGGGAAAAAAGTAAGCAAGGACTTCCTAATTTACCTTCCCTGTGACATTCATTACCCTGCCCAGTTCTGTAGCATCCTGCATTAATCACCTCCAAACTGAGCATTCTTCCTATGCCTTCAAGAACTTCATCAGGCTTCTTTGGATCCCTTCCATTTGTGCTATGCATTTTTGACATGAGATAATGGAGAAGGAACAGTGCTAGAAAAGGCTCAGCCAGGAAATCATGTGATGATATTATTAGAGTTTCAAATTTGGTTTCTAGACCTTCTCTAAATACCTTTATAGTTTGTTCAATTTCAGCTACACAAAGAATTACCTATAAAGGTCCAAAGACTTTTTCTGTAATGATTTGAAGTGCACTCTAAGTAGGTTTCAGTGTATGTTTGCTATTTTATTATTGTTTGTTACCTTTGTCTCCACAGCTGAATGTTCATTTTTGTTATGCCACACTTACCTTAAGTATATCTAAAACTTCTATTTTAGTTCAACCATGAATTAATAGAGTTAATGTAGTGGAGAAAAATACATGATCTGCAGAAAAGAACTGTGGATGGTCATGAGGGCACCATTAGAAGTCAGCTCCCTCCACAAACAGCACCAAGTATACTTAAATCTTCACTGACAAATCTTTTTCTAATTTTTTTTTTAACTCTAGTTAAGAATGGTGAAATATTTTTGCACAGACTTGTCTGGCCTTTAATCTTTGTTAATATTAAGGCAGAAGCTGAAGCTCACTGGTACTTGTGTCAATGTAGTGAGTAGGTATTTCTATTGATCTTTAAAAAAACAAAATGAGCACTTGAAGATTGCATTCCTTCAGTCTGTTCTTTTTCTTGAAAAATACCACTGTAACCTCTCAACCTTCCATCACAGAAAAACATGGTAGTTGATCACAGCAGTCCTGGTGATCTTGAAAATAGTAATCAGTAATTTTATTGGGTGTCTCTGAAAGATCTCGCCTATATGGCCTTTACTGACTCAGAAAGTTTCTGTGCTGTTGAAAATGTTCCAACTTCATGCCTAACACTGATCATTTATAGTCACACCACATTAAAACAAACATACCTACAAATGTTTATGCCATAAGCAGGTAGAGAACAAGGTTTTTAAATTCATGTCGTATTTGGGATATGCTCCTATACCAGATTCACAAACTTCAGTTGCCTGATCCTTTTTTTCCCCTTATCACAAAACCTCAGATTATGAGGGAGAAATTTCAATGCCTTAAAATCTAGGAACTTCCAAAACCTAGGGAGTACCTGGAAATTCAGAGGTTATTCTGAGGAACTCACCAATATAAGGGCCTAAACTCACAATAGTTTTATTATTGCATTTCTCAGTTTTCTGTAATTTGTGATGTGAAGAAAATTTCCCCAATTTTAGAGGAAGTGGATGTTCTTGCTGCTTTGAGAGCTCGCTTGTGCAGCTGAGCATTGAAACAACAACCAGCAACTGATAGGAAGAGAAAATATCTCCAATCATTGCCTTCAGGATTTTGTTGCAGGGAAAGGAAAGGTTCCCTAGGTTTCTAAGGAAGTAGAGAAAGCAATTGGATTAAAAAAAATTACCTGTATGAGATGATCACAATTACAGTCTGAAAGTCTTGAAATGCCCTTTTGCTATTCAAGGCTCTCAGTGCTTCTGCTGATTGAGGGTGATAGATCCACACTTATTTGCATTTACATAAGAAAATAGACACTGGCTTCTAGCAGCTTAATTACTAATCCAACCTTTATGCTTTTTTATGTCTCATAATTACAGGAAAAGGCAAACATTCACACATGACATAGGACAGCAAATAAGAATATAATTCGTTTTATTCAGGCTGATCATATTAGCTAGAATGTTTCCTTATACACAAGGAAAAAAACCTGAACTTCAAAAAAGCTTCTAGGTTGGATTTAATAGTTACATCATCTCAGCATAGAGACTATCTTGCTTTGTCTACTCATTTGTTTAAAAGTAGCAAAAGAAGGCAAACTCATCTTTCCTTTCATAAGTAGAAATTTAATATCAATCTGCTAGAATTAAAGCAAACATCTTTTTGCTTAATCTTAGGCTATTCTTCAGCAGACATGGGGAAATGTAGAGAGAGAACATCTGAAATCTAACAAACACCTGTGAGTGAAGGGAAATTAAGTCTGCTTTCAGATGACTACACAACAGAAATCACAGAATTCACACTGTGAGAAAGAGATGCACAGAATTATGCATTACTATAGGAAATATCACTGTGTGTTCTGGAGAGAGACCTCGAATTGTATATGCTCTGTAATGAGAAAAATAGGAGAGAGCAAAAATCGCAGTTTCACATGTATTATTATTTATCCTTTCTGATCACTCACTGGTGAAAATGTGGCTGATCCTGTAAAGTAACTTCACAGTAGTGTAAAGATTAAGTGTATGAGCTGAGTCTGTAAGAAAATGTGGCTGACATCTCCATTTCTACTTTACAGAGGACCCCAGAAAAAAAAAAATCTCATGTCTCAGTTCTCTCTGATGCTCACAGGATCCTGTCCAGCATCAGAATTTAATACTTTGAGCTCACCCTTAATTCAAACTCTGCCAGTGATTGTGAGCTCAGCATATGCCGAGTTTCCTGATATTAAAAACAGGCCCTTGTTTTCTTCTAAACTATTTATACACTCTCTGAGCAGGCAGAAAAGTTTATCCTAACAATGTGGACCCCTTGGCACACCTGTGCTCCATAGGGCAGGAGTTCCTGAAGAAAAGGATCCATTTTAGTGCAGTTTTGTAGAAAGGAATGAGCAAATCTTAAGCAGTTTCCTTCTGCTGCCATAAGGTGGGAGGAAATCTGCCCCAACAGGAACCTCCTGCCAATAATGTTTACACCTTTTTCTTTTTCTTCACATTAAAGCCTTATCTAAGGGCTTCACCTGAGATGGGAACCCCTGTGTAGAAACTGCACAAATAGAACAGATGAACAAAGCTGTCCTGCTGATAGAGACAGCAGCACAGGAACAAGACTTCTGCATGTAATGAAATACACATTGGCCTGGGGTCATGATAATCTCAGGTTTAGCTGTCACCTTCTATACACCCTGAAAATCCATTTTTACAAAGGAAAAATCGCTTCCCCAGCACGCTCTAACAGATTTTATAAAAATAGTACCATGACATTAACTTTACATAGAGGAAATTGGAATACAGAAAGATTTGTTAATTTGCCTGTAGAACGAGTGCATGGCACAGTAGCATAATTTTTGGAGTTATTTTAAAACAGCAAATAAAATAGCACTAAATGCATTTTCTGGCCCCATGGTAGGAAGGACAGAAAAGTTTAATGGTGACTGAAGTCTCTTCTCCCAGGGAACAGGGCCCAAAACTGAGCAGCAGGATTTGAGCTGCAGCCTTACCTGTGCCCCAGCACAGGGAGACAATCACTGCCCGGTCCCGTGGCCACACTATTGCTGAGACAGGCACGGGGGCATTGGCCTTCTTGGCCATCCGGGCACATCTTGGGTGGTGTTCAGCCACTGTCACCAGCACCAGGTTCATTTTCTGTCATGCAGCTGCTCCAGCCACTCAGCCCCTGGCCTGGAGTTCTGCAGGCCATTGTTTTGGCCAAAGTGCAGGCACAGCACTTGCCCTTGTTGAACCTCAGACTGATGCCTTAAGTTTTAGCTTTTGTGTTTTTCAGATTTTGTGCTGCCTTGGTGTGTGTAGCTCTGAGTTTCATATTCAGTGTCAGTCAGCTCTCTTCACAGGGTAGGGAGAGAAAACAAATCCTTTTCCAGATGGAGACAATGAGTACAACTTTTGGGCCCAAAAGCATAAGCAATGGTGGGCTGAAGAGAGAAGATAAAGAGACCAGGACTTCACAACCTGAAGCTGTAATTGGACAATTAAACCCCAATATGCAAATGGACCAAAACTTATGAAAATGTGAGACCCCATGACCGATCGTCCATTTTGTGACCATTTTGGGTCCACCTTGGGTGCAGCCCTGGCCAGGCTCTTGTACTGCCCAAGGTGTGTCCTTAAAGGCTTTTTAATAAATATCTACTTTATTCTCTAGCTCTGTCCAGTCTCTGTTCCAGGTCAACCTTCCCAAGGCATCATGACCATTGGCCTTGGTCCATCCCTAGAGCCTGTCCAGATCCCTGCAGAGCCTTCCTGCCCTCCAGCAGATCCACACTCCCACCCAGCCTGTCCAAATTAACTGAGGGTACCTTCCTCCCCTCATCCAGATTAACAATGAAGAGATTAAGCAGGACTGGGCCCAGAGCTGTTCTCTGGAGAACACCAGCTGTGACACCCCACCAGCTGGATGTGGCTCCAGTCCCCACTTCTCCCTGGCCTGGCCATCCAGCCAGATTCTCACCCAGCAAACTCTGCACCCATCCAAGCCATGAGCAGCCAGTTTCTCCAGAACAAGGTAGGAAAAGCTTTGCTAAAGTCTAAGTAGACCAGATCCACAGGTTTTCCTTCACTTCCCCATGTGAGGCACCCTGTCACAGAAGATCAGGGTGGCCAGCAGGACCTGCCTTTCCCAAGCCCATGCTGGGTTTGTCCTGTACCTACAGCTGTGATGGCACTCAAGGTGATCTGATCCATGACCTTCCCTGGGAACAGCCTTTAAGAGTTCCCTCTTGAAGAATGTCCAGCCTTCCTGGAATCCTTTGCCCTCCAGGAATGTCTCAGCAGGGAGTCTCCCTCCCAAAGGATTCTCTCAACCAATCTTCCAACCAGGCCAAACGCTACCCTCTGGAATCTGAGGAAGAAGTTCTGCTGGCAGCCCTCCTTACTTCTCCAGAAATCCCAAACTCTCACAATTTTGTGATTGCTGTGCCCCAAGAGGGCCTCTGACCATCACACCACCCAAAAGCTCTCCTCTGGTTGGAAACAGCAAGTTCCACACCCTCCAGGAACCTCCCAGACTGTTTCCTCTCTGCTGGGTTGCATTTCCAGCAGACATCTGCAGTTGGAGTTCTCCACAGGAGAAACAAAATATTTAGGAGACATCCTAAGCATGTCCTCTCCATTTGTTATCCAGTATCATGTTGTACTGCCAGACTAGGAAAATTAAATTTGAATCATAACTTTCATTTATTCAAATTTCTTGTCTGAGGAAGGTAACAGATATTGGAAGGGGTACTTGGACATTCAAACCCCTCAGTATTGTCATGAAGTCTTAGCTGGCAAAATATGAAGCTAATTAATTGATTAATGCTGTTATCAGAGTGGGCTTACCCTTAGAAAATTCAACAGATCAGGGCACTAATTTTATGTCTTCCCTGCTAAATGAGGTGTGCAAGCTGTTAAAAATTCCCCCATCACACAGAGTTTTGTATCAGCCAGAAACAGATGGGCTTGTAGAATAATCAAACACTTAAGCAGATGCTAAGAAAATTCATCAGCAGTGAACCAAAACATTGGGATAAATTGTTACCTTTTGTTTAGTTTGTCTATTGGGAGGTCTCTTAATCATCAATTGGTTGTTCCCCATACCTTTCCAAAAACACTCAAGAGGCAGACATTGAATTTGTGTTTGCAAATTATCTGACATTTGGCAGCCTCACATTTTCACCCAGATAACATCCTTCATAATTATACTGTTCACACATGTAAATCAAGGCCCCAAGCCTGCAGATAGATCGACATGACTGGAAGGATAGAACATGTACATGAATGACAGCAGTAGTTCCAAACTGGCAATCTTTATGAAATATTGATGTTGTAGATGGATGAAGCTGAACAATTCTAAAAATAAAAGCAGTGACATTGAGACAAAGGTAATTACTAGTCTCGTTTATGCTACTCTCAATCAACAATAGATTCATTACAAAAATTTATAGTGTTAGGACAGGGAACACACAGATTTGCATTTATTTCTGAATCATGGATGTCCATTTCCCAGATCTGAAAATTTTAAGTTGCTCATGGTTAATAGACAACAAGACATTTCTGTGTTCAAGGTTGCTGTTTTAGTGTTGGGTATATGGGCTTGAACTGACCTCAGAGAGACACAGTCAGACTGTTGCTGGTGCTGCAAACAGAAAGTTTCATGACAATATTTTTGGTGGCTCAGGTTCTTTCTCATGCTGCTGGGTAGTAGACTGATGTCATTCCATTGAGTTATAATATCAAGCAGAAAAGTAGTGCTACTGTATTTTGGATGACTAACAAGACATGAAATATAGCTAAATCTTTCAATGCAGCTATTTGATTTTCAGCAATACACTCTATTTTACTACTCAGGAAGCTGCCTAGCCACTCTTAGAAAATTTAGCTGATGATTAAAATGTCTGTGGAAATACCAATGAAACTGTGTCAAAGAAAAACAGATATATATATATATATATATATATACACACGTATGGTCTTTAAGAGACCCAGTTCTGTTTAAAAATATGGAAATGTAAAGAACTGTAATATTTGGCTCTGTGAATTCTCCAGGAATGTATTAAATTAGCTTAATGTCATGTATAGTTCAAATTACTCTTTGCCTACTAAAGGTTGTTTGCAAAGCTCATAAAAATGTTGGTCACCATCAAAATATCACAAGGAGTTTTTGTGACTATAAGAAAATTGCCCTAGGACAAATCTTTCAACTTTCACTCTCTACCCAAAAGAGAAATCCTGCCAACTTTTTTCTTTTACAAACACCACTTTTTTTTTTTTTTTTTTTTAAAATTTACATGTAATTAAGTTTTTTTCCAAAATGTTTTAGAGGAATTAGAAAAATCAAGAAGTTCCGCTCAGTTTCATTGTGGTAAAATGTTGCAAGAGACAGGGAAGCAAAGGAAAATAAAGATATTTAAATTCAAATATTCATGAATGATTCATGGATACTTTGGGTTATCATGAAATTGTACTTTTTGCCACACAGGTAAAAATAAAAGGAAAATAAAAGCAAAGCAAATGTCAGGTAAGATCAGGTCATCAGGATAATAAATCTGAAGACAAGTTTTGAAAGGAGATTTGGCACCTTTCAAGGCACATTGGTAATGAAACAATGAAAAAACAAAAGAATAATTAAATTTTAGATACCTTCCAGAAAATGTAAAACCCACCATCTTTCAGATTCAACTATTTTCTCGCCCTCCTAATTCTTTATTCTGTGGAAGTATGCTGTATTGAGAATATCTATTTTCTCTCACTCCTTTTTCTGTATGTTTCCTGTCTTGAGGTTTTCCTGTCCTCAGTATTTTCTGATGCTAAATATTTGCACTCACCTTAAAAGATGACAAGACTTTTTTCTGTTCCCATTCTCTTCTTGCTTCATTAAATTGTTTAGTCTTATCTGGTTAAACGGATTTTTTTTTTCTGGGGGAGGGACATTGATAGAAAGAAAAAGTGATGGGGAAAAAATAGAAAAAAATTAAAAAACTTGTATGTAACAGAATGGATCTGTTGTGCAACATCTCTTCTGCAATGTCCAGGGAAAGTGGCTGTGAAAATGGCTGTGTTCAGTCTGTCCTTTCTCCTAATTGCATGATTCAGAATATTTTAAAGAAACACAATAAAAAATGATCTTTCACTCCATTGACCTCTTTCCTAGTTTTATGAGTGAATGCTGTGTTCAGCAGAGCTGGGTTTATTACTCTTCTCCATGCCATATTCTTGTTTACCAAAGAAACTCTTGCCTTCATGCTGGATAATCCATTTGGACTTCTCAGGCATCCTACTTTAACAATGGCTAACTTTTAAAACATACTACTCAGCAAGCAAAAGACAAAACCAGAAAAAAAATCTGGAGTACTTGATTCTTTGCTTTAATTGCACATGAGAGGCTTTAATTTTAAATTCCTGGAAAAGTTATCTTTACTGTTTAGCTCAAGTGTTGCTTCCAGATTAATGTCTAATTTAGGAGCAGTTATCATTTTCCCTTTGTTGAAATTTTTTTTTCACAATAACAGCCTTCAAAGTAGCTAAAAATATACATATGACACAGAGCAATAAATGTTTGCAGATATGAATCCCATTATAGTTTATGGTGATTAAAACATAAAATAGGACTTGGAATTTGGTCTTTGGGAGTTCTGCTGCAATTTGAGGCAGACAGACTTAACAGCAAATAATTGTGTTTGTTTCTTTTTTGCCTCGGGGCTTCCAACTGTGATGGGGATAACTATCATTTGTTCAAAAGGATACTTAGAAGATATCAGATATTAGATTTGCTGTTATCCTCCTCTTTACTCTGGGTTTCATTAACTATTCTGACCAACACAGTAGCAAGTAGCTGACATAGTGGATGCTGATGGGTTTCCAAGAGAAGAGAAAACATGAGGGCACCTGTCTTTCACTGGGTATCTGTATTTTTTTTTTCTCTGCAGCAGCAAAACACAAAAACATTAAACATATTATTTAAATTATTAAAGAGTTCAATATGCACCAGACTCCTATAAATCAGATGTCTTGGTTTATCTTTTGGTCTTGTTTGTTTGATTTGTTGTGGTTTGTTTTTTTAATTTTTTTGTTGTTTGGTTTTTAGTTGGTGGGGGTTTTTTTGTTTGGTTGTTTTTTTACTGTTGTTGTTTTAGGTTCTTTTAATGGAAAAAAAAATCCATATATTTACGTCTAAGAAGAACCCAAAGGATCTGTGCCAGCTGTGATTTCAGGAGAGCCCTAAGCATGCCCATCAATCTATATCTATTCCAGGCTGCAACCAGCTGTAAAATACACTGTATAGGGAAGATCTTTCCCTCACTAAGCCATTCTTAAACACTCCCAGAGAAGCCCAATCAGAAGCTAACATACCTTTCTTCCATAAATGTTCTGAGATATAAAGTGATTTCATTATTTATCTATGCAACTTTTACTTTGTACTGAGATGGAGTAGAATACCTTGCACAGACGGACAATTAAATGTAATCATCCTAAAATTCTTGATTAATACCTTTCAGATTTTTCATTTGACTGCTACTGTGAAAATTTATATCTTGGTTAGCAGGTCTATTTTGAACATATATTTAGTATGTGGTGGAATAAACCATAATTTCCGGCAGAGGGGTTCAGTTATTTCACCAGGTAGATGTACCTGAACTTGTCTGTCCTTGTCAGTAGTGTAGTGATAAGTGGATATGGGCTTTATGGGGAGGAATTTAAAAAAAAAAAAAAATACAAGAGTAAACCCTTTTCTGTCTGCACAGTCACCACATGAAGCAGCTTCTTGTGCTGAGGGCTCCATGCCATGAATCCAGCTCACTGGAAGGAGGTGGGAGTTTTTCAGGCACTGCCAGACAGCATCTGTGTGGCCCCAAAATCTCACACTTGTGGTGCTTAAAAATGCCCTGAACAAGGAGAGGATTATGGCAGGAGCTCTGTTAGACTCAGCCCAACCAACTCAAGCTGTGATAAGGGAGTTAGGTATTTCCTTCATCCAAATTTGTGTGCTCAGGATAAAGAGAGAGAGGCACACAACCCTGGGATAGCAAAGTGGGAAAGTTTTGATTCTCCATGAAACATTTCATAAGTGTCTCAAAGAGAGCTCCAGTCAATGCTAACACTTACCTGTGACTTTCCATCTAATTTTATTGGTACATAAAATTGATATCAACCTTTTAATACAAAGTTCAAACAAAGTTATTGACCATTTTAAAAAAGGGAATGAGTTTAAATAGGTTGGTTTGGGTTTTGGTTGTTTTGTTTGTTTGGCTTTTTTTAAATGAAGTCAACATGGATTTGAAGTAATTTGCAGTAATGCTGAATTTCTTTAAAAAGCATGTTATAATCAAAAAATTTCAATTTCAATGATGTTTGTTTTTCCAAAAGACAACTGTGCACCTAAAGGAAACCAAATAACTTACCATTTAGAATAGGAACATATTTTAGGGACATGCATTTTTAGTGAACATGGCAGTGGTGGGTTAATGGACTCAAAGATTTAAAAGATCTTTTCCAACCTGAAAGATTCTCTGGTTTCACATCTTTGGACAAGTAAAATACTTTAATGAGAGAGTGCAGAGCATTAAATTCTATTTCTTCTTGTGCTATCAGAAATTTCTTAATCTATTCTTCATCTTTCTTTCTCTCAGTTTTCTCAAGGGTTATAAAATCACATTGTTTATTTTAATGGACACCCACACAGAACAAAACTGACCCAAGTTCTCTGGGTATGGTTTATCAGTGCATTCAAAACCACCAGAGGAAATGGCCTCTATAAGGAAAAGGAAAAATTCTCATTCATTTAAGGGTTTCTCTTTATCATGACAGAGAGAAAAATAGCTACAGAATCAGCTTTCAAGACACAGTCATTAGAAACAGGTAAACTGAATTTATTTTAGTGTAACTGGTCAAGAAAACAAAATCCTACAAGATGAAGCTGATTTTTCATGTGCTAATTTTGGCTGTAGAACATCAACATCTGGAAAGTTTTATATGGGGTTTGTTGGATTTTTTTTTCTCTCAGTAGATCCTCTTGCAACTAATCTGGAATCTGGCTCAGGAGTCAGTCAGAGATTTTTACAATAGAAATATTTCATAGCTTTTGTCTTTATTGTTTTTTTGGTTTTTGTTATTTTGGGTTGGGGTTTTTTGTGTATGTGTGGGGAGGTTGTATTTATTTCTGATAACCTTTTATCCAAGCAATTCCAGCAGACAGTGACCAAGATGCACAATGATTATTAGAACTGCAGTTGTTGCTACCAGGTCATTATTAAAGGAGAAATCCCAAAAAATCCCTTTAAATTTTAGTACAGGAGTATGCCAGATTTTTTGGTAAGGTAGATTCACTCCATTCCCATAGAAACAAATGACTTTTATTGTAAATTAATTAGTTCAAGTCTGAGATGCATTGAGTGATTTTAGGATGCATCATAGTGGTTCTCTGTGCTATCAGACCTATTGTAGAAAAGACTGTGTGTAGGCAGATAAATCAAAGAAGGAGTTTTTATTATAAACCTTACAAATGTCTGCTGTTTACCACTTCATTGACATGTTGAAGGGAATATCTGCAAAAACTGAGTTTAACAATACTTCAGTATATTCATTCACACCCTGCCATGTTCAATACTGCAGTTTTAGAATTTCAGGGTGTCAGAAAAAGACAAACTCCACATTGAACTTATGCACTCTTGCTTATTGGCTTACTAACAAAAGCCTATTGTTAAATCCAGAACTAACATCATTGCCAAAAGTGAAAGTGAATAATCTGAGATGGAGGAGACAAAGAATTCTGAAATTTCAAGTTCCTATGGCAACACTGACTTGTACAACCTGCTACAAAAATTAATAGTTTCTCTATTCCTTTATAGTAGGAGGTGCAGGTAGGGAGAACCCTGCTGGAATAAACATGGTCAAACACCCACAGCCTTTCTGATTAAGTATGTTTTGATTTCAAATACAAGCCTGTCAAACTCAGATTTTTAAATATGTTCAGAAAATACGTGAATAAGGAGCACAGAGTACTAATGCACAGATTCTGTGTGTTATCCTCTCATGGAGTATAAATCTGTTTACACACACACCCATCCAGCTTAATACATTTATTTACCATCCAATTCCTACACTGCTTTTATTTCAATTTAAGAGATGCTTTTGCAATCAGATATAGAGTTTGCTCTGTTCTTTTAATCTCATTTACTTCATTTCTCAGGAGGATTCTTTCCTGGAAATCAGCACTGAGAAAGGATTTGAGAGGCGTTTACCTGCTTGTAATTAATTACTTCCTGTAACTGAGGTGTGTTGCAGTGTAAACCAAGATTAAAAGCCTCTTTACCAGGTATTTTAATCAAGACCTTGCAGTATTGATTTGTCTCCAGCAAGAAAACTGTCTCCATGATCCCAAAGTTCTGCTAAGGTTCTTAGAGAGCATTCAGTATGCACAGTGTAAGATAGGCATGGAAAATATTTAATAAGTGTGATAAAAAGCATCTGAATGCCAAATATTTTACAACTGTAATTTTGAGGCACACAATGTAAGTCTTGTCACCTGTACACCTCTGCTTAAATTTTCCCTCAGGATTTTCTTTGTGCATGTCACCAAGACAGATCCAGAACTATAATTTTAAAATATTTTCTGTTCAAATTTCATGGTCCTTGTCAAATATCTGAAAGCCTGTAGGATCTGAAAACCTCCTCATCTGCCAGCATGCTTGTATACCAGGATGCTCTAATTCTACAAAATTTGGGGAATATTTTGACCTTGAAATTTAAGATGAAACCTTGCAGCCCAGATCTTGGTACCAAGCCACATATGTGATATTAATTCACGCAAACTTTGTCCATTTTAACTGACCCATTATGATGTACATCTAAATCTTCATTTTGTAAGATCCCTTTTCCAAAGGCATCTTTGCTCCCAGAGCCAATATTCTCCACTTAAACTGTTCAAACAGCAGGACATTTTCTCCCAGAAGAAAAAAAAATCATCCCTGCAGGATTTTATCACAATTCTTTAATTTGATACTAGTGAGAAACTGTGTAATCCAACAGGAAAATGAGTTGTGAAACATCGTACCTGGGATTTTTACACCTTCTCCAAAGGATTATTTCTGCAGGATTAAACTAAGGCTACTGAAGTACAGCATCACTGAAACTTGAATTCTTGTGTCAGCTGAGCCTGGCTCTTTTCTCTAAGTTTTTGCTTTCCTTCCCAGAAGTGTCAGCTGAAATGAGATAACAATTCCAAGGGCACCATTGACTTATCAGCAAACGAACAATAGCCCAACACTGTAACTCCTGCCAGTGACTGCCAAGAAGAGGAATTTAGGTTTTCTTGTATTTCAGTAAATCCTGAGATCTATGGGCAGCTGACTTTCAATGTCAATGAAAACTGTCCCTGCATGGATGGAAGATCTACATTTATCTCCATGGTATTTCTGGATGTGGGAGAGTCAGTTTAAGAGCAAACTAACCTTCCTTCACTGCTTTTCTCCAATGGCCCTTGTGGTCTCTTCTCGAGTAGATCTCATGGCATTTGCCAGGAGGAGGGAAAATACTAAAATTTTACAAGTGGAATGTATTTGAGAGTGTCCTCAGAACTGTATGCATATTATCTCAACATAACTCATCTTTTGCAGAGAGAGTTCTTTCTTGATAGGCCACAGAAATCGTCCTGACACAAGCACACAGGATTTTCAGACAGCTGGAACTCAAGCAGTTTGAGCTGCATATGGAGACAGGCTTGGATGTACAGGGCTTTAAAGTTGTTCTCAGAGCCAGGCTACACCACAAGCACTGCATCCAAAATTTCAGGTCACTTCAGGCAAGAAAAGTAAATTCTATACCTATTTTCAAATGTTTTTCTCACACAGAAGAGTCCATTTCCCTTGCTCTAAAGGATTAAAATCTGCAAGGCAAAGTTTAAAGGAACAATCCTTAAAAACACCAGGTGCTTGAGAGAATCAATGCGTGAAATACAAAACAAGGAGGAAGAAAGCACATCCTTCTTGGTGAGACAAGTGGTTTTTAGAAAAGCAAATAAAAATTTCAAAGCATTTTCATGTCTGAAGTGTCTTTTAGACTGTTCAAATGGTAAAATCTCCTACCACTCCTTTAAATGTTGCACATACTGAGCCTCAGATACATAGATCACATTAGATATACTGATCCAGCTACCTTACTCTTCTAACAGTGTCAGATCTTGAAACAACTTTTGCCTTTAATATGTTAATATTCTTCAGCAACACAAGCAAGGATATAATCCCACTTTCTTTTATACCTCTCCTCTCTTCCTGTACTTTACTGGTTTCATGAGTTTTGGGAGGTGAATGTTATACTAATAATAATTTCAAAGAAAGTCTGCTCTGGCCACTTCCAGATGGTGCAGAGGTAGTTTGAGGTACAATGTGTGGCCTCAAAAACAATCTGTATTGTAGGACAAGACCTTTTAGAGGGACCTGTAAACCCAGCTTTGAAATTGCCCTGCAATGTCATTTAGCTTCTCAGTACCTCTCCAAGTCCTTGTAGAAACACAAGGCTGATCAAAGGTACAGGATGGTATCAGCATGATGAGCGTATAATAGATCAGCTCTTTTCAGCCTAGGAAAAAAAAAAAAGGGAAGAAGTACATGACAGATGCCATCAGTGGCACGTAAAAGATAAAAAAGATAACAAGTCCTTCATTGTCTCTTTCAATGGAATGAAATATAAAGCAGGCAGGTCCAAAATAAGTGTGCATTTTCAAAGTGGAGAGTTAAAAGAGTACTCCTTGCCGCAGGCAGTTGTGCATCAAACTTTTGGAAGTATTGAAAAGGCAATTGATGAAGTCGAAGATAATAAAATAAATAATTCACTGTGGGCTATTAAGTAAAGGCACTTCTGCTGGTTAGAGGGACTCTACACAGAAATTTCATCAAACTGTGAGAAAACACTCCAGAAATGGATCATAGCTGATTTCTAGCACTCCTATTTTTTATTCCAATTACCAAATATTGGTCATATCAATCACGTGTTGTGTGACAATGTACAAGGTTACAATGTGACATGTACATGTCACATGTGACAATGTACATCTCCTGTGGTGCATTACAGCCATTCCCTTAGTGTAACTGTGTGGAAAAGTACCATATCCAACCTGGAAAATATAAGGAAAAAACCTCATATTTTCATGTCAGGAATAGATTTTTCTGAATGATTTGGAAAATCATTTGAATTATGAAATATTACTAAAGCATACTCATTGATAAAGAAATGCACACTCCTTTTCCCATTTTGCTCTTGGGTAGATTCTGTATGAAACAACCTCACCAGAAACTTTGCACAGTCAAGACTGTTCAAGTCTTGGAAATATAATCTCTTAATCCAGAGAAGAGATTATTTCAAAATCTTGGTGATAGCCTTGTTGTAAACTGGCTAGCAGTTTCTTTTCTATATTATTGATATTCAGTTCCTAATCCCAGAGGATGGCAGAACCAACATTATCTCCCTAATTTCTACCTTTAAACCAGACAGGTATTTGTAAGGTACCAGAGACCCCCACCAAGGGGATTCATCAGGTGTTACCAGAACATTTGACAGGTTTGTTGTCACACACTGCTGGTACCACTCAGAAACCAGAACTGCAGGTTCAGCAAATACTTTCGGTCCTGTCACCAGGTCTTGCTTAAAAAGAGTTGCAAAGGAACTCCCAAACTAAGATTGAAGAGGTATGATGCTGAAAACTGAAAGCACAGGATGAAGCACCACCCCTACTAACCCCAGTGTGTCACTATTTTTAAAAGAGATAGAATACACTTGGAAATTCAATCAGAATTTGCTAACATTAAACAAAGTTACAGTTAACTGAGATGAAGTAAATCTCATTTCTCAGTGAAAGGAACTCAAGATCTTGTATTTCTCCTTTATAGGAATCTAGAATTTTTTAGATTTACCTCAGGACTACCAAAATTATGTGAGATGAAAAGTACAGGGCAATAGGAGTACCTATTGTCCTTTTTGCTTTTTTTTGCTTGTTCTTTTCCCCAGTTCGCCAAGTGGCTTTATCTAGAGGAAGTCAATATTGGGTTAGATTACACATAAGTAATTGTTTTAAAAAAATTATTATTAAATAATCTTTTTCTTCATATCTCCTAGCCCAGCAACTGTTCATGGTTTTTGGTTTCTTGGAGGGCAGGCAGAATGTAAATAATGGCTAAGTTGGAGGCACAGTCACTGCATGTTAATATGTTTTTTCTTGTGAATGTAAGTTAAATAACTATCACCTCTGTCATACATAAACTCTGCTGGTAGAGCCATTAGTCAGTGATGGAACTGAATGACTCTTAAGTGGTTAATCTTAAAAATAAATTCTTCAGCATTCAGAATACATAACTGGTAAAATTTATTTTGTAAATAAAATTGGGTCACAAGTCATAAAATCCCTTATGTTTTTAAAAGTCTTCTATTCATATGGTGCACAGACTAGATTTACCCTGCTGTAAAAAGGGTACCAGGACCCTGGAAACTTTAGCTCAAGGATTCTGTCATTACAGAATACAGCAGTGCTGATACCAACCTTAATATGTCTTCTTCTTATGTGAAAATATCAGAGGAAAATTTCCCCAAATGGGACAAAAAGAGATTTTCACATATCTCAATTTTTCTATGCAGGAAGATGTTTAAATAGGTGTCCAGCTACAGAAAGTGCTAATAAATTATTTAACAAATTGCTGTGACTGTGCATCTGAGGTTTTCCCAATGTCACATACCCAGCTCATGAACCAGTAAGTGATAAAATTATTGGACCTAATAAAGAAGCACTAGTTGAATTTCCATGACCCAAACTGCACAGAATGATAAATCATCATGAGGTACCCTTTGGTTTGAAGAACATCTTTAAATTTATGAACTGTCCAGCTAACAACTCAAAGCCAGCTCTTCAGGCTTCTGTAAGTTGAATATTGGAAATGATAGACCTGCTCTTTAAAAATGACTCTGTTTGCATGTGCCTGACTTAAAACACCTCAAAGAATTCCGATGAGAAGGAGGGAGTTTATTCTTCTCAATACCTTGTATTCTAAAAATAGAACTTTGGTTCAAATGGCTGCCTACAACATTTTTCAGCATTACAATATTGACAGAAAATACCAGAATCTCACTTTTCTGTGTTAACTATGAAGGCCAAAAGCTTCAGAGTCCCTGGAATAATTTGTCATATCCCTATTCCCTCTTCTCTCTCAGTTTTTCTACCATTTCTCCTGTTGCTCTTTTAATGAATATTTATTTAACAGTTGAGGAGTGAGCAGAGCCCCATTCAAAGTTTAAATTTCTGCATAAAAATACAAAAAACAACAACAAAAAATCCTATTACCAGTTCTGTGCTCCCTGACAAAACCCAAAATAACAACCTTCAGCCTAGTGTGTCCCTGGACACAATCTTGATCTTTTCCTGTTCATACATTGTGCATGGATCAGTTTGATTTATTAGCAGACAGGAAGATTCCTGCATTACAGTTGAAGTGACAATTCCCTTAGCATTCAAAGCAGATACTTATGGAATTAGCTGACAATAGAGCTCATGTTTATATGCATGGGATGCATTTACACTTATAACTATGTCATGATCTACAACATCAGTTAATGTGAAAATTATGCATTTAGGTTTAACACTGTGTAAATGCCAGATAGGCAGAATGGAAAAAATCCATTTAGCTTTTTAAGTACAGCCTCCAAAGGCAGTTTAGAATTTTTAGTTAGCAACAACATTAATAATTTTTTTTGTTCTTTTATTATAGAAATGGTTAGAAAAAGCCATTTGACACTTTGAATACAAGGAACAATTCCACCTGCTCTCCACTCTTTGCTTTTATTGCAAAAGGCTGTGCTTTTATTGCAAAGCTATTTACTACAAATTGCCCTACTATAACATCCTGTGTTCGTATCTTTGCTATAATAACCAAGGATGTTCATGTCACTACATTAACCACCATTCTCTGACCCTGAAGGGCTGAGAGTCTTTCCAAGACGATCCATTTTTCTTTGTACAGAGATGATAAGTATAGTGGTGCCTTACAAGAAAGAAAAACACATTCCTCTGGGCTAACTTGACTCATCATAGTATCCTAAAAAAACACACCAGTCAAGCAGTCTCTATCCTGACCTTAAAACATAACTGGTTAGAGGTGTTTATCTATAGGAGAATTGACAGAGCATGGGGTTTAAATAATCCTTTTAACCAATTCTGTCAGCTGTAGAAGCACAAATGAAGGAGCCAAGATGGCACACTCCCAGGTTTGGCAGCTGCTAATAAACCTCTGGGATTTCCATTATTCAGGTGATAACCTTGATTTTGATGAAGCTCCTCTCACTTATTAAAATTTGTTTGCGAAGGGAACAAAATGTCGATGTCTAAACCAGTCCATAAGCCAAAGTTTAAAAATGGACAGTGTAAGAATATTTATGAAATAAAAATAAGCTACAGTAGAAGTGTCTACTGTAGGATTAATAGTAAAGAGGACTCTGTTGGGCATGATTGAAGCAGCAATGTAAGTGAAAATTATGTTTCTAGGAAGAGAAACAACCAAGTAAAAAGCATTCTGGCTGATTCATCTCAGACAAAAAGGAAGGGTCAGGGGAAGCTAATGTGACACCTGTGCCAGTCTCAGCCATTATGCCAACTGGCCGCCAGCAGAGTAAGATTGTTTTACTCTTAAATAAGTCTCGGTTTCTTTATGCTGAATAATTTTTGTATCAATGTCTCAAAATAATTTAATACAGAATGTCTTGGTATTTCACCATTATTCCCTCTGATGAGCACATCCCTTTAGGGACCCTACAATAATCTACTGCTGCCATCACCACCACTTTTACCTCTACAGAAGTAAAAGTGGGTTTGGGTTATTTAGGCAAAAATCATGATTGTATAATCTAAGTGCTACATTTCTCATCTGGAGAGGAAAGCCTTGGGAACCCAGGCCTCTACCAGTGTGATTTACCTGGTCATTACTTCATGGAACATGGATATTTAAGGGGAAAAAAACCCCACAACAAACAAACAAACCAACCAGCCCAACAAAACCTTTCTAGTAAAAAATAGAAAAAAAAAAAAATCCAAGCTGATACCTTAACCTTGAAGTCATATGAATTTTAACTTCAATACATGTAAATAAATACTTTTTGCAATGTTTCTTCCTAAAATCCTCCAATTCCCTGTTTGCATGCACACATGCATGGGCATTCTCTAGACAAATAAAACATATTCAGTGGCATTTATTTATATATTTTATATAATTCCACATATTTTATTTTCAGTTAATGGATAGTAAATCCACATCTTTTTGTGCTTATGTTAGTGCATAAATAAACAAAATAGTTCCTACTTAGAATTCCAGTTCCTAGAGATTTAAAGAATTCCCTTCATGAATAACCTTGATTTCAAGGCAGTTAAATACAACCTAGGGTTATAAGACATGCATTATTTATTTTCCCTATGAGTGCTAAAAGTGATTTAATCTGTTTATAAAAGGGGAGTTCAATTTTATTTAACTTTTCTTTACAAAGATCCTGTACTGCAGAATGCTTTACATTTAAATTGTCACCCTTGCCTCTTAAACAGAATCCAGAGAGAAAAAAACTCTCATCAGACAAAACAGCAGTCATACATCATTTATTGTTGGGCTTTATAATCATATTTTCTACTCATTATTAATTTGTAATTAAGAAGCAATGAGCAAAAATTATTGCAAGGTTTCATTTCTGCCCCAATTAACATTTTGTATTTTGCTTTGGGGTCTTCATTACAAACAACTTGTCAAGCTAAATGATGTGGCAAGTTATCTATATTTAGCAGCCTATAATTTTAGCTTGTGTTTTGCTGGTTGAAAACATGAACAACTGACATCACTGTAGACAACAGGAAAGAGGAATGAAATAATATTAAAATCCCCAATAGCATTCATTAATCTTCTGTGACTAAAACACTCTGCTTGGCCTTTCTTTGAAAAGACAAAGATTTCCAAACTGATTAAACCTAGAGGCAAGGATGTTTTGCATGTATCTTGTAAAAAGCCTCAGGCTGCCATAAAATTTAGTCTAAAATTTAGCTGCAATCAAATTTTTCTTAGGTAGTCATGTACCAGGTTTGAATTCTTCCAATTTTATTCCTCAAAATCTGATAAATCTGGAGTCTGCTTTTTATAAATCAAAAGTGTGCTTGAATTTTACCTGATCTTATCAGATGTTGTAAAATTGTTCTAGAAAACAGGGTTCTGTTTGTTGTACTGAGTGCAGTGAGCTTTGCTGTTAGAAAAAAGCCATGGTACACACCTGACAGTGTTAGACCAGGAGTACATTCTAACACTAATTCTAACGTTAATTGGCAATTCATTAAGCTTAGCTGGGCCACCAATTAAGTTTAATTTTACCCAGGTATCCTCCAATGTTCTCAGAGGCACAACCACATATTTCATTGCTTTAGGCTTCATTCCTACAACTTCTGAAGTACAAAAGAGCTCACAAATATATGGTGGATAAAAATGCAGGCAGAAACAATCACAACGACTTTGATGCCAAAGAAGCTCAAAAATCTGTGCAGAGGTCAAAATTAGCTGTTCAGATCTGGAGAAGCCAGTTCCAGTCTGATTCATCTGAAGTTACTGCAAACTCCACTCCTGCCTTGAACACCACAAATACTGAATTAAAGACTACATCTGTACTCAACATTTTCCCAAGCTGCTGAAAGGCCTTTACATAGCCAATGCAATTCCCATCATAATTTTCTTTAAATAAACTAAAGTAAACTAAATAAATCTGGAAGTTGGTTTGAAGCCTCATTTCTGAGAACAGGGACCATAGTTTAGACCAAGTGTTGCACTATAGTTATTCCAAACAGGAATCATTCCACTTAAGATATTAACAAGAGTCAGAATCCTCGTTGGGTCAATAGCAGTGACTGATTAGCATAAAAAGGAATTAAAATTATTTCTGGTGGGGATATTTTTGATGAGGATTCTGACTTTTCTCTGCAGCTGGAGACAGAATATACCCAAAGATATCAAAGAATATTTTTAAAAAATACTGCTAAATATAAAATTAACATTGAAACCATTTTTTCCATTATTACTTGCAACTAGTATAAGTAGACAGACTCATGGGACACATCCAGTGTTTTTCCAAATACCGGTTTTAATACTCTGTAATAAAATTGTTTATGTGAGATGTTGACATAATTGCTTGCAGATACAAATTAAGAAGTTATTTCCTAAGCTGTGCACAACTGAAATCCTATGGCATAAAAGTAGGAGTAAATAAATACTGCAATATATTTTGTAGAACATTTTAATGCACCATGTGTCCCATAAATCAGAAGAAATGCACTACTTCCCTTCTCTGGATTTAGTCCTACAGAAGATAGGGCCACCTAAACTTCAATCCTGCCTTGAACTTAATCCTTTGTATTTTATCTCTAAAGGTCTCACCAAGCATATGAAATAAGACATTGAATCATACTGGGGATGATGGGGAAAAAAAGAACTTAAAAGCTAGAACTGGAAAAAGCTAAATCAAGCCAATGAGCACCATAAAATCTGCTTGAAGTCAAAGTGCATTTGCCAACATTTTTGGCAGCTTAATATTCTAAATATTCAAAGTTGGATCCTTAGAAATACATAGAAAATGTCTCCTGTCAATAGCCAGACTTCACAAAGAAAAGTTGTTTCTTTTTCACACAGGTAATGTTTAATTCTCTTCATCTACCCAGCTGCAAAGATCTGAGCAACTCTTCAGAAGAGGTTTGTGAGTCTTTCATGAGTACAATACTGAATTACTGAATTTCCACAAGGTTTCCATTGCCCCAAAGAACCTCTTTCAAAAGGCAGGTCTGGCTGCTGGATGGTTGTGGATTTCTACTTAATGACAGACATTTCACAAAGCAACACAAAATTCCAAATAAATCAGACCAGAATGATTGTTCGACCTTGAATCAAAGCGCCCTAACAGAGCTCAGAACTGTCAGAAGAGTTTCCTTCCCTTTTGAACCAGTAACAGTGCTTGGCAGTAACTCTAAGCTGTAACTCTATGCAGGATAGATCCTCTCTAGAACTCAGTCTCTCTAGGAAGCCTCTTTCAAGCTCGAGAACGAGCTGGTCATTCAATATTTCTGTCATAAAGATACTTCCAGGCTTTTTCTGTGGATACAATGACCAAAAGAGCAGCGCTGAAAGTCTCATCACAGCTCAAAGACTTCTAGCAATGGAGCAATACCCAACCTGTATCAACCATCAGAGTTAAGTTCTACATGCTTTATATTTCCAGCTTTTGGACCATCACTTTGGTTGCTCACAGACCTCAAGATAATGAGAAATAAATTGTGTTCTGATTATCCAAGTGCCGTTCCTCAGGAGCCGCACACTTTTACATATCTCTCATAAAAAATTAAGTAATTTTCTCATAAGGAAGCTTTGCCAATGTAAAAGAGAACAAATTAAAAAACCGCCCTGAATTATCCACTTCTACTTAATAAAGCAAAAAGCAGCTAAAAAGCAGGTGTAGTTTACCTACCCTTTATTGTAGCCATATGGTAGAACAGCACAGAGATGCAGAACTTGAGTTCCAATGTCCACTTAAAACATTGGCAACCAAACTGGCAGGAAAACTGGGTTTTCTCTATTTTATGGTTCTGACTATGCCCAAATCAGGCTAAAAACCCCAAAATAGTTGCTTCTAACTGAAAAATAATAATAATAAAAAATATTCTTTTTCTGGAAGTATTAGCATCACCTTTCAGGGTGCTTGAACTCCACTTTAGTCCCCCAGACTTGGTTTTGGAAATGATCCAAATATCCTGATCACACTGCCCATCAGCTGGTGATTCACAACACACAAATATTACTAAGAGTGATGAAAACTTTATTTATGTAAAACTTAGAGGAGGTTATGACATTAACCTTACTCTAGGGGAAAAAAAACTAGCTCATTGATGTTGGCAAATATGCTTCCATATATAACATTACTATGAACTTGCTTCACCCTAATATAACCAGGAGAGGTATCTCCAAATACCATTTTACAGAGAAAATTATGACATTCCACATATTCAACAATGTCACATGCAATTCTAAATTTCTTATTTGGGTTGCGTAAACAAACAGTTCAAAAAAGTTATTTATGGAAATAAGCTTCAACTAAATTAGGTTTTTGTAGATATTTGATGTTTTCTAATTAATACAGTAAACCAGGACAAAAAAATTTAATCAAATACATTATCTTATACAGGTTATTTTACTCAGATCATAAAGAAAATCAAGCCAATTACCATGAATTAAGCATTAGATGCACTTTTCCTTTTGATTATGCATCTGCTATCCAGCTTGATAAGACAAGAATCATCAGATACAAAGGCATTATGTGGAAAATAATTATAATTAAGTTTAACATAGCCAGAAGCCAACTCTTCATTACAGCACTGAGGAAATTTCATGTTAATGAGAAGGCACATCTAAACAGACAGTATCACAGCTTTGGAAAAGAAGAACTCTTTTTCCTTCCAGGCAAACAAACAACAATGACAGAGTAATTTTCCAAGTTCTGAGGTCCTGCCAGGACCTGCCTACAGCTACTATATCTGAATTACCAGATCACTTCCCTTGCTTTAGATTTGGATTTCAGATTTATTTCACTTATAGGCACCCCATTAAGAATCCTGTTATTCCAAGTGGTTGTTGCCACTTCATTCTGCGGTTTTATTTCTTATTTGGATATTACTTAGAAGACATCTGCAAACTAGGAGTAAATATATCATGCTATGAATTATTACTATATGCAGTGGCTTGGTTCTTTGATGGTAGAATTTATAAAAGAATAGTGTTTAATATGAATTCTTGTTCTCATCATATTTTCACTATTCTCACATTCAGCTGCGATACGTTGTTACCCAAACTGCATACAAAATTTTCTTCAAAACTTGGTTGTGGATTTTTTTTTTTGGTGGGTTTTTCTTTTGTTTCTGTTCTTGTTCTGTTATTTTTTGGGGTGTTTGTTTTTTCTTTAGAATACAGACAAAAAGGATGTTATGGAAGAACATCCTGAACATTTAATGGAGTCAAGGTAAACTACATCCAAAAAACCACCCCAAAAAGCTTACCCACATCTTACACTTAATTCCACACTTCCCATTGGCAGTCACTTTACTTTTGCTCATGCATCTGATTTTGACTTTCAAGAACACTTATTGCATGCTTTTCCAAGGAATTGAAATTTAAAAGATTTATATCCTTTTCATGCTCTTTTCTGGCACCTCACTTGTTAACAAGGTGAGCACAACAACTGCCATTTTTCAGTCATTAAAACCCTCCTTTTCTACACCTCTTTGTTCCAAATCTTATTAAATACTGGAAAACCCATTCATAGACCTGAGAGATTTAACTTTTGTACAGGAGTATCTTTTCCAATTAAAGAAATCCCTCAGAGCTGTTGCCCTTTATCCAGCTGGTCTGCAGATAGACTGGATAACACTAAGGTTAAAAACTCTTATCTGTAGAATCAGAGAATGGTTTGGGTTGGAAGGGACCTTAAAGATAATTTCCTTCCAACCCCCTGACATGGGCAGGGACACTTTCCACTAGACCAGGATGCCCAAAGCATCATCCAGCCCAGCTCTGAACACTTCCAGGGATTCACTGCTGTTCAGTAATGCAGCCTTTTCTGACCTGCACCACTCACATTAAAAAAAAGCTGTAGAAAGAACAGCTGGACCTCAGTAAATTGCTCTTTCTAAATACACACAGAACTCACAATATGAGACCACACTGCCATTTCTAGACAGGGAATACTTCTGCTGTTATTAGTCACAAAAATAGTTAATATTCTCTGGCAAAATTCAAAAGACTAAATAAGCCAGTGAAACTATCTTAGTTGATTTTTCTTATCTTTTTTCATAGCCCTGATAAACTGAATTTGGTGCAGCGGGAAATATCACACAGGCACCTAATAAGATCTCATATGTGAAAGAGATTAGATTTAGAGAAATGATGATTAAAGCACATTTTACAAACATGGATTTACTTTATATTTTGTAAGGAGGTACAGATCATAAATAGCCAGGCAACACAGAAATGTCTCAGGATTAGAATACTACTACCATTCTCAGTTATTGAACTAAAAAAAAAAAAAAAATCACTACCTTAAAAAATTACAACTTCCTGAATAACTACCATGGGAACTAAGGGAAAAAAAAAAAAAAAAAAAAAAAAGGAAAAAANNNNAAAAAAAAAAAGGGAAAAGTAAATCTCATAAACTTCAAGCAGAGATTCAGACAGTTAAATTTCTATCCTGACTTCTTTAGATATTCTCTTTAACCTTCTTTTACTAACAGAACAAGAATTTCTAAGGAAATACAGACTTTTGGAAAGAAAACACCTACAGAAATACACAACATCTTCTACATTTTATCTCTTTTCTTCTCCCCTCTGCTAGTATCCCTAAAAGCTCAAAAAAAAAAGCTTCAGTGAGCTGCTCTGTATTATATAGGGACATTGACTTCTCCCACTTGCAGCAGGCTCTACTTGCTAATTAGCCCTTAATTAAAATGAGTTGCAGCTGGTTTGAGACACTCCCCTCTCC
>VWYP01012722.1:0-10660 GCA_013400435.1 Pycnonotus jocosus | reverse complement strand
AACCTCGGTGCCCTGTTTCTAATTTCAGAAGTATATAAAAATTCCCACAAGCCAGTCTGGTCTGGGTGTTTTTCTTGAGAGAGTATATTCAGCATTTCTTTAGTGCTCTTTCCTCTTCCTCTCCTCTGTTTGTCTTCTAAGTATATAATTTTAAGAATAGATTCTGCATTTTTTTTTTAAAATTTCCCTAGTGCTTCTCAGCTGTTTAGGAAGTATTGTTGCTGTGAATTATATTTTTTTTCTTTTTCCTACATTTAAACTTGTTTCAGCTGTTGATTTAATGAGGCTTTAGGTTTGAATAGACTGAAAGCCCAACAATAAAATATTGCTAAGGGCCAGTGCAGATGTCTCACAAGGTTCTCAAAACTGCTGCCAACACATTCTAACTGAGCCTTGTGATGTTTGTTATTCCTGCCTTTCCACTCAGTTGAATTAAATTCCATTTGGATTTTGTGATGAGGACAAACATCCGCAAAGGATGAAACCAAAGCTCGCAAACTCGACTTGACTTTCCCTGGATGTGCCAAAGTCTGCAAGGATGAAAAGGCTGGGCAGCCCCTTCTCTCTCTGTTGTGACTATGTCCCACCATGTTCCTGAAAAAATATCACTGAACAAACCTCATTTCGGCTTCCTTGTTACGTTCCTGGTTCACCCATCTGAAAGTTAATCTGGTGTAAGCCAAGAGACACATTGGAGTTGCCAGGAAATGCCCTGAAATTATTATTATACCAGACAAATAGAGATGTGAGCAGAATTAAAAAAAAAATAAAATCTGGAAAGGAAAGTAGGGGAGAAAGGAAGTTTCTGGGGAAAAAAAAAAAAGAAAACTTCCTTCTGAAAATACAAGAATGCAACAACAATAATAATCCAGCTTTATTAAGCCCTGATAAATACTTCCTTCCCCATGTGTGTTTCCATCTATGAATCTCCTATGAGTTCAAAAATTCAGAATACAAATCCTAAATAATAAAGCTGATTTTAAAATGTGTTTGTAAAAAGAACTTAACTCTGAAAAACTGCAGGTTGAGGGATCCCTTTAATTCAGGTTTAAATTACAGAGAACGTTTCACCAGGCAGCACCAAATGTTTCAAAGTTTCCAATTAGCTTTCTAAATAAATGCAATGCATTTTAGCATTTGTCATGCAGAGGACATTTTTTATCTGCATTTAGTGTTCAAAATCCCATGTTTTATCCTTACTGATGATCATCAGCTGTGGTGAGTTGCTGCTGTAATCTCCATAGCTCATCAGATTTTATCAGTCGGAAGCAAAAGGGCTTAAAGTTGCACCTAGAGGCAGTTTGGTGTTGCCAGTGGTTGTTCTAATGCAATTTCCCCTTATCAGGAGATGTCCAAAGGTTGTTTCAATTTAAAATGTCCTCACAAAAGGAAATCCCAGATCTCTCTGTGACAGGGCACACTCCAGATGTGTCAAGCCCTATGAAGTTGTGTGCTTTTCTCTGTAATATCTTTTCTTCTACAGCAACTGATACTTTTGGTAAATGAACTGAGATATTAATGATATCCTTTAAAGACATTTATGTCAGATGATATTGAACCCTGGGTGTGCAGCTGACAATGCTCAGTCAAAGGCTGGCTGCACTCCCTGCCTCACATCCAAATATCCATTGGGCTGAGGAATGTGCCCTCCTGCTTTTCCTTTTCCTTTTCCTTTTCCTTTTCCTTTTCCTTTTCCTTTTCCTTTTTCCTTCCCAGAGACTTTACAAACACAGTCCACTGGATGACAGATCCTGCCTGGCTGCAGGGAAAATCTTACTGAAAATTCAGCAGCCCTCATTGAGCAAAGACTCTGCTTTCACCTTCCGGAAGACTCTTTCCTGAAGTTAATCCTAAACTTTGAAATGTTAAAGATAAATTTTCTGTCGGAAGCTGACAGGTTTTTGACATGCTCTGTCTGTCTGAAGGAAATTATACAAGTAAAAAGACACATGAATTTAGCTCCTTATTGGAAACACAGAAGGATAACTTTGAATAGAAGAACTTTGTGCTTTTGAGGAAAAGCAGAAGTTCTAAGAAACAGAAATGTCTCATTCAGCAGATGATGAAACTTCCCATTGTAAGGAAATGAAGGAAGATGTTACAATCAATGTTAGGATTTGCAGTGAATACACAGCTGAGATAAAAATGCACAATGGGAAAATGATAATATTTTTCTTTTTTTTGTTTTTCCCCAGCACTCTGAACTTCAGGCAGCGAGGTAGAAAACACAAGAAGATGTAACACTGCCCTGCAGCTCCAGTCAGTTTAGTCTCATGTTGCTTTCCTGTAAATGTCCCTGAAGGTATAAGGCAGTGTGCAATCAGAAAATTATTTGATTCACTTTGTGTGGCCAGAGGGGCATAATTGGTTAAAAGACAATGAGAAATAGAAAGTGTAATGAGATCCTCTGCTCCTATTTCAGCCATGCATGTGATGGTAAAATATTAGTATAGTGGAATGCAGAAAGAAAATCACTGTAAATATCAATGCAAAAAGTAGCTTGGGTGAGCTGATTTATGTACAAAGGCAGTCATCATAAAATCCATAAAAGAAGTCACTGTAAAATCCATGGAAAAGAAGACAGAGGAAAATATTAATTCCTTTATGTACAGGCAGCACAGTTATTATTTTTTTCTTGTACTTGGCATACCTTCTGTGCTATTTTCGTACATTTTTGCAAAAAAAAAAAGGAATTTAGAAGTGAGTTAAAAGAACAATACTCTGTCTACAGGGAATTTGTATATTTTTATATATTACAAAATTCTGAATACCTTTTTGATGGAAACCAGGATGTGTTTTGGCCTTGTTTATAGAGTGAAATTAGTTATTAAGCAATTAAAAAAAATAAATAGGAGAGAAACTTCTTGACTTGCTGGACTGAAGCAACAATTTCAGAAGAGTGCTGACATCGTGCAGTAATGTAGTGTCATAGGAAAGGCAAGATGAAGTTTGTTCAATTGCTTTCAGGTTTGTTCTCACCTCAGATCTGGGGATCAAAATGCATTTCACACATTAGATCTGGAGATGTGATTCATCACATTTGCTGTAGAGGACAGGTGCAGCACATTATGGGAAATACAATTTGTTTTTCCAGTCACATGGAAGTGTGGCACGCTTTTTAATTGATTTAGAGTCAAGTTTAATTGGCTCAGGATAAAGTTTCAAGGGAGTTTAAAATGGTACTGCTTTAATATGGTTTCAAAACAATATAAAATAAAAGTATAATACTCCATTTTGCAAAGAAAATATGGTATAATCTTAAGGAAAGAGAATGGACATGGCTGAATAATTGTACCTGCAGTTATATGGGTGGGTTTATTTGGGGAGATTTCTTTGCTTTTTCTTTACCCAAGCCTTTCCTCTTTACCTACTTTCAATCCAGAATTATTCTGCCAAAAACTTCTTGCTAAAATGTCTATTTCTCCATTTAAACCAGGGTTGGTGTACAATACAACATTCAAATAAATCTTAGAGAAATTGTTCATGCTCCTGGAAGCTGATAACTGTGTTCACTCCTTGTGTGTTCCTCAGTGGTCAGTCTGCAGCAAACTGCCAGTTGAAAAACTGGAATTGAAAGGTTTCCCTTCCTTAAAGGATGTCATCAGGCAAGTCCTTTTATTATTTTTTAGGCACTCAGATGCACTCAACCCCTCATTTGGAGCCTGCTGTATTTCCAGGTACAGCACTTGTGCACTTAGCTAGAATTTACATGAAAATCACCTGCCATTTGGCATAGAAAAGATACTAAAGGAGAAAATAATCCTTCATGATGCTAAATCAGGTCACTAGGAAAAAAAATGTTGATGTCCCACTTAAAAAAGGTCAGAGAAAATATGATAAAAGTCAGGGTGATAACACTTAAAATTCTTTTTCCTGGTAATGGATGTAGAAAACAGAGGGAAAGATGAGAGGGACAGGAGGAGATGGTTTAAGTGGTGGCATTTAACAAAGGGAAGTCAGGCAGAATGCTGACATCTGTTTTCAAGCCCATCAATATATTTATCACATAAATGTTTAGATGCACACAGAAAAAAAGAGAATTTCAAGAAGAGTTGGCTTGATGGGTCTCCTTTCATGCCTCTTAAAAGCATAATCAGGCTAAGAAGACAGTTAATCCCTAGAAAACAGTTAATCCCCAGGAATACAGCACATCTGGAAAGATCAGAGCCATACCAGAAGCCAGATGTTGCAATAATTTTATTTAGATTGAGAAAACAAGAACAACAAAAGAAAGTGGGAGAAAAGCACACACAGTCATAATGGAAGGAAAAATCAACTCGAAAAAAAATCAATTTGTCTTGAAAGATGAGGAACTTTTTTACTTTCTGTTTTCATGAAGGCTAAAGCACTGATTATTCTAGAAATGTTTTAATTTCTGAAGCATTTTGGAGGCAAAAACAAAGAAGAACCAGAAGTTCTCCTTGTGATTAACCCTGGATCCATTGCAATTTGGTTGTGATAAGGAGGAAAAAAATTCTAATATATGAGACATTCCATAAGGAAGGGAAGAGGTTCTAGTGAAAACACCACGAATTGGAGGAGGAAAGATTCCTTTTTTTAGGAGCTCTGCAAACATGACTCCAGTGAGTGATCTCATCTCTCAATTTCACTTATTTATCTCTCGTGATTCTTTGTTTCCATTCTAATAAATATTTCAAAGCTAAGATTTGCAAAAGATTTTTTTCCGTCAGCTTTAATTATTAAATCAAGTAAGGTAAATGAACAAAGGAGAAAAGATAAATTTCCCATAGAATAATCTTCAAAGAAATTGCACATGGACATTCTCTGACTATGTGGTTCTAATAAATACCTGAATATTTATACTTTTTTCTCCTTGAATTATGTATGCATCAGCTGCAGAGTGTATAAGCATAAAGAAAACTTACTTCCTGGAATATTTATGACATATCTAAAATATTAATAGCAACAATAACTTAATTCAAATGAAAAATAAACATAGTTGCAGTATCAGTATGCTCTTTTTCCTGATTCTGAACTGATTTAATTGAGACATGGCAGTTTCTGAGAAAAACACGATCCTTACATTGTATTTACTATACAGGAATTCTATATATTGATTTTTAACTAAATTTAAAATAATGACAATATTTTTACATGCCACAGAAGGTACAAATCATTACAAAAGCTCAAGTAATGAAATTATGTTCTTATGTTTGGTGTCATAATCTTGTTGGAATAACCAGATGAAGTAATAAAACTATTGAGTTTGTTAAGCAGCACTAGCACAAAAAAACCCAACCAAACAAAAAAAGGGGGGTGTGTGTGTGTGTAAATAAAAAATATGTGTCCATTTCCTGTGAGAAAATTTTGTTGAACATACTCACTGTTATTCTAATAGAGTATAATCGTGTTAAACATGATGTAGAATTCATTATAAATCATTTAAAATGTAGTATAAATTTTCAACATAATTTTTGAAATTGAAGAAGTAAAAATGCTGTAGGGCTGCAGCAGGGAGTAAAAATCACCGTTGGTCTTTAGGCATCTTTAATCACTACACAGGAAAGCAAAGTATATCCACATCATTTTATGGAGGATATATGCATTGTTAAACAAATATTCAGGAGATTTTTAGTTCAAATTGTAGGAACAAATTACACAGAAACAAGTAGGAAATGGCCAGGAAGTTCCCATAAAAGTTTAAATGGATTAGAAAAGGATTCTGCAAATTCATGTGAAATTGGTCCATCCTTTTGAGTGTTAAACACAATCAGATGCATAAACTGGCATCCAGAGAGTCCATAAACTGCTGACTGCAAAGACAATGTCCCCAGAGAAAAATCTGCCTGCATAATGACTATTTCTTTTTTAATCCAAATATCCTGTTGGCAAGCAGGATGCTGGAAGAGGAAAAAGCTTTAGTCTGTCTCTTTTTCTCCCAATAGCAAGCAATTCTTTACTTGTTATTGGGAGAAAAAAAGATTTAAGTACCTCAGCATTTAATTATGTTTGTAAATGTGTCCCAGACTTAAGGTTGAAAATACAATTAATTTATCTGCTGATTTGGTGGGTTTGGATTTCATTCTGCAAATTATTTATTGTTATTTATCTGCAAATTATTATTATTTATTTATCTAAGAGGTTCCAGTGATCCCAGCCCAGACAGTTCACAAGACTGTACCCTTATTTTGCCCTGTTCCACCACTTCTGGCAGGTGAACTTTCATATCTTTGAATTAAGAAATGGCTGCTTAAAACTTTGAGGTGAAGCGGGAAGAGCAGTAAGATCACATCCAATTAAAAAATAATTCTCCAACAATGTTAACTTACAGGTCACTCATCTTTTTAAGAAGCCATAAATAATTTATTCATTACTAATTAGCTGCATCTCCTTTACCATCACATCTCCTATTTAATGAGCAACATGAGAGCATTATGTTAATTTAAAACTATACGACTTGTCAAAAAGGAGTCAATTAAAAGGATTCTCCTTAGGAGACTCTAATAGAATTCAGGACAGGATTATACCAGAAACAAAATTGAACTTTCTGTCCTGTGGGTATTTTTGAGAGCTCAAACTTCTTCTGTCCCAAACTGAAACAAATAGAGTGGATCTGTTTATTTGTAAGGAAGGCAGAGGCACGTCAGTTTGAATCAGTCACTCTCTATATCCTGATTGCTTATATTTCATGCTTATATTTCAGCTCTATTCTGCAACGTGCTGTCAGGAGATTGGATTGGGAAGAACCTTTATTGTAGCAATTTTTAGGATGCTGGAAGTCAAAATTAGATTTCTTTTCTGAAAAGTTTTGAAGGGTGAAAGAGGCTCCCCATGGTGCCACAATGTGGCTTCTGTTGGCACAAATATTGGAGGACTTTGGCTCTTCTCCCAAGCACCAATGCAGGGCAGAAGCTCCCTTACTTTCCATATGAAAAGACAGCTCCAGGGGAGTATTAAAAAGTTAAACCTAGCTGAGTGAAGGAAAGGATACATCTGACACATTCTGATCAGTAATTAGCTAATCAGGTTTGCTCAAATGCATTGATACAGCAGGGATGTGGGCAGAGAGCTCACAGAGGAACCTCTGCAGTGCAGGTCCTCAAACAAGGCAAGAGGACTCCTGCCACAAAGATTTGGAGCTAATTACCATGAATAAGTTTTCTGCACCTCTCACTCCTTCAGGACAGCAGATATGACTGCAACCTTTCATCTAATTTCTCAGGAGTTCTTACAAATTTTGCACTTATTTACAAAATTAGAACAATTTCTAGGCACGGGGAATGTAGGGAATATTTTATCTATGTATATAGATATGCTCTTTAAAACAAAAAATTATACACCTTATCAATTAAAACAATTGATCAGCTCACCAAACCTCAGATTTCTAAAACAGAGCTCCTAATTAAAGGTGAAATATTATCTACACTTAATAGTAAAAGAGGGACAAGTCCAGAACCCCAAATCAGTTTGTTTGGAAACCTAATTTAGGATTCCCGCTGAAGAAAATCAGTTTTCTGAAGACATCGAGCTTGTACAAAATGTATGTTATGGACATGGAGAATGAGCTGTTAACATGAGAGTTATTCTGACCTGTGGAACTCAGAATGCAGGAGTGTGAAATGAGAGAGAGCACAAAGGTACAAAAAGATCACGGAGCGCCACCTCGGCTTGTTTAACGGTTACGTTAAATTTTCATGGCTATTTAAATTGGATTAGCTTCAATTCTCAGATGGCCTGCCTGAAAAAACAATCCTCTCATCTCTAATGAAAGGATAAATCCAGAGAATTAAGAGTGCCAGGAGCAAGCCTACAAGAGCAGAGGAAGGGTCTAGCAGTCTTTAGGAGGTCTTTACTTTCATTTTTTTTTACACTGACAGTCCTTCTCTTGCTCAAACAAAACATTTCCCAGCCAAAGCCTATGAACACAATGTTATCTTTGCACCAGGAGCACTCAGGGCTGGATTTGCCAGAGACTAGATGGAAATCTCCTGAGTTTTAGACCCCATTTATCTTCCAGTCCCCAGCCACTTGACTCTTTTCCAGTTGATGATTAATTAATTAATTGACTGTGAAGCTCTTAGCACAGCTTTCCCTTGCACAGCTCTTGGTTCTATCACACCTCTAGAGTTTTTTTGGCTGCACAGGCAGCTGGGCTGTCTCTGAGCCCCTCTGCAGCATTCACTGATGTCAAAGGGAGCTGGGAGTCTGCAGGGTAGAAAACATCATCATGTGGCACTTTAAAAAGTCTGTCTTCGAGTAGGTTTTACAAGTTGCTTTTTTATTATTTTTTTTGCTCTAGCCTTCCTCTGTAATCTAGAAATTGCAGTATTGTCAGGACCAACAAAACATACACAATAATAATAAAAAAATTACATAATTCTGAATGTTCTGAATGAATTTTCATTACAATCAGATCTATTTCCAGCAGTGCTCAGTTTGTGTATTTCTGACTTGAAATACTAAATATCAATATTTAAAAATAAAAGCAGGACCTTGATGGTTTTAAAATAACTCTGATACCACACAACTCTTCCAGGCTATTAACTCTCTGGGAATGCAGCTTGCCAGATAAATCTGTTCTGATCTGTGGCCCATTCTGTATTTATCCCAGTTCCTTAGAGACAGTTCTACAGTTTTGTCATAAGGTACTGCCAACTTAATGATTTCATATAAGTTAAAAAGAAAAAAATAAAATTGAAAGCACACCTTTTTAATTTTTTACTACAAAAAGGCACATTGAATTATGAAACCATTTTGGAGTCCCACTGTTCTTAGAAGAAAATACAAAGAAGTGCAAAGTCACCACGCAGTGGCACAAATGCTAATTCTGAAAAGAAATATTAATTTATTCCTGTTGTCAAGAGGAGAGGCATTTTCTGTAAATTCACAATAATACATGCACATCTGGATTCTATCACTATGGGACAGAGTTAAGATTGTTTTAAAACTTTGATACTAAATTATTTCTTTTAAATCATAGGTGTTCAACACTTTCAAATTTGAGCTTCTCTCATTTATTTCTTTTCTAAGTTGTGACTCATCATGTAATGGAATTTAGGTGTCACATTATAGACTTTTTGTTTTCTGCTTCCTGTAGAGTCATTCAGAATAATCCACTAATTTTTGAAGGTGATTAGGAGTTAGGCTTTAGATATCACTACTTTAGATAACTGGATTTCATTATCTTCAGCCTAAACTCTGCATTTCTTGTTTTATCTCTTCCCTGGTTCATCTTATCTGTAAAGAAAATCCTGTGTGAAATTATCTTTAGAAGAACAATTTTGTTCAATGTCTGCTGAAGAAATTTTCATTTATGAAAAGTAATGTAGGTAGAAATGCCTATCAATCCTGAAAGTGCCTTTTTCAGTCATACCCAGTGCTCCAGATATCAGCAAGTTGAAGTCCTCCATCCACAGCACAGGCAATAAAAATGACATAAGAAGTATAGAATTACCTTCATAATTTGAATGGAGAATTAACTGAAAAGTTAGAAAAAATAATAAATTTTTTAAAGAAAGATATCTGAAAAAAAAATCCTGAAAACCTATAAAATAATATAGCTCCACAAAATTCATGCCTTTTTATTCCATTATTGTAAAAAACCTAAAAATAAAGAAATTATGTCTGCTTTCAGCTGGTGGTGGTGGATAAATTTCCAAGTAAAAATGTTTTTAACAATACATTGTGAGAGTAGCCATGAAAACACAAAGGCCTTGCCCTGATTCTAAAGGAGTTAAAAATAGAAAAGAAAAAGTACAGAGAAAACACATTGACATCACTAAAAAAATTAATAATTGCTTCACATCCTTTAAAAACCCCCAAATCCAACCATTTCATCAAAATGTACAAACAAAAGCATGTACAGGTATGGTCAGGTTTTTAAACTTCTCAGAGAATTCTTCCTTTCTTTCCCTCAAATAAATATATATCAAGAGAATTCAACAACATCTGATATGTCTTGATTTCACTGGAATTGGGTATTAATGACCTTTTTGTGGGCAGTTTCAGAAGGAAAGCCATCCATGGCTCAAGGTTATTGACAAGGAGATGACACTGGAGAAGGGACCTGTCCCCAGTGCCACCCCAAGGCAATGTCTGGGACAGAGCAGGGAATCTCTGAGAGCTCATCTGGTGCCAGTGACTTGGATTTCTTCAGCACAAGAAGAAATTTCTCACTGCTGTGCACTCTTCACTGCCTCTCTGGTTGTTTATTTGAGTGCATTATCCAACCTTCAGTTCCTCCCCTGCTCGTTTTCTCGTGTTCTTAGCAGTGCTGAAGCAGCTGGAGTGATCAATCACTCGTGGCATTCTGTTACCTCTCACACCCAGATTTATGATGCTCTTATCTACGTGATGTGGGGAGCTCACATTTGATGTACTGGGCTGGTTTTACAGCTCTATGCAGGGCTGGGTGTGAATCTCCACAACACGAAAGTAATAGTGAACAATTGATCTATATTTTCACCAGCTCACTGAAAAAATTCCTCAGGGGTTAGAGGTCAGCTTTACCACTGTGTGAACCTCATGCCCTTCTTAAAAAAATCTGATTTGTATCATAATGTCACTGTGTGAGTTGTGTTCTCCTCTAGCACTTCTAGGTTAAAGGTTACTCTGCTTCTCCAAAGACTTCTTAAATATTGAAGTAAATTCTGAATTATGATAAATCTTCAGAACCATACAAAAAAAAAACAAAAACCAA
>VWYP01012721.1:0-20724 GCA_013400435.1 Pycnonotus jocosus | reverse complement strand
TTGAGATTTTCCTCACAAATAAATGGAATGGACAAATGCCTGTCATAGAAAGGTATTAATAAATTCATTTATATTAATAAATTCTATATTTTAATCCTACATAGTTTTGTGGTTGCAACATCAGAAGATATAAAGATGGGGGTATCAAAACATTGAGTATATTTAAATTGAATTATAATTCCTAAAAGAAAATCTCCTGGAAAGAAAAAAATCTGTATATAGAGATGAAATGCTTTTAGAGACAGTTGTTACTGATCGTTTATGACAGGAAAGGAACCTTTACAGTTGAAATAACTGCGGGAAAGTTGCCAAACCATCAAGTGTTATTAAATGCAACCCCAAAAACCCAAGTCCATCACTATTTTCGTATATGACAACATAACATCTTGCTCTGAAAGCATCACAAAGCACCCATCAATGAATATGCATTAGAGTAATCATGGGAAAAAGTCTGAGTAGTTGCCATAAAATTAGAATTCAATCACAAGAAAATCTGCAGACTGACAAATTCCATTAGAAATGGAGAAACAAAGCCAATGTTTAACATTTATGGGTTTTTCCCAAACATTCTATCTTTACATGCTTAAAATACTTCAAAAGTGTAGAAGAAAGCACAAGCCATTGAGGAAAATGGTAGATCAGCACATCTCATGCAAATATAACCATGCAAAAATATAATTGGAATAATGCTAGCTCCTGGGTGGTGGGCTTACAATTGCCAGTCTAGAAGAATTCAAGAAGTCTGAAACCAAGGAGGAAATCTCTAAAATGTCTAGACACATTATGACTAGGAAGGTTTTGTTCTTCACTGATCTAAATTACTCATTTGTTTTTGCTTGTGTTTGAGCAAGTTATGTCAAGAAATTACAAGTGAGGTGGCTCTGTTAGATGTCTTGAAATAACAGAAATAGCCAAGAGTGACAAGGAGTTGTTCCACTATTAAGCTGTGAAATTGCTTGAAATCTAGCCCATGATACATCAGGTAGAAGTCAGGCTTATCGGTCTTTTACGTTGGCTGAAATGTGCAAGTTAAAAAGATGCATTAGGAGCATTAGATTGTTTTCAGAGTTCTAACAAGCTGCTGCACGTTAGAACATGAGATAACTGTGTAAGCATACGTCATTCCTATCTCTTTCATCCTTCAGGTCTGTCCAGGCTGTTTCTGAGGTGAAAAGTGTCTCTGACTGTAGTTTTATTGAGGCCATCCTTTGTCCATGGCAACAGCAGTGACATCTTCAACCTGAACTCTTATATTGTCATCTGATTGTGAATATGACAGCTACCCCAGTGAGGGCTTGGAAGAGAGATGAAAAAAAAGACATTCAAGATTTTGCCTCTGAATTATTATGTTCACATCATTATGTTCACATCATTATGTTCACACATCCTTTACTCTTCCATAAGTGTATAGATAGGAGAAGAAAAATGAGATTACTGAAATTAATATTCTTGTAATTAATGTACATCACACAATGGTAGAAATCACACCAGAGATTTGTGTCTTCTACTTTTTAAACCAAACCAATGAAATGCTATCCTGCATAATTTTGAAAGTCAGCAAAACACATGCTGCTAAGTAACATTGATGTTTCTAGTCTTTGAGTTTTCAGTGTTTATTTTCAAGTCCATAGTAATTAAGTATAACTATAAACTCAGACCTTTCTGCACAAAACCAACATTGAGAAGCTGGTCCATGATTTGCAGCAATAGATTTCTTAATTTTGTTTTAAATCTTGAGAGATCAGATATATTTTCTTTGTCTGTTGAATTGCATATAGTAAAAACCTTCAATGTTAATCCAACACAATGAATATTCACTTCAAGATTCTTTTTTTCTGGTGTAATGCCACAGCATGAGTTCAAGTTAATTTCTTTTTCTCAGCTGATAGTTTCCTACTAGATGAAAAATCCTTATAATGATTCTTTTTTATAGAATAGACATAAATTCAGAAAAAATAATATTTACCTGACAACTTATTACATAATTTATGTTACCTACACTATTCTTGTCCTACAAATTTCTTCTAAAAAGTCACTTCTATTAATAAACTTGAGAGAAATCATTATTAAAAAAATAGAACTATGAATATCCTGAAGAGAAATTCAGTTGTTTAGTTGTCATCGTTTTACACTTGCAGATAGAAAAGAATATATTCCTGATTAATAAATTCTGCCAACCTCATAAAACTTAACTTTCCGAAGCATGGTAGATCAGCTGGTAATCATATATTGTATTTATATATTCTCTATGACTTTAAAATCAATCTTTATCCCCTATCTTTTCCCTTTTCTTATGCTCATTTCACATTTGATTTGTTTTTACTTTCATCATGAGGACTACGTCTTACCTCACTTTGTGTTGTTCCCAAGCTTACCTGCTCTCTTACTGAAGAAGACAGAAAAATGAAGAAGAACGGAATGCAAAACACTTTGTGTAGATAATAAACTTCATAGCAAAACCCCAAACAACTGCACAAGCAGAGAAGCCAAGTCTGTCCACCTACAGAGCTGTGTCTCCCACATTTTCCCAACACATTCATTTCTTCTCCCTTTTCTCAGAACAACTTTTTACCAACCTTTTACACACCTCCTCACACCCTGACTCCTGTCTGTCTCCTTTTTTTGGATGAGTAAGTGGCAGTGTGTTCTGTGACTGATTTGAATCACTTTGCCAACTGCTGCATGTGGCTGCTGCCTTTTTAGGTGATGACACACGAGTCAGTCTTGGTGGCAGCAATCACTTGGAGTTTTTGAATCAATCTTTTGAGCTCCACTAGAGAGGGAAAATTTAATAATTTCCTTTCAGTGAGAATTTTTAATTTTATTATCAAGAGGATGAGAGAGTATGATTGAACAAACCATACCGCTTTAGGAGGACAGGCTAAGAGTCCTCCACTGAGGAAGAACTTTTTGTTTTGTCAGCCAAAAGTAAATTAGTAACAGTTTTGTTTCAGTTGGGGTTTGTGTTTTATGGTTTTCTTGTGGTATTTTTGTTTGGTTGGATTTTTGGGGGGGTTGGGTATGTTTGGTTTTTTTGTTGTTGTTGGGGTTTTGGTTTCTTTTAAAATTTAATTTAAATTACTTTGACATTAAAGAAAGTTGCAGAAAGAATGAACTGATGAGGGAATTGAAGACCTTCTGGGTACCAAATCAAAGATAAAGGTTTCTAAATAGTTACTAACAGAAAGTTTTCTGCTAAACACTATCAAGTGTTCAATAAAAATTAAGTGGCAGAAGGATAATACAAAAATGGAATTTATTTGAGAAAGAAAAGACCTAACACAAAGAAAAATGAAGAAGAAAAGAGAAGGCAAAAAACATCTAGCATGGCAGTAATTGAGGTAAAGGCCAGCTGATCCAGAAGCACCTTGTAAATAATAGATTTTTGGAACACTGATAGCCATTTACAAATCAGTGTGGAAGAAAGTGACACTGAATAAATTAAAGCTCCTCTAAGCAGGACAGCCAAGGTAAAAAATTCACTCTTGAACAAAATACATGGTTTAGATGCATTTTCATCTTATCATTTGTAGTAAATTAGGCATAACATAACAAAAGAAGGGGCTATGAACAAATATAATTGCTACCAGACACTCAGTACCAGTCAAAACTTAAGCTTGAATTGCAAGAAGCCGAGAAGGATTGGAGAGGAAATAAGTCGAAGATGTTACAGAATTTCTCCCATCTACCTGAAACAAGTGCCAGCAGAAACAGTTACTTGACAATTTTATCCTGAAGGGATTACTTTGGGCATGTCACATGGACAGGAAGAGGCAGAAAAAATAGCTACTTAGAGAGAAATTTTTAACAAAGTCAAGGTTTTTATTGGAAAAAAAATTGATAAAAATAATTTTCTCATGCTTGAAAGCAGAGAAATTTGTCAGATATTGGAAATACAGATTCAGGTCTTTAATTGTATGGTAAGCAAAATCAGATAGAGAGACTCGTTAAATCAACCTAAAGTCAAATCTGCAAGTATTATTACTATGGATAACATTGTCACCATCAAGGAAATTACTCGCCTCCTGTTTGATAGGTTTAATTCCCCGTGGCAGAGCTACCCTATTGCAAAAGAACTCAATAAATTATTTTATTTCATTATTTTAAAAATATGCTCTCTTTCCCCAGATAAAATAGATGAATAGGAAGACTTGTTTTACATATCTACATTTAGATGAGTAAAGGTTGGAGTTCAGGAAAATTGGTTGGCAGATATTAGACAATTATTGAAATGTGAAGTAGATTCTATTCCATCATGAAGAAGGGTGAGCAATATAAGAGGTATGCAGACTTAAATGAAGAGAATGCAGACAATAGGACAGAAAAAGGGAGCCATCTCCAGTCTCATTCACTCAAAAAGAATCATCATCAGAACATGCAGAATCCTATGGACAAGAATGGTGGATACTGGCTTGTACAAGAGACATTATTGCATGCAAGCCAAATTTGTCATTTTTAAAAGGGCTTCAACCAGAAGTTCAAATTACCCACACAAATTCTCCAGGGAAGGTATGCATTCCTGCACATTTTGTCTCCTAGCAGCTGTCTTTCAAAAAATGTTTCTTAGGCTGTCTATAGATATAGCAGCAGCCTGTAACCTGATGTCAGCAGACTCCAAGAAGTCTGTAGGATACTTCCAGTTGTAAGTTTTTCTTGGCAAAGGCTTGAAAATCTTCTAGATTTTTCTTTAGCATACTAACTTCTGCTGGTGTGGGTAGTGGATGTTACTCAAATAATACATAAGCTTTTTGGCCTCAGATATTTTTTTTGCTTTGATTTCCATCCCTTCTGATTGTTCATTGCAAGTTTTTAGAGACGTACTCTGTTCCATGAAATATTTTCTAAGTTGATGGTTTTAAATCTTTTGCCAACATCACAATAAAAATATGTTTCTAGGGGGCAACTGTTCCTCTGCAATATTTTTTACATCAATTTGAATTACTCATAGATTTCATGGTAAAGTTGAATCTTTTGGTATTGATTACATAATTGAGAAGTTCATGGTTTTATTGTATTAACTTAACAATAATTGAACTCTAATTTGATATTGCGCATCCTTGGCTGGTAAAGTTCTGGGAATAACAGGGTTAACACTGCTATTTCTAACAGGGTTAAAAGTGTTATTTCATGTGGCCAAATGTAGTTTCACCCCTGTTCAGTTTCACCCCTGAAATCAGTTGCTCTGGGTTGAAAAATTTCAGTTCCTACCACACTGGAATGTATACAGGCCTGTGACTTGTCATATTACTATCCTCTTAACATACAAAGTTTCACATTGTTTAGATTGCTGAAAAATAAATTGGAAATCACATATCCTTTCCAGTTAATAAAATTTCAGGTAATTTTTAAGGATTTTTAATTTAGTAGAGAAATTATGGACATGAGTGAGACTTCAAGAATCACCCAACTACTCCACACCATTTAAAAAATCCATGTATAAGACATGCAAAAAAGTGATAATCTGAGGTATAGATTGATTTAGGTGTTAATGAGGTCTGATGGATTTTGCCATTCTGCCATTCTGATGCCTTCAAAGAGGCAGTACATCTAGCACTATGATTCCTCCTATAAAATGGTGGATGTTTTAGACAGAAAGCATGAGAAAACTCTGGAAGAAATACAAACACTGAAACCAAAGGGAATACTTTCTTTGAACATAACCATTAGTCAGACCAACAAAAATAGGTATGTTATCCTTCTCTTCCTTTGCTAACATGGCAGCAGATGTCCACACAAAGATGCAATAGAAATGTAGCTGCAATATAATGTAGCCAGTTTGAACAAAAAGAAAAATTACTTATTATTATTTTAGTGTTTCCCAGTCACCCTTTGATTATCAGAAAATTGAGATGACTTTCTGTTTGTAGCTTATGAAATATTTAGGTCCTCATTTCTTTGGCAGAGTTGTGCTGAATTTTCAATGTTAAGAATTCATGTCACAGTTATAAACATGAATGAGCTATAAAGAGAATTTTTAACTGGCAGTAAGCACCATTAGAACACTTAAAGTACCATATTGCTGGTGTTTATGGTCAACATCATCAAGTAGAAAAATTTAAACAAGGAAAATTAAATGGAAAAGCTTAAAAGGAAATTAATGGGTGACTGTGTTTAGCAGTCTCTATAAGTACTGCTGGATATTTTCAGTGACAAGAATGTGACCAACACAATAGTTTACTCAGTTGTACTGAAAAATATCTTCATTTGTTACAGAAGGGTGAATCTATCCTCTCAAGTCTGATCCTGCTTCCTGTGCTTTGGTGTAGGATATGAACCTCTGTTCTTATATTTTATCGTATTTCCCTGTTTCCCTTAGCCATTGACTTATAGTGGCACTAACACAATAATGAAAAGCATTATAGTAAGAAAATATATAATCTTTGTACAGACTGTACATTGCAGTTGTTGTAGGCTCTGTAACTTAATTACTGTAATGTTTTGTGATTATCCCTTAGGCATCAGCCTCGTGTTTTTTTGCCATTTTCCCTGCAGATAATCCAGCTGGCATATGTAAGTAGAATGTGTCAGCAATAAAAATTGAGAGAGGAAATTACAGTATTTATGCTAAGTATGGGTATAGTAAACCCATATACCCCCTTCCTTTCATTTCAGCCTTAACTTCCCTCTTTCATCTGCTACATTCCACAAAATACTCTACCCTGCTTGTAATTTCTGACTCCTGGCAAACTCATCCCCACAACTCTCATGTGACAGTGTACAAAATTCGAGAAGACTTTTTTTTCTCTCCATGGTAATTTTTTACCATGCCTACACATACAACACAAAGGCAGTAACTTCTGCAGTTATATAGGAAAATTTTTAACAAACAGGAGGTAGTTTGACCATATACAATTGAACACCTTTCACTAGTGCTATGAAATTTAACACCCAGTACCCAAAGACATAAGGCATATAATAATAAGCAACCACAAAAGAATATACATTTTAGAAACTGCACTAAACATCTGCATTTAAAATTGTATTTCTGCACAGGTTGCTCTCTTTGCAAGATTTTTTTCCCATTAAAATCTGATGACTTTCATGGACAGAACAACTTAACTGTGTGCTAGAGTAGGACAGTAACACTTTCTGTTAATGAATGGTATTGAATGCTCAGAGGAAGAATGGAACATTGTCCATATAATTGGAAAAGTTGCATTAAGGCACTTAATACTGCTTTTGAAAGCATGTAGTCAGTTTATTCTCTGTTTGTCCATTAATTTGTGGACCTCAAATAAGAAATTAAGATTTCACTGTCATGCAATAGAATCAATACTACTCAAAAAATTTAAATCTTTGTCAAACCATATCTTTCTGGTTATAGTATGCCACACAACTGTTAAAATGGAACTAATTTGTCTGAAAATGTTCCTTACAGGAATTCAAATAGCTTCACTGTATCAATCTATGCCAAAGTACTCTAGATTAAGACTCTTTGGGAAGGAGACTAAAACATGAGGAGAGGAGGAGAGAGGGACAATCTGCATCTTAAAAGTATTGACACCCCATATGCCTCTTGCATTGCTTTGGAGGGTAAAAACCCACTCAGAAAGGCATAGCTGTGACAGCATCCTAGCTATGCTTGGAGTAAATTTTTCCTCCTTGCAAACAAGATATTCACACCCCAGAAAAGGGAAAATAAAATATAAACATTAGTAGAAGCTACAGAGAAATCTGTGGGCATGATAGCTCTTAGGACAAGTTAAATATATATCAAAAAACATGCAGTTAAATATCTAGTTTGGAGTTGTTACACATAATGCATGATGTTTGAAAAATTTCTTAGAATTAAAAACAAGAAACAAAACTCTCTGTTGTCTATTTGTGTTATGTAACAGCAATAACTTACTTATAAATGCATGGTTTTTGTGAGAGGCTTTAGTTTTGCTTTTAAAGAAATTCCACAAAAAAAATCAAAAATATCGTGGAGAGCACAAAGAAAATGTCTTGCTATAAGAAAGTCCTTTTTTAGTAACCTCTGCTGTATACAAATTTCTACTATTCTCTTTAAAAATTCGGAAACATTCCACAATTTTGTCATCTTGAAAGTCCTAGTGCTTTGCACAAGTGAATACTAGAGCATTTTAGCTACTGATAACAAAAACAGGGACAGTTTTTTTAATGAATTAAAGATTTGAAAAAAGAAATAATCAGAATTACAAAATTAATGTTAGCCAAATTCACTGGCATTTCAGTGATTAAGGGAACATTGCCAAAGCCATAACCACAACATTTATTTGTTCAAGTCCTAAGCTGAAGACACTTGCACTACATTTTTCAGTACCAAGACATCAAGCATATATTTCACAATATTCACACAGAATAATTAATTTTTTTAATATTTTCAAAATACTGAAAACTTTATTCTATAGGTTATTGAAACAGGAAACAAATGCACCACATTATCCTTATATCCACTTACAGTTGACCTAACACATAAAAAATTATGTAAATAATTGCAGTGAATAGATTTTCACATGTTTAAAAGTGGTTTTCCCCTTATGATTTGGGGAAAAGAGAAAAAATCAGAAAAAAATAACCAAAAAAGCAAATGGAAAAATAAAACCCCTCAAATCCCTCCTGAAATTGCAAATAACAAGCATTTTTCCAGAATCAATATGTTCCATGAATAAATCAAAAGTAGCAAAGAAAATTCCATTTTGTGAACCAATTGCCTGCTCCAAATAGGTCAGGCAGATATGGTCACAAGTCCCAGCAGCTGTTCCCTACCACTTGAATGTAGAACATAATATTCTCAATCTAGACATAAATGATGGTTGACTTTGAAACTATAGCAACCAAGACAGACTTTCACATATGTGCAGAACTTAGCAGTGCCATTTAAAAAACTCAGTGACTGCCAATCTGTGCTTGAATGTTGGCAGTTATCAGTAGGGCTAATGCTTAGGAATAGAGGTGGACCAGTAGATGACTGTGGACCCCTTTAGCTGAAGCAAAGCTGAGTTCTCAGTCTGCACTTTAAGGTCTTTAATTTGGTGAAAAGGAGAGGTTTCTCTACACTTTTCAACTATTATCAGTTAGAAGCTTAAAGTGCAAGCATTTTGTTCCTCTCCCATTCTTTCCCCTTCTCAGTACGCTACACTTACTTCTACTGGCAAACATAAAATAGACTGGAAAAGAAATTTTATATCTAATAAGAATGAAGAGTTCTGAAGAAGCTATGATGACAACAAAGTACTCAAGCAACAAGCTTTTCAGAAAGCCAATTACTATGATAGAAAACCTGGATATTCAATTATAGAATAATGTCGGAATTATCGATTCCGATATTCTGGTGGTTTAGAGTCTTTTTTGCCCTCCTGGATGTTTCGGGGCAGACGCATGAAAGAGACAGAGGCTTCAGACTTCAGTTTCTCCAAGGTCTATCACTTTGTTTATTACTCCTTATCTCATAGTTCTCTCTGTGCCCAGCGAGGTCTGTCTTGAACACCGGCCATAGCACGATTGACCATCCCCCGGAAGGTTGTGCCCTTTTTATACAGATTATTACGAACATATTGTTTACCATTTCTTACCAATGTCCACCATCCACATCAAACAGATCATGCCTACTTGGCCCAATCATTCCAAGCCACAATGTGCTAACGTCACATCAGAAAATGGAGGTGNTACATATTTCTCACTCAGTGATAAGCTAAACTACTGTGTTCCACACTCTTGAGATTTGTAATTCATCCCTGCTTTGTGTCATGGTCTGTGACCCCCATGGACAAGGGTAAAAACCCCCCTGTTCACCCCCCTGGACAGGGTTGTAAACACCCTGTACTGGGGTAAATCCTTCTTGTTCAGTTCCCAGACCGTCTGGTCAGGGTCTCCTGAGCTTCCAGGGCAGCCAAAGAGATGCCCTGGGTTCCAACAGAATAATACATACATACTACTTTCATTTATTACTGTAGTTCACGCTCTATTCCCATGTGGAGATTTCTGAATACCACTAATCCTAAAGTCATGTCAATATATTAGATTGACTATTAATTATCACTTAAGCAAAATTAGCTAGGCTAGAACAGACTGCATTTTGTTGAGGGGTTGGCTTGAATCATGTTAGTCTGAAGATGTGGCTTTCTGTTCTGTATCTAAGATTGTTGCTCATAACCAATCTGCCCTGCTGGACTGCAATTTGGAATTTATTGTATGCCCTTAAGAAAAGATTTGTTTTCCATGGGTCGCTGCTGTCATTAAGTCACAGCAGACAAGGAAAGAGTCGTATTAGCTAAACATGCATCCTGATTTGTGTTGACATCACTCTGTAGTTATAAAGTACATATGTATCAGCAAATTTTATTGTTATGAAAACAAAGAAGGCCAACCATCACAGGCACTAAACTGGATATAGAAAAGTTCAAAGTTACACAGTTCTTGTACACAGCTATTTGGGAGAAGATAATTTTAGTTGATTGTCCTGCAAATTGGTTGCATTATCAACCAAGACCAAGCAAATTTATCTCCAAGACAAGGAAAAAGATGTTGGAATTTTGGAAACTGAGGACTTTAGGCTTTCTAAGCCTAAAAGGCACTGAACCACAGGCAAGCACTACATTTGACCTGAGGCCGTGGAACAGGCTTCTGAAATCGAGTGATGGCACTGGGATGAATGGATGTGTAGTTTCAATAAAATTGTGTGATATCACAGGGTAGAAAACAGGATTTAAGGTTTTAGTATATAGTAATATGTAGAGCAAGATGGAAGATTTTTGCTAAGCTCTTCTTTCACCTTCTTCTTTATGGGTCTGGGTAGTTTTCTATTTGGGTGAAAAGGTCTGTATTGCGGACCTTGAGTGGTTAGTTATTGGGTTAAAAGTATAACTAATAAAGGTGTCATCTCATTATTGGATAACTAGCACTTAAAAGACCATGGAAAGAGTTAGAGACAGATCTATTTTCTACCTTGTTAGTTACAACTCACAACTCTTGAGACTGTGCTACAGACAAGAATTAATAAACATCTGACTCTGAACACGAAAAACTGCGTCTCCTGTTCAATAATCCCAGCTCTAACAAGAAAAAAAGATAAAAACCTCACAAAAAGGTTAGTAGTATATGTCAATATTTGCTTGTAAATGGAAGCTATTGATTTTATAATCAGAAACAAAATAGTGAGAGATGGCTCCCTGTACTATACACCTAACTTCACACATGTTTTCTCTATTTTCATGTGTCAACATAGTGCTACTGAAATCCAGAAATTCAGGACTTCAGGTAGAGACAACCAGCACATGATTCAGCAGTTTTGATGGAATATACTCCAAAAAAATTGAACTAACAACTTTATATTATAAATCTCCTTAAACATATCATCTTCAGTATTGCTTCCTAAGAAAGAGAAAATTCTCTCAGTAGTGCTGCAGAGATTCTTTCCTTATGAATGAAGCATGAAATGAAGTTTAAATAAACACCAGCTACTCCTTGCCCAGGAATGGCATGAAAATAGTATTCTGCTTCTGGATGAAAAAGTGATCTTGGCACTTGAAGAACACAGAACTGTGTAAACATTAATTCTCATCGTTGTCTCATGACTTCCATTAATATTTTTTGAGAGAGCTAAGATACAATATCAAGATATCTTTCATTACGTTAATTTATGAACATTTACATATTGTCCTGTCAGTTTCTAGTACTTTTTTACAGGCCTTTGAAACTAAACTTATTTCACAAGAAGATAATTAACTCATGGAAATTCTCTTGAATTTAATTTGAGAGTTATTTATGAGAAAATACACTTGACAGATATCATATCTTGACTTATTACTTGCTTAATGATGACCTTTAAAATAAGAATTGAAAGCAGTTTCAGGCAGCAATGAAGAGTCAGCATATTGCAATAATAAGACAGTGTTTTTTACAATTTATTTCCTCCTTTACTCCATGTTTAGGATTTTTGTTCTACCTCTTTGCTCCTTCACCCCTCCCTCCTCTCTCTCCTGCCACACTTCTCTTCTAATTCCCAGCTTGTTTTGTGATTTGCTACTGAAGGCTCAAATAAATTTATATTACCTAGGCAAGAACATTTCTCTGGGTCTGAAGTGTAAGCACTGCTAAAGAGATTTGAAGCTTGCAGGGAGAAAAAAGCATCTTCCAGATCATTCTACCAGTCAGAAACCAAGAGATACACATACATTTTAAATTTTTTTTTAATCCACTTGTACATTTGAAATCTGTGCTGATTTGCAGCATTTACAGAGATCCAGGCTAATTACTGTGGAAAGGAATTCATATATCTGGCAATGATACAATGAATACACTTGAATTTTTCAGGGATGTGAAACATGACTTCAATGATTTTTGACATATTTATAGACTCAGATAAAAGAAAAGAAATGGTTAAGGAGTGAATGCACAAAGCTATATGGAAAAATGTCCTCTTTTTTATGTGCCAGTATTGCCTATTTAGACTCTGGCTTTCCAGAACCATAAGCAAGGGTAGCTGAAAATCCATCAGTTCTGGAAAGAATTCTAGTATGATTTTTCTCATTTCTCTTAAAAAAATATAAACATTGATAACATAATTCTCACATGGCTTCAATATGCTTCTGCACATTTTATACAGGGAATACAAAAATGAAAATTAAGCTGAGAATTTCTGTTTGCATCCAGTATCCAAGCACTAGAGGTGTTACTTCTTTGCATTTAAAGAAATAAATAATAATAAAAAGGTTGAAATGGAAAAAAGGGTTATACTCTACATGTACGTACAAAAATGCCACAGTACATTCACAGAAAATATATGGAAAAACCCATCTGAATCAGCTTTTTACAGACAGGTTGTTTGAAACCCTCGTGCCAGAAAGTGTGTCAAGCCTGAAAAGAGAACAAGAGTATCAACTGTACCCTATCTGAAAGAACACATAAATAGATACTAATATGTGGTATTATGCCCATAGCCAACCTTGTAATAGCTCGTATAATCAAAACACAATCACTAATTCCACCTGATGTATGTCTATGACAGTAAGTAGAATTAATGGTGACTTAAAAGAATAAAACACATCTGTGAAAAGATCAGGAAATGCCATAAGTTTTATGTCACCAACACTAGATTTACTTTGCAAGAATGAGCCACAGATAAGTAGCAATGCAAAAAAAAATCCCAACAAAATAACAAGATGTGTTTAACACAATATAGTGACAGCTTATTCATTCACTGAGAGAGAAAAATATTCCCATCTTTCAAAATGTTACTCAATCATGGTGTTCAAAAAGAGAGGGCTTGCAAAAAGCTTAAAATGGAAGTAGAGTTTTATTATCACTTTACTGTGCTGAATAAGTGATTGCGCAGGAGGAAACCACAAGAGGAGGTAACAGTGTGAGAAATGATGAATGCTAAGCTGTTTTGTCATTAGAATAAAAACATTTATAGAAACACATTCTGGTCAGGTCTGTGTCTGAGACTCAGACTTTCTTTTTTATATAGTCACTTTCATTTGTTTGTTTGTTTGTTTGTTTTTTTGTTTGGGGTTTTTGGGGAGAGTTTTGTGTGTATGTGTTTTAGTTGTTTGCTAGGATTTTTTTTATTAACTGTAGCTTCACATTGCAAGTCATGGGAAGACTCCAAGGCATGAAACAGATGAGTGTGCCACAAATGTCTGCAGTTACGTTGCTCATTTTTACAAGAAGACAGAAGGTCTTAGAATTTCTAAGTAGAGAAAATTCAAAAATCAGTAGCATAATCAAAAGATGTTGGGAAAAAAATATAAAAAATACTCAATACAATTAGAATAGCAAAACTACTCTTCTATTCTCTAAAACTGTAAATGATCAGTTGCAATGGGAAAAATAGTTCTTTAAACATGTAAGAATATTGTATTGGTTTTTAAAATTTCATTTATGAATTTTTTTTAAAGAGGATGATAAAACTACATTATGACAGAATGGAAACATTATATTAATAACATAAATCATAAAAACCCATTATTTTTTCTGCCCCTTCAGTCTAGCTATTTAAATAAGTTTTTAACTAAGAAAATTATAGTACTCTGAGGGAGTGCTAACACTTTACCCTCATTTAGGAAGGTTAACATTGCAACTAACTCTATGTCAGCTAGTCTGACAGTTCCTGTGAAGCCTGGGCAGAAAGGCAGAGGAAAGAAGGATGACAGAACCTTGTCTCTGCATCCAACTGATGACTTCACAGCATAAGAATATTTAAAAATTAAGCTAGAAGCAGTTAAAACAAGTTTGCCACATAAACAGGATAAGAAGTGCAAATACTGTAATTAATTTACCTAGTATTTTTTCAGCAGATCACTGTAAAAGCCACTGTGTTGCTTTCAGCTGGAGTACAGTTAATTTCTTTGACAGTGGCTGGTGTAGGGCTGTGTCCTGGATTTGTGCTAAACACAGGGTTGATAACACAGAGATGTTTTTTGTTATTGCTGAGCTGGGCTTACACAGAACGAAGGCCTGTTCTGCTATTTGTAATTCCACACTGGCGAGGGATTTAGAAGTGTCTGGGAGGTTGGGAGGAGACACAGCTGGGACAGGTGACCCCAGCTGACCAAAGGGATATTCCAGACCATGTGACATCATGGTCAGTGCATAAAGTGGTGACTTAATTCCCTCTTTTGCTTTGCTTGCGTACGCAACGTTCTTTCCCTATCAAACTGTCTTTATCTCAACCCACACTTTTTCTGCCTTCTACCCTTCCAATTTTCTCACTGATCCCACTGACGGGGGAGTGACCAGGCATGTGTGTGAGGCTTGGCTGCTGGCTGGGGTTAAACCGTAACACCTAGTTTTGCAGGAATTGTTAGCATGGGAACAGTCCGATACTCAAGAGGATTTCAGCATTTGGCAGATGGGCTCTTGTGACTGTAAGGTGAAATAACACTTGGGTAAATTGAAGATCTCATCAGTGTGTGAGTATCATAGACAACCAAATCAGTGTTCACCAATAGTGCTTCAGAACATGACAAAACAGGTGGTTATTTCTGCATGAGAAACACTTCTATTTGCTCCTTGCAACAGTAATATACTGGTTTTCTATTATGGTTTAAATTCCCATGTTAAGTTTTATTGCTGTTCTTTCTAATACAATTTCCCTGCTACAACAATTGCATAGGTCAGATGTTTCAAAAGAAGATGAGTGTAACTTACTGACTACAATTAGAAATACCCAGCCCACACAGAAAATTAGTTTCTGTGCCAGTGAAAGGTGGCTTTAGTCCCAGACTCACAGCATATGCAAAAAGATAAGAAAAAAAAAAGCAGACAAACTCATACAGAATATCAGAATAAATATTTCCTACCAGAATGCTAACATCACCTGAGGGCTCAGCTCACTTTAAGCCAACACAGATGCTTTTCCTTGAACTCTCCCTGTGTATTCCCATATTGTTGTGTTTGCCAGCAACAGTATTCATGCATCCAAATAAAGAGATAGATTTGAGGATTAATCTGACTGAAAGGTCTTGGGTTTTTTTCTTTCATCAGGTTAGTTTATGACCACATCATTTTCCTATCAAGCTCACCCAGCAGCTGCATGAACTCCTTTTAATGGCAACATACAATTATGCCAGCATAAAGCAACTGCAGAGCCTCAGAGGACTAATCCCTCTTTATAACTGAGGAAAAGCAGCACCAATGAAGAGCTGACATCCCTCTGTCCACTACAACAATGGAAAACAGCCCAAGCCCCTAAAATGGATGCCTTCTTGTGATGGACTGCATGAATAGGTCTCTCTCGCTATATAAACATCTCTCCCTCTTTTTTGGACTCCAGGTGGTTTACTTTAAAATAGGTAAGCTCTGATCACACCACTATTCCATTGAAAAGTGCATTTCTACTTATCAAAGAAAAATAAATGCCTTCCACTTTATCTATATGAGATCTTTTTTAAAATTATAATAATTAGTGAACAACACAAAGTTTACAGCTCTTCATTACCCTCTTTAGGGTCTAAAAATATGTCCTCAACAATGAAATTTTATTTGTGATATAAGGATGACTTTAAAAGACACCTGTTTCTTCTCTACTCCTAACAGATTCTATCAAAAAACCCTGAAACAGATTTTTCCCAGTTTATCTTGTATTTAGAAGGCTAAGTTAAGCAGATTTAATTTTTCTTCCCTCTGGAAGAATATGTAACCATTCCTTGGGCTGCTTGAAAGAATTTTTAGATTGTTTTATCAATCCTTCTTTACTTTATAAACAAAGATAATTCTCCCAATCTTTCTTCCTTCCTTGACCTTCAATTTTCCAGAAAGACTAGGTCTTCTAGAGCTAAGTTCATGTCTGTAGAACATGTTGGCCCTTTTTCAGATTTTCCAAATCTTTTAGCAGTTGTGCCAAACTTCTTTCATATAAAGAGTGCATTGTTCTGTACTTGCGAAAAAGAGGAAAGACAAGTAACACAACATCCTTACATATAAATTTTTAATCCATTAGTATTAGACCCTTTTATTAGTCTATCACAGGACTACCTTGACCTAGGTTTTCTACTAATGAGATCCTGTAGATCTCACCCCAGACTAATCTGGAGAACTGGTCTAAGCAATACACAAATATGTGCACAGCAAAAAAAAAATCCAATTCAACCCGACATGAAAAACTCAGAAAAAAAAAAAAAGAAATAAGCAATATTTTAAATATGCAAGCACACATTTTTTACTCACAGCAACATTATCACTAGATCAAAACTGCTGTCAGCCTATTCCCTGAATGCAAAGAGTAACTTAATCGGTCAACTCTTACTTTAAAATTATTATTAAATGCTGAAATATTTTTAAGTGTCAAAATTCATGAGTACAATAATGCTTGTAACTTTTTTAAAAATACCTTTTGTCTAAGGTTGAAGAACAGAGCAGAAAACAGAAGTTAAATTTGGCAAATAAATAATTTTTTTTTTCTTTGCAACCTGAGTAGTAATTTCTCCTTTTTGTCAGGATCTAAGTAGAATCTATAAGCAGGACTCCTGGGAAAAAAAAAGAAAAAAAAAAAGAAAAAAAAGAAAAAAAAAAAAGAAAAAAATTAAAAAGAAAAAGAAAGGAAAGCAACATATAAAACACAGTTTTTATCAGTTAATAAAATTAACAGTCAGTGACATTACTGCACACGATGCAAACAATTAAGGTAGTGATTTGTGACAGCCAAAACAGTTTCACTAAGGGAAATCCTTCAGGTTGGAAGACACCTCTATGATCACCAAGTCCAACTGCTAACCTCATAGTGCCAAGTCCACTTCTAAACTATGTTCCTATGTGCCACATCCACACATCTTTTAAATACCTCCAGGAATGGCAACTCCAACAATTCCTTCAGTAGCTTGCTTTAAAATACTTTCCATGAATAAATTTCTCCTAATATCTTTGTCATGATTGAAAAACACTGCGGCTTCCTTTGACAAGGTTACAGAGAAATTGATGTCACGTACTTGGACTTTCTGAAAGCATTTGATGCTGCCCTGTGCACAAAACCCTCATCACTAAATTGGAGAGGGATGGGTTTGATTGGTGGACCTCTCAGAAGAGAAGGATTTATCTGTACAGCCACACCCGAAAAGTTATGGTTCAATATCCAAATGGAGGCCACTGACCAATTACACTGCTGGGGCCATTACTGGGATTAGCTCTGCTCAATATCTTTGTCAGAGACATGGCCTGTTGGACAGAACCCATCATCAACAAATTTGTTGATAACACCAAGCTGCATGGTGCAGTCAACAACCTCAAAGGAACTGATTCCAATCAGAGGGACCTTGAAAGGTTTGAGAAGTGGGCCTGTGTGAACCTCACAAAGTTCAAGAACAATAGGTGCTACACCTGGGTAAGGGCAATCTCAAACCCAAATCAGGCTGTCAAGAGAATCTTCGAAAAATGGGTTGAGGAAAAGGCCCTAAAAAGGTCTTAGCAATACTGGTGGTTGAGAAGCTCAATCAAGTGCTCCTACAACCCAGAAAGCCAGATGCATCCTGGTGTGCACCAACAGAAGTGTAAGCAAAGGATTGAAGGTGGTTACTCTCCTTATCTGCTCTGCTCTCTTGAGACTCCCCTTGTAGTAACACACCCAGCCCTGGGGCCCCCTACATAAGAAGGACTTGGACCTACTGAAGTCCAGAAAAGGCCACAGAGGTGCCTGGAGGCCTGGAGCACCTCCCCTAAGAAAACAGATTGAGAGAGATGGAGACCTGGAGCACATCTCCTGTGAAAACAGGCAGTCAGAGGGGTTGTTGGACACGAGAAGGTGGTTGATGGAGAAGAGAAGGCTTCAGCTTAGACCAGCTCTGTAGCACCCAAAGAGGGCCTGTAAGAAAGCTGAAGAGGAATTTATACAAGTGCATGTAGTGACAGAATAGCTTCAAACTGAAATAGAGTAGGTTTAAATTAAATATAAGACAGAATTTTTTGACTGTGAGGTGGTGGGACACTGGAGCAGGTTACCCAGAGAGCTTGTACTTGCTCATCCCTGCAAGCATTCAAGGCCAGGCAGGATGCCAATCTGGGCAACTTGGTCTTGTAAAAGGTGTCCCCATAGCTGTTGGGACTAGATGATCTTTTAAGGTTCCTTCCAACCCAAAACATCCTATGATTTACCCAGTTTAAGACACTATGGAGTGGAAAAAGTTTAACTGAGTCTTAGCTGATTACTAATTACCTTGTAAGAACTTTGAGAAACATTCAGAAAGTTTCTGATTCACTGCAGAAAGACCCACATTAGCTGTTTTCAGAAACAGTAGGAGAAAAAACAGACAGCACTTGAAGAAATGGAGAGAAAAATCCAGTGTTTCTATCTGAAGTTATTGGAGGCATGCATATTCCCTTACACAGTGTGTTGTCCCTTAAAATCACACATTGCACACTCACTTGTGAAAATAACTGGCATAGTTTATGATTCATAGCTAGATGTCTATTTCTATTGATGCCTTCAGCTGAATAACACCTTGTTCCACCCATAGTCATACTGCAGAAAGTCAGATTACCCACATAGTGTGAAAAAGGACAGTAGAATATCTCACTCATACGCTGCAAAAATTCCACATTATTTTACTTTATATTGATTTCATTTAGTAATTTTATACAAAATTAAAGGGTAAGCAGAAAATCTATATTTGTTTTGAATGCATCATAAGTATTGCAGTTTAAGATCTATATTTGGGTATGATTTGTTACATAGGGGTGTAGAGAGAGTCTCTACCATTCTTTAATAACAAAAATCCATTCTACTAAAATAATCTCTGAAAGATGAAGATTTGAACTTATTCCTAAAAGAATATGAAATTCATCTTAAATATTTACCTCAGTTCATAAGACATTTATATTTTGAAATAATTTTGTGGAAAGCATAACATGATGCCATCATTGTTTAGAAGTTTCCCTACTAAGGGTCACAGAGACAAGCGCAACTGGAACTGGATTGTGGAAGAGTTGTTCATAACACAACTAAAAGAACCTGAAAGTAATAATTTTCAGATGCATATAAAAGCCATTAGACAACTATGACAGATTGTAAAACTACCTGTAAATACACTGAGAACCTTCTCTATAAACATGATCTTTCAGGAAATACATGTTCAGACATCAGATCATCCTAAGTAATAACCACTATTAACAAAATTCTGCTTTCTAAAAAGTTCATTAATTTACATGAAAGCTTTAAGGCATGTAGAGGCTTTCCTAGTATTTTCTCCTGAAAGGAACTGGTTTACATCTGCATTAAAAAATAAAAGTTTTGAAAGACTATCAAATAAAATAATTTTTAAAGAAACTTCTAAAAAGTTTTAAACACATGCACAGTCTTTAAAGTTTCTTCACAACATGATTTTTAGCATCTCTTGTATTGCAATGTTAGACTGACTTTTTTTCAAATTATTTCTATCACTGAAGCAGCATCAATGAATAAATAATGGTCATTTTTTAGTGAGAAACACAAGATATTTCAAGTAAAATAAAAAAATAATCTGAACTGTTTTCTTCATATGTGTGAATAGCAGTAGGAGTTCCACATAATTTATAACAAGGCCACTTACAAAGTAGACAAAGTAGGCATGGTGCTGTTTAATCTCAGAAAGTGTATCAGGAATTTGGTATATTTTGAGCATCACACTGACACTGTGAATTGGTACTCTAGGGACTATATGCAGTAGATATATGCACTCTTTTTAAACACAACTTTAGAAATTCCATCACTAACAATAGTTTGATACTCAACCACTTATAAAGTACATATGGCATCAAAAAAGATTGCAGTAGCTCTGCAAAAGGAAAATGTATCCCCAATTAAGAGGAAAGTACTGTCTTCACTGTTACATATTGCAGCAATATAATTTGAGGCACTAAATATTTCATTTACATCTCTTGGAACTGGATTCACTACAAACCCCAACTTTTTAATATTCTGTTTGGCCTCTGATTTAATCTGCTCTCTTCTACAAATTTACCTTTTCCTGTCCCCATTAAAAGCCCTGTCATTCAACAGTCATCAACATTTCATTTTTCTCTTTGTAAAAACTAGTTCTGGAAGTTTAACAAGTATTTATTCATATACACTAAGCTCATAGTTTTGTGATAAATCGTTTGTAATCAGAATGGTTGCCATTATTCTGATGACTATAAAAACAAATTGAGAGATGTCAGTGAAGCTAACACATCCTTGCATAGATTTTTTTAACCCTTTCTTTAAAAAGAAAAAAACAAAGAAGAGCACCCTTTTCTAGTAAAATACACTAGATATCTATGTAACGTGTTGTAATGGTTTTATGTTCACCAAAT
>VWYP01012720.1:10031-31824 GCA_013400435.1 Pycnonotus jocosus | reverse complement strand
ACAAGTCATGCTTATTTTATAGCAAGTTTGTGCAGAGTTTTGAAACACTAACTATAGCTACTGGAATAGGAAAATGGTAGAATATGAAGTAGATACTCACTTCTTACTGTTTGTTAGTGTGTGCATTGCTATTCTGTGTTGTAATAAAGTAAAAGATGTCTAGCTCAAATTACCGTTCTTGTAATCATACCTTATGTCAAAAAGAGTAACTTGGGTAGCTTAGCTGATGTAACTTTCCAAACTGCAGTGATTNTGTAACTTTCCAAACTACAGTGATTCAGTGAATATTGATTGTATGTTGATATTCCTGGGCCTTTTTTGTTTTCTGTCTAGACATTTTTAATGTAAAAAATCCTCTTGGCTTTTCTCTAGCTTTTGTGTATGTTTGCTTTTGATGATAGTGTTACACTTGTCTTCTTGCTTTTTAGATGCCATGTCTTTTGTCTTTTGGAGAGAAGAATAGCTATTTCATAATTTTAGTAGATTGGCTGTTATATAAAGTTTAGTGAAGTTACCAGATTTGCAACCCTTTGGTTTCTAAAGTCAGGCTTCTGAAAGGCTCATCAAAGTTGGAAAATGCTTTAACAGTGTATTGTTTAGAGGTTTGTGTATTTGTTTGTTTGTGGGTTTTTTGTTATTGTTCATCTTGTTATAGCAGACAAAAAATTGTTTGCTTGTAGACAATTTCTGTACCAGTCACACAATAGATCTGTGATAACAAAAGCCCGAATTTCAGACCACTATTACAGACAATGCTGGAGTCTGTAGCTATAGTTTAGTGTAGCTATCTACAGAAGAATTAGCAAGTTTATTTCCAGGCTGTGTATGTATGCAAGGGCGTTATGTTGTAATCAAAGAGACAAGTTCACTCTTAGGTCCTAAAGATTCACTCTTAGGTCCTGGTAGTGTAGCAACTAAAGCTATTAGTACATGTAAGTGAAAGTTGGAAGTTTGTCTTAAAATATTTTTAATGGAATTCTGTTGACTTGAGTGTGCCCACATGATGAGTGGTTCAGAATAGTTACTGGACCAAGGTAAGTGCCAGGTGGGTTGACCAAAGACAGTTTCTGAACATGGTGAACTCAATTTCCCTAATTTATGCAAATCTTTCTTAGTGCTGATGGTAGAGTAAAATTATGGGATGTGAGAAGAGCTTCTGGATGTCTGAGTACACTTGATCAGCACAATGGGGAAAAGTCCAAAGCATCTTCTGAGACAGGTAATAAAAAATATAACTGGTGGTAATTCATATATAATTAGCATAATTCTTATATTTCATGAATGTTTTGAATACTAAGACCAACAAGGACAGTAGTGATAATCCAGTTGTTACTTAGTACATAACAGAGGCCATTCAGCTTTCTTCCGTTACTTCTGTTGTAGAATCAGTGTTTGTTGTTTAGGACCTTGTTTAGAGAAACTGCCTTAACAACAGCAGTGGATCTGTTCTAAATGACTTTCCTTTAAAAAGGAAGATTCTGTAATCTTTGTGAGTGGAAGAATTCATTTATGCTGTAGATTAGCCGTTATACAAATATAATGTTGATTGAAATTCAAGAAATTATTGAGAAGAAAATGTTCTAAATAAAGCCAGTACCTGGCCAAAGAAAGAGAAATATTGTTTAATGAAAAACAAAATTCGATGTAACTCCAGAGATAACTAAGTGCAATTTTATAAATGCCTTTGAAAAACATGTTGACTTGTTCAATCACAACATCTTTCTTTTCAACTTTATTTTTTCTGACAGGTTCAAGATGATTTTTTGGTTATCTAATATCAATTGTATAGGCTAGGGTATTTAATTTACTGAAACATATATTAACTAAACCAATAGCAGGTAATAATTATTTTCTAGTAAAATCTTTAGAAAGGAGTTCACACTTCTACCTAAAAGGTATGTCTAAATTAGGTGCTGCAGTATAATACAGAGAGACCTTATCCTGACTGCTTCAGAACTGACCAAAAACTACAGCATGTTGTTGAGGGCATTGTCCAAATGCCTCTTAAAAACTGACAGGCTGGGGGCATCAACAACTGGATGACAGATTGAACAGAACAGGCCCTTGAACTACACTCTGAGGAGCACTGCTGGTGGCTGTTAGCTGGCCAGATGCTCTTATAAACAAAAAATTTTAATTATTTTTAACTGAATGTTGCCATTTAAGCAGCAGTTCCAGTGCTCCCCAGTGAAGTGAAAATATATACAAAGTAGTAATTTTTCTCTAGAAACCTGAGACAGCTCTTTTTCCTGGCAGCAAACACTGCTCACAATGGGAGAGTTAATGGTTTATGCTATACAAATGATGGGCTTCACCTGCTAACCCTTGGTACAGATGATCGGATGCGACTCTGGAACAGCTCCACTGGAGAAAACACCTTAGTAAGTTTTCGAGGAACTTCAGTTGTGTTTTTACTTTCATTTAATCTTAAGAGATTTATAATTTCTGCAGTTGTCAGTAGAACTTGGAATTCATTTTTGTAAATTATATAGCTGCTCAATTTCATCACTAGATTTGGTGAAAATATTTTCTTCCAGATTTCTTTTCTTCTACTTATTATAAAGAAAAAGAGTATGAAGAAGCCTGGATCTACTTAAAGATTGAATATGGTACTTCTAAGTTCATGAATTTGAGAGTATAGGTATAGACATTTCATACAGTAATAAAAACTTTAATAAGCAGTGACTGCTGATAAAAAGTTTTGGTTTTTTCAACTACTAGCTGCCAATGTACTGTCCACAGAGTATATATAGTTGGTCGTACCTGAGAGTTTCACTGGCTGCCTGGCTTTCTTGCAACTCTCTGTTTTCATGGAATATCTCCTGTGGAGTTGCATGGCAGTGTGAAAAAAATCTATTCATCCATCTTTCCAGATTTGTGTTGTTTTCACACAGCAGCAGGAATGAGGGGTGGGAAATGTGTTAAACTTCTACTGCTAATCCAGTCCTTTCAATGGCTTGTGGATTTTTTTGTTTTAATTTTCTGTTCAGTAAAGAAAATGGTTTTCTTTGATTATTTTGAAAGCAGAACATGACTAGGTAAGTCAGTGTCCATGGAATTTTAGTCAGCTGTAATTATGGTCTGTCATCACTATCAGGAAAGAAAGAAATTTTTCTATACCTCAGAAATCTTTTAATTCTGCTGCTTAGTTTCAGAACAGAGCAAAAAGAATATAGATATTTGAATAAAAAAGACTACTCTCCATGCTACCCATATTTGCCAGCTTGTTCTCAGCACCTCATACACAAACATCTTTTTGTCTTCAAATCACCACCACCAAAGTAGATAATACAGTTTGTTCACTCTAGTATTACCAGCTGGATCACTGATTTTTTTGTTTTTCTGTAGTTTGAGGCATTAGTACGGGTTTTAATAAAGCGATTTTATACTGTTTTAATTTGCAAGGCTTCCCTTTACACCTCATCAGTAAAGTCTTAGAAATTTTTCCTATCAAAGCTACCCTGGGAGAAAATGGTCCTGTATTCTTTTGTTGAACTTGTAAATTATTTCCCTGTCTCATACCTTTTGTTACTAATGTTGTTGCTGTTACTGATTGGTTTTTTAGTGCTATTTCCAGTAAATTGTTCTTATCTCAACCCATAATCTCTGTCTTTTGTGCTTTGAATCTGAGGCAGGTGAGTGAGTGGTTACAGCAGGACTAGTGAATTGGAAAATACCATTCTTAAACCACAAAAGGTGGTAATTCCTGAACAGTGTCTAATTTCCGTGAAGGCTTAGGTGCGTGATGCAGATCTGGCATGCAACAGCCTGTGCAAATCCTATTTCTTAGTATGGAATTGCTAATGTTTAGGCATTTCTTTCTTTGTCTTTCTTAAAAAAGATATTAAGAAGAGTAAACTTTATTGAACATAAAAATAATTCTCTTGATAGACATCTGTAGTTTGAAATATCAAAAGATATTAACATAACCCAAAATTAATTTTATTCAGTATTAAACATGAAGTAAAATTGACCTTTTTGTATAATTTCCAGTGGGTTTAGTAGCTGACTGTGTAATCTATGTGATCTTTCATTTTGCAGGTGAACTATGGGAAAGTCTGTAATGAAAGTAGGAAAGGACTCAAGTTTGCCATCTCTTGTGGCTGTAATCCAGAGTTTGCCTTTGTTCCATATGGAAGTACCATTGCTGTTTATACAATTTTCACAGGAGAACTGATAACTATGCTTAGAGGGCATTATAGTACTGTCAACTGCTGTGTATTTCAACCTCATTTTCAGGTAAGTAAAATATAAGCAAATATTCCAGAAAAACAGGAATATTTATGCAGATTGACATACAATTTGCACTATAGAAGCATTCATTTTTCAGGTGTATGCTTTAATCAAAGATCATAAGAGGGAGTACTGTGGCTTACGTGTCATGCAGGAAAAGTTTAGTCAGGTTTTTGGGATGAAATTTTCTGGATTAGCTTCCTTACATTGCTTGTTTTGTCCCACATATGTAACTTCTCAATATATTTTTAGTAATTTTTTGGCTTGTATAGTCATTACTAAAGCATATGCAGGAAGGCTTTTGTGTTTTTGTAAAACTGAAGAGGAGTTGTCTTTCTCAGAGACTAATCACAGTAAGAATGTGAAGTGCATTAGTACTGCTGTGAGTACTGAGAAGGCTCTCGAGTACTTTGCTGAGGTGATCTTGCTCTCAAATGCTTGTAGTTACACTTTGGATAAACTGCTGACAACATCATGAGATTCTTAAATAAATCAGAGAACATTTCAACTGAGAAATACCATATCGTTACAGGGACTCATGGTATTGACAGATTTTTCTCTTCCTCTTCTCCTCTGCCTTTTTTTCTTTTCCTATCCACCTCTGGTGTATTTTTCTCTTGCAATAAAAGAGTTAAGGATAACAAAGGTTAATTTCTTGTTAATTTAGGTTAAATAAAGGTTAATTTAGAACAGATTGTTCATATGGCATGTATTGTGCTAAGAACAGAATGGATGATAGTATGGATTTTCAGGCCATTACATAGTTGCCCTCATGTGTTAAGGATCATACTTCATGTTCCAACTCTTTCTTCCTCGCCTGTTGTTTCTGAGTATCAGGCAGAAGTATTTGAGGCAGAAGGGGCATGTAGATACCTTTTCACGACCTCTAGTAGCTTCTGTTTTGAGTCCAGTGGCTTTGACTGAATCACTGAGACAGACTTCACTGAAAATTATGGACACATTATGGACACATGATAGACCTCAAGCTAGTAAGCCTTGCTAGACCTGGAAGGCAATTCTGATATGAATAGTCAATGAGATACATCAATTGCAATATTCACATTGTGGCTAAAGCATATCTTTTCCAGATTATTCTTGAAAAGCTTTTTGTCTTTTCAAGAATAGATTCCCAACAAAACTTCTAGTATGTTTATATAAAGTTATCTTTGGTGTTCTTTTTGATAAAATGTCTCTTCAGTTATTATGTCTCTCTGTAAAACATGTTTTACATGTGGTATCTCTACCTTGGTGTTTAAGATCCATAGTGAAGGATCACTCATGTGCATATGCACACAAGAACTATATCAGTCACTGTACCTAGAAGCTTGTGATATCAACAACTTAATTTGCTTATCTGATGTGACTCCTGATTCTTTTTCAGAAACACTGTTTTCCAGAGTTCAGTTCTATACTGTAGAAGTGTGACTGGATGTTCTTTTTTTTTGTAAATGCTTTGCTTTCAATTGTATTAAGTAGTTAGTCTGAGAAACAACATTGATATATGTCATGGTTTGACACTAGCCAAATGCTAGGCACCTACAAGAGTCATTTGCTTACCCTCTGCTGCTACAGTTGAGCAGAAGAGAGGGAAAAAAAGATTTAACAAAGGGCTTCTGAGTTAAGGATTGGGAGAAAAACATTCTAAGGGCAAAACAGGTTCAAATTTAAAGGTGTAAAGTAAATTTATTACTAACAGAGTCAGATGAGGATAATGAGAAGTAAAATAAGCCTTTAAACCAACTTTTTTCTCCCCAGCTTTCCCTCCTTCCCACCGACAGTGCAGGGAGACAGGGCATGGGGGTTTGGCCAGTTCGTCACCTGAGATCAACTTCTGTTGGCTCAGGGAGAGGAGTCTTTGCTGTGCTGTGGGGTCCCTCCCATGCGCAAACAGTCTTCTCAAAACCCAGTGTGGCATGGATCACTCATCCACGGGGTGCAGTCCTCTAAGGATAGGCTCCTCTGCTTTGGAAGGAAGGGTCCTCTCTATCTCTGGAACAGGGGCCCTCTCCTTCCATTCAGGTCTCCCACTGGATCACAGCCCCCTCCGGCATCCCCCTGCTCTGGCGTGAGCACCTTTCCCATGGGCTGCGAGTGGATCTCTGCATCTCCCATGGGCTTTGTGCATTACAGGGGGACAGCCTGTTTCACCATGGTCCTCACCACAGCCTGCAGAGGAATCATGGCTCTGACACTTGAAGCACCTTCTCTCCTTTTGCCACTGACCTTGGTGCTGCCTGTTGTTTTCCCTCACATGTCCTCACTTCCTCCTCTTCTCTGACTAGAAGAAAAACTGTTGCTTGTAGGTACCATTGCCAACAGGTTCCACTCATTCAAAGATCCATGCAGATCCTGCAGTGCAGAGAGATTGATCCTGTCTGGTTCCCTGTTGGGCAGTCATTGGCAGTGTTTCACTGTCACCGTGTGTCCCCACTGCCATCGCTGGGCAGTGTGGCCGCTGTGGCGCCAGCGCTGTTCATCGCCTCTCCTCGGGCAGGGCACGGGGAAGGAGAAGCCGCTGCTGCCCTGCCCTTGTGCCCGCAGCACGGCTGGCTGGGGGGCCAGGCAGGCAAAGAGGAGCTGCAGGCTGCACCGAGATGATGTGTCCATGGCGCCTCACCACCCCGGGAAAAATACTGCCTGTGTACTGTTTTGATTTTCTTCTTAAATATGTCATCACAGAGGCATTACCAACCTCTTTAATTGGGCCAGAAGCATTTTCAGAGCCATTAGAGATTGGCTCTGTCAGACATGGTCAAAGCTTCTAGCAGCTTCTCACAGAAGCTACTCCTGTGGCCCTCCCCCGCTACCAAAAAATCAGGCCGTGCCAAATCGACACCCTGTAATCAGGATGTCAACACCAAAGGAAGTGGTACTGTTATTTTCATTGTGTTCACACATGTACTTCCAAGTATCTTATCCTATCTTGAGACCATTAAGTGCATTCATCAGTCTTCATGTAATTCCAATAGAAATTATGATTTTGCCAGTAAAATTCCTTTCTGAGAGCATAACATTATAAAATTTATAGTCACCTCTTCTATTTTACTCTCTCAAGCATTATTAAATCAACATGCTGCAGAATTACTCACCACTGCACATTTGTTTTGTTACTACTTATAAGTAAAATCAATTTTGCTAAACAAAACCTGCTCTATTGCAAACTCTGTTAAGTGATGTTTATATACCTGTATTTTAATTCTACAGTAACTGAGTCATTTAATAATCTTTTCCATTGTCATATTTAAGATTAAAAATATGTCAGTTCATACTTCTCTATATTATTCTGCCTTTTGGTTTTTTGCTGTTGGGTTTTTTTGGGGGGGGATTTGGTTTTGGTNTTTCCCTTCTTCTTTCTTTCTTTCTGAATTGCATATTAGCTCACTTCCAGCTGTGGAATTTTTAAATATATATCAGAATGTAATTAACTTAAGCAAGCCAGAAATTTTCCTTGATAGTTATTCTAAGTCTCTCTGATAAGCTACCTATATGCTGGCAAAATGTGTAGCAGATGGCTTTGTAACTTCTTTGTTACTTGTTAGCTCTTACTGGACTTCAGTATACTGTGTTCATGGGAAGGAAGCAAGGTCTACACCTTTTTTGTAGTTTTTGTCATTTCCATCTAGTATTCTCTATCATTAAGAGTGTTCTTCATGTTAACAGTCTTCTAAACTTTTTCTGCTGTCTTTATTCCTGGTTTGTGTCCTACCCATCCTCAAATCTGGTCCGTAGATTTTTCTCACTATTTTTTACTGTGTTCAGAATTTCTTACTGATATTGACTGCTGGCAGTCCCTCATGTTCTTTCTGCTCATTAACTGTATTTTAATTGCTGTCTTTGTTTCACCTCATGACTAGAATAGGCTCTAAGAAGGAACTTAAACTTTGCACCAATTATGTATTTGAGCTGAGAAGTGTCTTCTGTTTGCTTGGAACCATGTAATCAAATGTTGTCACTGATAACCAAGCAGCTAGCTATGTGAAATTCAATTATAGTAGACTTTATCTATTCTTATCCAAATTAATTAGCATGTTTGTGTGGAATATATGTTTTATGTTTGAGGTACGGTATGGAGCTGTCACCAGAGAGTGGTGTGAGCTTTAATTAATGTGTGTATGTGTGCCTTGTCTGATCCTAGGAACAGAGCTATAAAATCCACTATATTATTATTTGCCTATACTGTTCTTATGTAAATATCTTAGTAAAGTTAATAAGATGTTAGACTGCTTGAGTAATAAGAACTGCAGAATTTGGCCCTTTAATAAGAAGCATTCATTTAATAGGAGGTCAGCAATTTCAAGGGTGGTGTGGAAGAGAAAATCTTCATTGTGCAATATATTAGATGATGTTTACAGTTGTAACACACTAGATACCAGTGTGCCATATTATCTGTTTGGAATTATTTAAGTAAACAAACAAGACCTATGTTTCCCTTTCAGAAAAAGAAGTCATGTATATCATCATGCATGAATAACGTGTCCTAAAATAGTAGATATGCAACAGGAGTCAATTTTGATTTAAATTATAGCTGCTCATACTGCTCAAGAAATGCTAGTGACACCTGCAAAAGTATTTGGCAAACAAGTTGTAGGCTATTATGTAAAGGTAACTGAAAGTTAAATCAGGTTTTATTTGCAATCTTGCCATATATTGTACTACAAACATGCATAGACCATGTAGTGTAATATATGTGTCAGTATTATATTGTACCATAATTCTACATAGAGGTCACTAGCTCTTCTTTTGACTGATTTATGGTGTGAGTTACCAGTAAGTAAGCAATTGTAAGTATTGCTTAATGCAGTGGGTATTAACTGAAGACCTTGCCAGAACCAGGATCAGAAAGTGAGACAAGTGGTAAGAAGGATTAAATAGAAGTATGCTGATGTCACTGTGACATCGCTCATAAGGAGGTATTTTGCCATGAAAAGATCTTTTAAAGTTCTTAGTGATACTCTATATTCCATCAAAGACAGAAGGCCAAAGTAGAGTACTGCTGACAGAATGAAGTACAATTTGACCTATACGTTGGTGTAACATATCTTCTTTTAAGCAAGGTGAGTAGGATGGTTATCTCTCTTAAAATTGTAAACTCTAATCTTGAATGTATTTTATACATGCACAGCTTCATGCATAGCAGTGGTTTTTGAAAAGTATGGCAGCTCGCTTGATTAAGATTACCCACATAAATGTTTATAGGAATTGAGCATTAAGTTTCTGCGCCAAATGTCAACATAATTCATGCAGCTCTAATTATATATAAATTATATAGGAAACTTCCTGCAAAGCCAGACCTGAGGTAATGTACTGAGCTTACACTGAATCAATGTACACGTAACATGCGCAAATGCAGAGAGTCACTAGTTTAAGTATAAAAGCCAGCATACTTAAAGCAAGGCTTTCAAACTGTCAGCCTGAATACCACAAAAAAAACCCCTTTATATGTCTCACTTGGGCAATCTAAATATATGACAATACTCAAGTGTTGTCAGATATCACATATAATAGGCAGGAATATAATTCAATATTGAAGGCATGTGAGAATATGCCTTCAGTATCTTCATACATGCTCATTTAAGTAGTGCATGTAAGAATATCTTCATACCTGTTCATTTAAGTAGCATTTCGGAAAATGCAAGTGTTACAGGTGCAAAATTTACTGTAAAGATGGCTTTAGTATTTCTCACCAGCAAAATTTCCTCATCTTAAAGTGACAGTGAAGTCTGTATTTCCTGTAGTGCAGAACTTAGAAAATTAAGATATATGTGACTTACAACTATTTGGTGTAAGGACTGTTGCCTTGTGTTGCAGGGCGCCTTGTGCAATGGGATCTGAGTCCTTAGTCATTACCATAATAAATAGAGTCATTTATAATAAAAGTAATAAATTGGTCTTTCTGACCGATGCCTTCACTACAGGGTACAAGCCTCACACTGTACTCTATTCTTTTCCTTCCCTAGGCATACTGAAACTACATTTACTTAATTCTTCTTTGTTCCATACATACGCTTTTCTCTGATGTGAATAACTAGATTCTTGATTCTTCTGAGTTCATTCCTGGTTTTTCATTATAATAAAATATTTGCCTTTTTTTGGTTTATGTGGGTTTTTTAGATTTTTTTTTTTTTTTACTTCTCCATGAACAATCTTAAGGTTCCTAACTCTTAAAATAGGTGTCTTTTCAGGAGACAAGAGAGGGAAGAAGAAAAATGGTTTTAAGCAATAAAGTTCATTTTAATGTGGGTTTTTTGTGTTTTGGTGAGCAATCTGGGAAAAAATATAAAAACATATTTATTTTGTTCTGGCATATTATTTAAGATACTCCAGATTATAATATATTATAAAATGATCCAGATTATAATATAAATTAGAAATTGACAATTTGCCTTTATTTTTAAATAATATTCTCTACCTTTTTTCCTGCCCAGTATGGTATCAATGTCACTATTCAGTAAATTTGTGTGAAAGTAACTTTTGCTTGTTTTTTTACAGGAACTTTATAGTGGCAGCAAAGACTGCAATATCCTTGCATGGATACCAGCTCCACGAGAGCCAGTTCCTGATGATATTTCTGAAAAGGTAGTGAATTTTTGAGTTTGATCTGTATTTTTTTTTAATGGCTGTTACACTTGGGCAGATTGTGTGGAAATTCAGTATGAAGTATGTGATTCACCATCAACATTTTTAATAATTCCTCATTAAGAGGAGAATCACCTATTATTTCTGTGCAATCTTTTGATTCTTGTAGGGGTTTGAGAAAACATCTTCTCTTATAATCTTGTTAAATCTTTTGCAGGCTGCTAGCTTCCTACTTAGTTAAGAGTAGTTATGAAGTCAAATACTTCTGATATCATATACCCTACGAAGGGTCTTTCAAATTCTGCTTCTTTAATTTCCAAACTGCTTTCTGCAGTTTGTCCTGTTTTGGAATTGTAGAGGTGCTAGATAGTATTTTAAATTGTTTAAGAATGTACTGTGTATTAAGCAATAAGATTAGGGATACCACACATCATACTCAAATATTTTTGCTGTGAAAATATAATAAAGGACTTTCTAAATAAGTTTATTTTTTTTGCCCAAGACAAGACATTCAGGGTGATTAAAGGGAAGACCAAATGTAAGATTGTTTTCCAGTAGAATACTTTGTCTCCCTCTTGGGCAAGAAATATTTCAGTGAACAATCTGAGTGGGAAAAAATCTATATTTTAAGGAACTGAAACCATTCACAGAATAAGAGTCTGGTGAACTGTACTAATGTTGAAAAATGAGGATGTATTAATGTTTTGGCTGATAGCATATGAAAATTCCACTTTTTAAAAATTCAGCATTGTGCCATTTTAGATGGGGAAATGATAAGAAGCATAATTGTTGTAACATTTGCCTTTTGTAAGTTTTTGTATTTCAAAACTATCCTACACTTAAGCAGAGAAGAAGAACATAGTTCCAAAGGTTTGATACCCTAAACCCAAAATATATTGACCTGAAATTAACATCTTTGCTGTGAAAATTTTGATGTGAATGAATTGTATTTTTCTTAGTCTGAAAAACAGAAACAAACTCACAGCAACAAGATTATTTACTTAGCTCTGATTAGAACTGCTCCTTTAAGTTTGACACAGTGGCAGTATGTGATATATGCCATTGTTTTGAAATCTGTTGAGCTACAGCTGCTGTTTGCAAATGCTGTATATGAGCCCTGTCTTTGTAAGAAGCTGTTCTGCTGTCCACAGGCCGCTAATTCCTGTTCCCTCTCAGATGCTAGAATAGACATTTAACTGCTTGTATGACCAGAATCTGAACCCAGAATAGAAGTAAGCAAGAAAAAAATATTACCCTAAGACACTGATTCAGTGCACTGCATAGCTGCACAAGCCCTTTAGCCGGGCCCTACAGGTGCGGCTGAGATGAGGAATATTTCTTGGATTTGGATAGAGGCCAGGACTGCTTCCTGACACTGTAGTGCTAAATTGTGATGGGCTGAGGATATTATGACCTAAATTAAAACAGTGGCACACAATAAACACAGTTGTAACACTTGATACATTTTGTACCAAACATTTGTAATACTTCCAGTCAGTCCTCCAGATATTTTATGCTGAAATCAGAATTAAATACAGTACTATTTCTTTTCATAATTTTTCATCTCTCTAATGAGAAAAATGTCTAAAAAAGTAATTAAAAAAAACTCAATAGTCATGAGAGATAGTTTGATTACATGTAGTCATTTAAAAAGCTAATTTAGCTTTGCTCTTATTTGAATATAGTCTATTTAATTAAGCAAAACACTGAGAATTTTTATTTTCTCTAGTCTCTGCCTCAGCAACATTTAAATCCAGCATATGAAGACGCATGGAGCAGCAGTGATGATGAAGGCTGAATTTAAATTATGAGCTGATAAAAACCTGACATTCAGGCACTGCATTCACAGACTTTATCTACAGAACTGGACATTTTTGGATTTATCACAACTGGATTTTAGGTACAGTTCTGTTAGAGCAAGGTCTTTCAGAAATAAGTTTCCACTGTTTTCTGTGTTTCTTCGTCACTGTAAAGTTAAATCCAAAGGATTACTTTTTCATACTTCTGACTTTTGTACTTGCACATTGGTATACTTTATTTAGTGTCGACCAGCTGATAAAGAAAAAATAAAAGCCCTTGGGACCAGTCAAAATTACATTGTTTCTGTTATCATTAGTACATGAGTACCCATTCATTTCCAAGAGACGTGATACAGAGGATTTTCCATGAAAGAGGGCAAGCTCAGAAAAACTTCCAACTTACTTTTATCAATGTCTTGGTGGAGCAAATTGTATCCATTTTCAAGTGCTTATTAGCTGTGTCAGTCAACAGATTTTTGTGCCTGTTCTTTTTGTATTTTCAGTTTTGCATGTTTTTCCATAAATGTAGTATTTACTTCAGAAAGAGGTATAGGTGGGATCCTCTGTTCAAGTATTTATATGGTGACCCTATCATCTAATACATGAATCTGCCCCAGAAAGCCAAGAATAGAAACTAGTTTAGAGGTTTTGGTGCTCCTGTTAAGATCAGTCTTCTCTGTATGAATCACACATCCTTAGCAAACATGAGGGATTCCTGGACAGAAACAGGGTTGAGGTACAATACAAGGCAGAGAGTAGATCACATTTCAAGTTAAAAATAGTGAATGTAATCCTTCCAAACTGTTTCCATCTAAAACATTTTGTAGTCCTAATGCCTGCTCTGTTTTTAAAGGTAGGAGTTTGTGGAGTTACTGTCTCACCTCAGTCACTTCGTGCTTCAGACATAATGTAGTCTCTCTCACTAAAGAATGTTTTCAGATTTCTTAAAGTGTCACCAGCAAAGGTATCGGTAAAAACAGGTCCAGTATAAAAGCGACAGCATGACAAGGTTCGTTGGCAAGGTTCACTCTTAAGGGCACACCGAGGAAAAGCAAATAAAAATCCAGAGTCAATCAATCCAGTCCAAAATAAACTGAAAACTATGCCATGTAACTGAAGGGAAATGATTTAGCAAGGTATTCATACAGTATTTACTATACCATAGCAGTATCTTACTTGCAGACCTAACATCAAAACCTTAGAGAATCTAGGAGAGCAGCATTTCTTGTGCCCTTGGTACAGAATATGCACCCTTGCATGCACACAGACACAAAGAGCCTGTACAAGGTGAAAAATTCCCCTTGAAGGCAGTGAAATACTCACTTCAGATGCCTTTGTGAAGGGTGGGGCCTCAAGGAGTCATGAGTATCACTGTTCAGAGATCCTCTGAGTACAGGAATCTTGAGAGTTCCCTGGCTCTGAGGGGCCCCACTCAAAGGGGCTTTGCTGGTCACAGGCGCTGCTCCAGGAGAGCTCAAAGGGTCTCACTTTGGAGCACTGTTCACAGGGCTGCAAGAGAGGGGGCTTTGGTCATAACAGTGTTCCATCCTGGCCACAGCTTGGGTTGGAAACTTTCTTTGAAAGTGTGAGAAGAAAACATATTATTCCATTTTGGTACTTATTCAGACAAAAAAGAGTGTCTAGGGCTGTTCACTGAAACACAGGAGCTCATTAGACATCACAAATTCCTGGGAGCAGACTGTTTTTTACCAGTAAGTCAAGAGAGGTTCAGTCTGGGACCTGTTCCTAAGGAGCATTTCTCAGATCACATAGGGAGAGGGATTTGATGCACTATTGCCAAATAGCCTTTTACATGTCAGTTTTTGCCCAAGTTGCACCATGAATGAAAGCAATGTGGGATTCAGTTCAAGAAGAGGTGGGCTGTGAATTACTTGTCCAAGTATCTTCTTACCCGGATGCCTTTGGGTTAATGTCTCAAACAGTTGAAAATAGAAATTAATTGCTTTGGGGGTTCTTGCACCTACTGGCAGCTAATACCTTCTTCGTAGGACTCCTTCTAAATCTAATATCAGTTGTTGGTGATATTATTCTCTCTCTTGACTGTTGTCCTCTGCTGGAAGGAGAGGTGTTTCTGATGAGGGAAATGAGAAACACCTGTCTCTCATGTGGGCAAGAATCCAGACATATTCAACAACCCAGCACCTGCAGGCTTTCCACATAATGTCAGTTGCTGATACGTGGTGCTTAGTTTGCAAGGTTTAAAATCTCTTGGTACTGGCCAGCATCTCAAATACCAATTTCTGTAAAAATTCTACTTCGAAGAATGGCATTTTTGCTATTATTTCCTTTCACTACTTTCCTTTCTGTAGTTGTGCTAAATTTTTTATTTAAGCTTTTGCTAGAAGAAAATGTGTATTTTATATCTTCTACATTCTTATGCTGGTTATACTTAATTACTAAGTGTTGGTGGCTTCAAAATAAAAAAATTTTAAAGAGCAGTGGAGGTATACTGTATATGATTTCTCACTGCCAAGAACTAGATACTAAGCCAACAATATCAGTTGTAACTGCAATCTCTTTCTTGTGTATAAGTTAAGTGTTATAATTCAATCTGACTTTTCCCCTTTGTTTATGCCTTTCTGCTTATATGCTTATGGCATGTATTTTTGTAGTATCAAAACTCTTTCAGAACCTGAAATGGAGCAAGTAAAGTGGTATAGACTTAATCATGCTTCCCATCCTTACCCATCAGTCAGAAAAATCCACATCTAAAACTCCAGTCAGATGTCAAAATGGGTGCTCTGTTCATACTGAAATAAAATTACTCACTTGAGAATCAACTAGCTCATAGCTGGATTCTTGCTGTAAAGACCAGTAAAATTTAAGAGTTTAAGGAGAGAGCTTAGACTGCAATGAACTACATTTTTATCTCAGTAGTGGTACTGGGATTTGGTAGTCATACTGTATCAGAGAACATAATAAATCCATAGAATCTAATCTTAGATTCTAGAGAATTTAATCTTTTCAGGCTGTTCTGGGAATTGAATGTTGCTTAGAAGACTTTGTTTGTCTGCCAAGGCAGAGATTTTTATTTGAGCTTGATACAGTAACTATCAAAAGATGGAGAAGAATTTATTTGTTCTTACAAGAGATCAAAGAGTTTTCTTTCCCTTCTAGCCTAAGGAAACAATGAAGGTGGAGTCAGACTGAGCTAGTCCAACTGAAGAAATACAAAGAGCCTAAGACAAGTCTCCTTCAGCTTAAGTGGAAGCTGAGTTCCATGGAGGTAGTAAGATAGAACTTTGATTATTTATGCCTAGGTTATGTTGCCCAGAAAGTATCTGATACTATGACAGCCAAGAAAAACCTTGTTTGTTTTTTCTTCCTATACACAGATCTGGAGGAAAGCATTAGCACATGAGAATTTCTATATAGTTATCTCCCAAGTAGTGGGAGTAACAAGTTAACACCATATGCTTTTGCCCTTTTTTCTGTGCCTGGTTTACTAGCTCTTGCACACAGACTGACAAATTTTAAAATTTAGGATTTGTTTACCACCTTTTTTTGCATTGTTTGGGTTAGTAGTCAGGCCAGGCTTCTCACAAGACATCTGGGATTTTTTTTTTTAATCAAGAATGATTTCCTCAGTCAGCTTAGGACCCAAAATTTAAGAAGCCCATTCATAAACCTGAAAGCAATCTCATATTTGCCAACATCAATAGGATTGGTTGTTGTGTTTTTCTTCCCTTTTTTTTTTTTTTTTAATATTTGCATTGTAGTTCTTATTCTACCTTGAATTCATACATTGACATATATCTGCACACAAAAGATACAAAAGTATTTGAAATACCACTGCTTTGGCACCACTGGAGGATAGTTCTTGGTTTTGTTCCTATCTAATTTTTACATGGAGGCAAGTGTCTCGTTTATGTAGTTGAGAATTGTAAGCTCTTTAGTGCACACTGGCCCAGCATCTGCCATAGTGAAGGGTAAGCTTACTGCTAGCTTAGTACACATAAAGTTTGCAATATATAGTCCCATAATGGGCATATCAGTTGCACAACAACATCTGTGCAAATAGGGGGTTTTTAGCATGGTTAAAGTAGTCCTTAATGAAAGAGCTTGAGCATTGTCTGCATACTTAGCCACCAGGATCTGTGCTGAGGTTTTGGTACCTGAGAGATGTTCTTGAAAGCAGTATATTAATTTCAGTGGTGGGCAGTTAGTGGTTAAAATACCCAACTAAACAAAAGTATGTAAAACATATCAATAAGGTCCTTTTGTGTGGTTAAGGCTGAATTATGAAGTGGACATGCCTTCTTCCATCCTCCACCATTTTTGTTTTCTTTTAGTCTCTTTTATAAAAATAATGGGAATGGAGGATAAAAAGGGATGACTGAGTGGCCAGGAATTCAGGCAGGTGCGTAGCTACTCCCCACATCTTCATCCCTTCTAATGATGTCTGTGTGTGTAGTCACCCTTACCCACCGGCCCACAGGCTCTGCCCAGATGACAACTAACCAATGTCATCCAGCATGCTGGCAACCCTTAACCACGCCAAATTCCACTGAGCCCAAAAGACTGGAAAAAAATATTTCGGGCTATTTAGGAAGCATTTTATTTACATATGAAAGAATATTTTAATTGCATATGCATACTACATTTTCATTTTATCACCATTTGCTTTCAAATTAAGTTTGAAGAAAACCAATATCCTTTTAGTGACACATTTTAGCTTTGGGCTGAGGAGTCTTTCAGACACTTACTGAGATCTGTACACTGGGAAGATTGCAAGTCCGCCCTTTTCCTACAGCTGTGAGACAAAGATACATCTGCAGTCCTAAACAGGTTTTGTAATAAATTTCCTCATGCCAAAATGGAGATTATAATCAGCAGTTTAAATCAGCCCAACCAGTTATTTTTGCAGCCATATGTTTGTAATCTAACGTAACATGTTTAAGCAAGAACTGGGTAATTTATTCAGCAATAAAAATGATATGTATATGCTTTTGTTCAACACAAAATGGATTAACGTGGGAGGCAGAGAAAAGGGGCTTATTAAAAGATTTTTTTTGCTGTTCTCTTCACATTTGGAAAATACTGAGCATTGTCCCTTTCTTTTGTTTCTAATTGCAAGGCATTTATTGAATAGACTACTTTTCATTAGCTAAAGATCTTAGATCTCAACAAAATTATTGAAACTTTCTAAGAAAATTTTGAATCATATTTTTTAGAAAAGTTACCTCAAAATACATATTCATTATAAATGAAGAAATATGTTAGGAGTTTGCTGGAGATCACTGACAATAATTAAACTTAAATTTGGTAGCCAGCTAGTTCCATTTGTATATAAAATTTAAAGCTGATTCTTAATCCTCTCTGTTAGTAGTCCAGGATGGCCTCTGAAAGAAATACAGCTATTAATGCCTGCTTGCAGTATTTTAATTTCATCCACACAAATATATCTTGGTCTGTATGATGGATCTTTAACATGTCATTTCCATTTTAAGAAAGCGGGAAGCCTGGGAAGAAAACAGAGAGACAAGAGAAAAAACGATAATTCTTTTGTCGGACTTGGGGCACTCTGTTCTGCAGGCAGCAGCAAGACACAAAGCTGTTAAGTTCAGCAAATATGAGCAGCCCACCACACACTGATCTGCCTGCCTGAGGGCACTGCATTGGTTCACCCCCATGAATGGAGCTTTGTTGATATGCTTCTTTCTTATTTTCTGTAGGTACACTGTGTCAAAGGACACAATGAATGTAACTGTTTTGGGAGCCCATGTTTGCTGTGATAAAAGATACACCAGAGAGTAGGTGTATGTTAGGAATATCAAGTTCTCATGTTTTGTGGCAGTTAAAAGGGAGTGTCTTGGGTTGCTCAACAGTTAATTGCTGTTGCTATCACCTCCCACACTGTTCTGTAACACCACAGGAAATCAGCTGAGGATTATTCTCATGCTAGCAAAGATAAAAAAAAATGGTTTGGGACTCTATAAAATAATAGATTTTCCCTGTCACTAGTTCTTCCAGGTGGAGTGTATGGCCCAGAGAATGTATTTTTGTACCTGAATTGTGCTTTATGGCCTATGAGAGTGGAAGTTAAGCTAAGTATTCAAACAGTCTGATGCTGTTCAGTGGTTTTGAACTGTAACTACTGCAACAGGAGCCTTAAACTGAGCAGTTCTCATACATATCTATGAGAAGCTGTCACATTTGGCATGTGCTTGGAATGTATTGCATGTTCTCAGGGTAGTGCACAAATTGTTTCCCAAGAAAGAAAGTAGTCTAGTCTAGAGTTGCATGGAACTTTGACACCTGAATACTATTCATCATTATTTATAAAATAAGTTTCCAGAACACTTAATTGTGTTGCAGACAGCTAATACACCTGTAATAACACAGCTAATGTTTGAAATAGCTGCTTCATCCTGTTCTGCCACTCTGGTTAACTATTGAAGTTTAGGTTGACTAATGAAGTATATCAAAGTAATTTAAATAACACTCAGCAATGAGCTGCTATATTAAATGTAGATACCTGTGGTAATTGCTGCATCTTGTACTATAAGAATTATATTCCTGCTTAGCAGAATTCCCCTTTTTCACTACTTAAGGAGGCTTGCTTTGTGTGCTCTAAACATGTAAAAGGTCTTAGCAGTATATCTCAAAGCATTAAGAAGGTTGGTTATGTATTCTAGTGAAAACCGTGCCAGCAAAGGTTTTTCCCTGCCAGAAAGAGGAAAAATTATGCAAGTCAAAAGGTAGTAGTTCACAAGACTGCTCAAGCACTAAATGCGGCAAGCACAAGATAAAGAAGACTATAATGGTTTAATCTCAGAGATCAACTAAGCGCCACACCACTGGTTGCTCACGCCCCCCCACCCCAGAAGGCTGAAGGGGGCAGATAATGGAAGGGTAAAAGAGAAAACTGATGGGTTGAGATAAGAACAGTTTAATAATTGAAATTAAATGTGATTACTATTATAATTGCAAATTGTAATTAAAAGGAAAAAGAAAACAACAACAACACACACCCCCCAAAAAACCCCACAACAACAAAAGAACAACCAAACAAAGAAAACACCAAACCACAAAGAGATAGAAATAAAACTCAAGAAAGACAATTAATGCAAATAAAAACAGTTGCTCAGCCCTGACCTATGCCCCTCCCCACTCCTCACTTTCCCTCAGCTTTATATGCTGAGCATGATGCCATATGAGATGGAATATCCCTTTGGTCAGTTATGGGCTGCTGTCCTGGTTACTGTGTCCCCCCAGCCTCCTCGCTGATGGGGTGCGGTGAGGAACAGGAAAGGCCTTGACACTGTGTGAGCATTGCTCAGCAACAGCTAAAACATCCCTGTGTTATCAATGCTGTTTCCAGTGCACATCCGAAATGTAGCCCCATGACAGATACCGTGGAGTATTAACTCTACCCCAGACAAAACAAGCACAAAGAAACAAAAGAGCCATTCTAGTTTACAGATTGAAAGGTAGAACCCTATTTGTGCCGCAAGATACAGAGGGTGTGCAAGTTCAACAATCCTCCATGCTACAGTGTTGCATCACCAGGGCTAGGGCTCCTTTCTTTGTTGCCCTGATCTTCCAAATCTAGAAGTGAAAGTCCAGCTCCATGTGGACCAGGAAGCTGTGAAAGCAAAGCTTTTCTCGCTGCTCAATCTTCTCTCTATCTCCATTGCTTTATCTAGGTAAATTAAATACAAGTCATTCATGTTCCCCAGATCCTGTCTCCTCTCTCCTCAGCAGGCTGTTCATAATCTTTTCTGTTAATTTTCGTCTCCTTTCTCTGCTGCACACAGCCATGCCCACACAGCTCTCCAAGCCAGGACATAATCCTGGCCTGTCTGTGCACCAAACTCTTTTATACATTCAATGTAATTCATCAAACTCATATTAAAATTGGTAGTTCTGTTTGCTTTTGGAGTATCATTCAACCTCTCTGGGCAGTCCTTAGGCATGTCATCCCCTTTCTTCTCGATTCTCCTTTGCTTAGGTGCATGATGAGGTTTGCAAATTCAAATAGTGTTTTGAGCAGAACATGAAAACTTTGCTCTAAAAGACATTTGACTGTGTTAGATCAGAAATGTACCCCAGAGTAAGGAAAAGTGGAGGGAGATTTCATTAGCTTTTTTATAACCCAGTATTAAACATGCAGTTTCTGGAATCACTGGCTGCTTCTTAACTTGCTTGGAGTCGGTACAATATTTTTCTATTTCTAGCAGGTCATTGGTTTTCACACTGGGAGCATTTATTCGTTAAGTCAGTCAAAAATGTTGTCTTGAAAATTTGGCATTTAATTTTTTTTTTTTTCATTTTGTAATTGATCTGTGTTCATTATTTTCCTCAGTCACCTGCAGCTTCTTAAAATTTTGCAGTCACATACAAAACTGATTATATAAATCTAGGTCTAGTTTATCAGAAGAGACTTAGTTAAATAAAAGTATAGCTGATGTATTACAGAAATCTTTTCAAATCATCATCACAATTTTTACTACTAACTGCTATATTTCTACTACTAACTGCTATACTTTACTACTAACTGCTATATTAAGTCATCATCACTATTTCTACTACTAACTGCTATACTACTCTCAGTTTTATAATAATTTTTGCAATGTAAACCGTCAGCTTTGTTGTTTATGCTCATTCATAGATGATTTTTCTTTCTTTACCCAAATTAATATTGCTGTCTTTCACATAAGGATTTGTTAAATGCAAATCCAGTTTGTTAAATTCAAACTCCATTTCAGTAGTCCAAACTGAATTAATTTCTCTTAAAATGTTCTCATTGCCTTGTCTCTTGTCACTATGTCCAAGACAGAAGATTCCATGGTACTAAGCTGCAAGCTCTGCTCCATGCAGAATTGAGATTTTACTGCTTTATCAGATGATTCTGCATTGTGCTTTCAGCAGCATCCCATACCATCCCATTGTCGTGGGTGTCCCAGGCCAGTGTTAACCCAGCACATGCACAGCTGGCAAGTATTAGACCATGCTTCTTTTGCATGATCACACCATCCACTCCTCTTCCTTTCTGCTATCCTAAAGCTTTAACCCCTTCTTTTCTCATACCACTGAATACTATTAGCAGAGGTACATTGAATGTATGAAAGATTTCATAAAGAATGAAAACCTTAATCTAACACTAACAGAAAAGCAAAAATGTATTTTATTGTATCCACAGATTTTAAATATTATAAATT